>VZTN01012995.1:621-81936 GCA_013400515.1 Erpornis zantholeuca
AGAGAGGGAGGGAGGAAAGGAGAGGGAGGGAGGGAAGGAGGGGGGCTGGCGCGGTGCCCCCGCTCTCAGCGCGGCATGGCTGCGTGTGCCGGGGCGCCTGCAAAAGTTGCACTGGGGGTGAGAGAAAGGGAGAGAGAGACGAAGGGAGAGAGAGGGAGACGGAGACCGAGACGGAGAGGAGGAGAAAAAAAAAAAAGGAGGAAAAAAAAAAAGAAGCGAAGGGAGTTTGCAAATAATCAAGCGCCGATGGCACCGATCGCGGCTTCCCAGAAGGAGCGGGAGCGAGCGAGAGAAACCCTCTGCTGAGATTATGTGGGATCTTGTTTAACAACACATTTCAATCAGGAGAAAAAAGGAACAGTCAACAGAAGTTGGTGAAACACTTCTGTCTCCCCCCCCTCCTCTTTATAGAAAAGAGAGGAAAGGAAAAAAATAAAAAGGCAGCTGATTGAAGCTTTGCAACTCACTGGCTGTGGGGATCATATAATTTGTGCTCATGTTTTACAATAGCATGGAAAATTCCTACCTCTCCCCCTCTCCCCAAATAAATCTTCTATTCCCTCAAGGCATTTCACAATCTGGTTCACTGACAAAAGTTCCAATTTGTCTTTTTTTTTTTTTCCTCTCGTTTAGCTTACTTGCAGTGTAAATATTTAGCGGATGCATTTAAAATAAACATACGTTGTTGCTTTTAGGAGTCAGGTTGTGTTTTTGTTTTGTTCTGTTTTGTTTTTTTAAAAAAGGAACCACATCAAAGACGTGTTTACTAACTGAGATTGACAGTCTATTCTCCCTTTCCCTCCCCCCCCCCCCCCCCTTTTTTTTTTTTTAATTTTAAATCATCCGTCTCTCCAGTTGAGCTCTTGCTGTAGGAGCACCATCCCGACGAGCATCACTTTTGTCGGTGCACAGAGGAAAGCTGTAGGTGAAGCCACGGGAACCCCCTTTGCCTGACAGGAGCTTTACAAAGGAAGGTCAGTCGCCAGGTACCCATTACGCAGGCAAAGGAAGCTGAGACTCATGCAAAGCCTCTGGCAAAGGTGGAAACAAAACCTCGGGCTGTGATCCTGCATTAACAGCCGTCTGGATCTGCCTGCCTGGAGCTCCTTAACAGATGAGCAGTCTGGGACTGGACCGGTGAAGACATAACTCCCTTTGTGCCTGCTGTTACTGCTGATCCCCCAAAACGCTGCCTTTCGCTGCTACTGGTGCCACCCAGACCTCTCCCACCGCAGCACTTGGTCGCAGCAGGGCTCAACACCCGGCTACTCCCACTGATGCCTTGAGGACGAGGCAAGAGGTAACTTTTGCTTGGGGATTTCAGTGCGAGGCAAGCGCTCCAGCCAGCTTAGCCCTTGTCGCGGGGTGTTGCGGGTGGCCACGCTGGCAGATAAAAGCAGGCCAGGGAAGAACCCATGGTGACAGCCGATGGAGCAGGATGGCCATGGCTGCACTGCGGAGGATGTGATCCCCAGGCTCCTGTGGGCCATCTTGTTTGCAAGGTATCTTCAGTGTGTTTGCATGATTTTTCTCCCTCCACTGAAAAATGCCTGAAACTACAGGAGAGCTGTCTCACGCCCCATTAGCATTCTGCTTGCAACATGAAGCTGAGGATACATTTTAAATGTGTCGAGGAGCGCCATGCAGGGCTGGTGGAGGTGACTGAGGGCTCAAAAGTGGGCTGGGATGGCACTGGAAGAGTATGTACAGCAGAGGGAGCAAAACCTGCTCCCATCTCACCCTTGCTTCATTTTGAGAGTCATCCCGAGATCATCACTAAATCTTGGAAAGAAATGGAGCTACTTCCAGCTGGACCACTGGGGAAGTCCAGGCCCGAGGTGGAGGGCAGGTGTGTGGATGACAGCAGGCACAATATTTTAACATGCTTCTTGTGCTACTTTTATTTAGCTATGGCAACTCTCAGGGTTCAGCTCTAGGCGTGAGTCGAAAGCCTCATATTTCACGGAGACGTGTTTCTGGTCATTGTAATTTTGCACTTCTCTCTTCTTTATGATGGAGAACCTCATCTGCTTTTCAAGGCTGCTGATGCTTCTGATCCCAGCCTGCCTCCCTGCCATTGATCAGAGCGGCAGCCATGCAGCCCTGTCTCAGAGACACAGAGGAGATGTGGAGAAGTGTTGGAGAAGAGCAGAGGACAACACTAGAGGAGCAGGCTGCTACAGGAACCAGCTTCACTTCTTGGCATTGCATTCCTCTGCAGCGTGGCTCCAGGTTAGTCACATCACCCTCACTCCCCTCAGCCGCAGAACGGGGCAGATGTACCGGTCTCTGCCGTGTGAGACTGCACTGATAGTTTCTTCTCCCTTTGTTTCACCCTGAGCTATCCCATAGCCCATGGGGTCTGTGTTAACTCCACCTCCATCAAAGCCGGCATGACCCAGGAGCTTAAAATATAAACCAAACTCACTCCTTGCCAGAAGAAAAGGAGGAAGGTGTTGTCAGAGATGTCTGCAAGACTCACCATGTGTGGCCTGGGCGTGGAAGTGGTGCCCCCTGGCCCTGTAGCTGGCGGGTGGAGCACGAAGGGGGACACAGGAACATCCAAACCTGCGTGTGATATACTTAGGCAAATGCTAAAGCTGTTGGCTTCAAAGCACAGGTTATTCTGCTTGTCTTAGGGAAAAAGGTGCTGAACTTGATGGACTACTTGGCTGGTCCAGGACAACAATTCCTGAATGCCTCAGGTTCACTACTGCCAAGGACCTTTCAGACTTTCATCCACTCAAAATTTGTCCCAAGATAGGAAAATTAATGGGCATGTTTTTAACAACAAGGACTGTTCTGATCTTACATGTTTTTGAATGTTGTTGCCAAATGAGGCCACATTTGGTAAATAAAAAACAAGCCCCAACAGGTCCTGACCTTGGCCCCAGACTGACTGCAAAAACATGGTGCATAGAGGATACTGGTGTTTTGTGGGCATGCAGAGGGAGCAGGAATTTGCTCGGCTGGGCACAGCCTTCCTCCCCAGTTTACACAGGGGCATCCCCCTGAGTGTCTCTTTTGGAAAGGACTTAGGGCACATGATTTGAGCTAAGGGGGTATGACTCCTTGCTGTACTTCCCCAATGCTTCCCACAGATGGGAATGCACTCTGGAGATGGCCCGGCTCTGAGCCTACAACCTTCTTTCCGTTCTCCCCAAAACTGAGCATCCATGTTACACCCTTGGTCATCTGGGGCCCTGAGCCAAGGCCAAAGCTGTGGTGTGGACATACCTGTGGTGTGAACATACCTGTTGGGAGCCAGTCGTCAGCAGTGCAGCTGCAACAGCCCCGGGGCAAGGCCGTTCTGCTGGAGAGATCATGGTCCACTCTCTGCATGCCTGACACTGCAGGGGGTACCACTGAAATTCTGAATTCTGAGAGACTTCCTCACATCATCAGAGTACTTCTTCTCTTTTTCCCCTTCCCTTGTGAGAGGAAGGCAAACCACCACTGGAGAAGCACCTTTTAATGCCTCATCATCAGGTTTTTTCATTTCTCAATTTGCATATTTGGGTCTCCCATGAACACAGCTGTAGTCTGAGTACAAATATGATGCTCAGCTGTGTCATGGAGTATGCGTTACCACCAAGGCAGCAGCATCCCCGGCTATGTCCAACGTGGCTGCTGGGTGGTGGTGGCAGACACTTAGCCAGGGAATGCAGGGGTAGCCTGGGCTCAAAGGGGCTCCATTTCTGCTCCACATGTGCAAATTTTGGTGGTCTTGGCATGTAATTTACCTCTCCAGAAAGGCACATGGTGTTTCACTGGTGTGTCTCAGGGGCCTGCTGGTAATAACCTGAGCCAATACTTACCTGCAGTAGGAGCAGCAGGAGTTGCTGTTTCTTGCTGGAAATGGTGAGAGTTTGGGCTTTATTTCTTTTCTGTTAGAAATTACTACAGATTTTGAAATTCAAGTTTAAGAAGGAAGGCAGATGAGTTTTAAAACATAGTTTTTGATCATCATTCCCATTTTAGGGGGGTTGTGTGAGTGGACAAAAGATGCCCTTTAGTTTCTCAGAGCAGAAACTCTATGGTGGCTTCACCACCTCTTCTCTGGTGCCTCTGCCGAACCCTGGTTGTGTCAAGAGCATGCCAGAGGCATTGCCAAAGGTGCCTGCTGCTGAAATGCAATTTCTTTCTCTATCTCCCAAAGCTGGGGGGTCTGCGGCTCCCAACTTTCTTGGTTCAGTGCCCATTCACTGCATTTATTTCTTTGGAGAGATCAAGCCTAAAATTGTACTAATAAAACACTGTATGGTACATTAAAAACAACAATAGCAACAACAACAACACAACAAACCAAAAAAGCCCAAAGAAAAAGCAGATGAGAAAGGCTGTAAGCACATAGGGTGAGCATGTCCCCTTCAGTGGCAACCTTTTGTACCTGTTTGCCTTCATGGTGCAGCTGGAATGCAGCAAGTTGTTAACAAGGATTAGGACCCAAATCTTTCACATTAAGCAAAGCAAAATATTTTTTTTTTAACACTAGGGGAAGGTTTCCCAGTGAAATACACACAGTGTTTTCTTTTTAAATGTAAATCAGTGAGAGAATGGACAGTTTAATTAAAAGCAAAATTATTAGGTAAGTGCTGTGGGAATCTACATTATTTGCTAGGTACACTCACATATTTTTACTGGTGAGTCAATTGCAATTTTTAATTTCTTTCCACATAATAAGACCAGCTCAGAGAGTAGCCACTGCAATGTGGAATATTTGGGAAAGGATTTTTCCATGGATAGCAGGAATATCTGTTCTGTGTGCAAGCTGTGGATGGCCAGGCACCCTGCTATGGTATGTCCATTGCATCTCTGCTAATCACAGAATATTCTGAGCTGGAATGGACCCACAAGGATCCTCATTATCAAACACTTGCTACAGTCTGCCTCTGTGGCATCACCTGGAGACAATCCTGTCCCTTCTGACAGGGATTTGGGGTAGCTGCTAGTGCCTGAAGCACTTGGGCTTAGGGCTGGATGGATGCTAAGGGAAAGGTGCTACATTGCTTACTGACTTTACACCCCGCTGCTGCTCTGTTGCTGGATTCTGCTCCCTTCAGTGTCACCTGTCCTTGCATGTACAAGCCTTTTTGCAGGCAGGTGTTTTGTGGAAGCCCCGCCTGCCCCTTCCCTCAAGCCCATGTGTCCCTCTTTCGCATGGCAAATGATACAAACGGACTCCCAAGCACACCAGAAAACAGCCAGCACGTGGAGCTGGGGCAATGACTGCTTAGCTTGTAAGGTTCTGAGGGAAGGCCCTTATCTTTGAACACATATGGAAAATATGCTGCATACTTGAGTGGGGCTGGGGACTGATGGCTCTGTCACAGCTGAAGTTCAAAATAAGACCACAAAACCCTACAGCGCAATTATCCCATGCACCAGCAAGTGGGACTCTGTAAGAACTCGGGTATATTTACTCAGTCTGAACATCAGTGCCTTCTTCAATGCAGCTCACGTGATGTAAATGCCCCTTTCAGGGGGTAACAAATGGATTTACAGCACAGGCATACAGAGGGATGAGGCTTAATTCCCACTATGGAACCAGATGATGCTGATAAAGCCTTAGTGGCTTCAACAGATGTACCCTGATGGAGAGGGGAGCGTGGCGATGAGAAACAGGACAGATGTTGTAAAACGCTTTAGGTACCACGGATGGAGGAAAGGTGCGATGAAAGCGCACAGCCTGATCAGTGCCCCGGGGAAGGCAGAGATCTGGGTCACCTCAGCCAGTCCTACCACCACATCTGATCACATTCCTGAGCTTGCTTCCCTGTCAGGAGTATCTCTGAAATAAATGCCCTAAAAATGATGTGGCCTCTCCGTTTGAGGGGTTAAACACAATTTCCCATTGTCGAGCTTTTGCAGTTGGCTCAGGTATTGTTGTAGGATCTTGGATTCTTTTCTTATTATTATTAATAAGAGAAACTTTGAAATATATATAAAAAGTGCTTATCAGATAATGAAATTCTAGCTGTGGTTGTCTTTCAAACAACCAGGGCCATGATTTAATTGGAAGTAATTATAGTTTTTTCTGAAGTATAATTTTTAGGGTATTTTTTCCCCTGACATTTGCAGTGTGGAAATTAAAAATAAAACGATGTCAGAATCACGAGATTTCAATCTGTATTCAAACAGTAATGTGGGCTAGTGTCAGAGGTTTGTCCTTGGCTGCAAGGAAGAAAAACTCACTGAAGAAAATACTTCTGATTGGTGAAAATCGCCAATAGCACCTACTGGTGCATTCGCTGTGCTGAGAAATTCCTGAGAGACTCCTGCTTCCCAGAGCTCAGTAGAAACCCTCCTACCTCTGCTGCAGTGGGAAAGGGCACATCAGTACCTAGCTCCTGAGAGTACCACATTTGTGATGCAGGCTTTGTTAATTATTCCACCGGTAAAGTTGTAATAAAAGATAAACTTAGAGCAAGAAAAAAAAAATTCCCATTCTACACAATAAAAATTAAATGTATTCCTCGTATCCTGCTGAAAACAAAGTTATTTCCATGCTTCTTTTTCCCCCAATATTTTTTTCAAGTTTTTAAACAGGAAAATTTTCAAATTATCTCTTTCTAAATTTTACCCTGTTTTCACTTTGCAATTCCTCATCTTCCTTCGGTGAAACCACCAGTGTATCCTCTAAACTTTGACTCATGCTCTCTGTCTTACAGAAAGTACTGTTTCCAAGGGAGGGACAGTCTCTGCCAGCATCAATTCAACCTCTTTGGTGTCCAGTGGTATCAGCAGGGCCCCGTGGACAGAGCCTGAGCTCCTATCAGCCTGTGGGGCTCTGCTGGTACTGGTGATGCTGTGATGCCCCTGGACATCTATGCAGCTCTAAATACAACCACCCAGAGGACAGTTTGGCTCAGCCTCCTAAATCACATTCTCCAGGCTTCAAATAATTTCTATAGGGATGTGAACGCACACATGAGGAATCATCTTGCACTCCGAATTCTTTGCTTCTGGATCTGAAATTTTGTATCTAATGCCCATTTAAAATCCATTCCTGAATACCAGTCAAAGGGAAAGGAAGAAGCTATTTCAGATTAAAAAGGCAACACATATAAAAAGAAAAAGTTACATATGAGGCTGTGATTCACTCTGTAAAGTGCTGTAGAGGGTTGTATGAGGGATGATCAGTTCTGCAATGTGTGTTGACTTTTTGATGAGGCATTGGGTGAGGTCCCCTATCATTACAGACTCTATGGAGTTATTAACAGCATGATTTACAAGCCAAATTCCTGCTGGGTAATGCCTGCCTGCCCACTCATGTACCCCACCTCACTGCTCAGCTTTATTTATTCCTTTTCACTCTTCACCTTAAAAAATCCTATTGCATGGCCTTTCCAGTGAAGAACAGCTATGTTTTATCTCAGACATGGCTTCAGTAACAAGGGAAGGGATTTCCCTCTACTCTTCAGCCTCTGAAACAGCCTTTTCAAAGAGAGGTATTTTATTATATGGGGAAAAAATGTATACAGACTGAGGTAAAATTTTGGTCAGGCCTTACAAAACAAACTCTGTGTCCTTAAAGTAATAAAACTTTCTGTGGCACTTTGCCAGAGCTGATCTTCTATACTTCAGGGATAAGTACGGATGTGCTGACAGAAACCTTGTGGCTTCCAACCCGTGTGCTGTATAGAGCCTCAAGGGATTTTCTGGAAAACAACTGCTTTTCTGAAGTTAAACATTTTTATCCCCCTTCCCAAAATGGCCATCAGACCAGCAGTGTTTCAAAGACAAGCACACGTGTTTACTTCCACGACTTTCATGCTGTTGACAGAAAATATTTGAAATTGCAGGCAAAGTTTCCAAGAAAGCAGAGATGGAGATTTTCTCTGCTTTAAATTTCCGAATACCTTCCAGAAGTCCTTCTCCTGTCTTTGCACCACTCCCTTGCTCAGCTGGAAGCCTGAAGATCTGAGCCCATGACTTGAGCAAGGATCTGTCTGGGGACCCTTGAGTGTTTAGGTACTGTGGGCTGAGGAGTACGTTTGGTACACACAGTGCTGGCCACAACACAGCTCTGAGCTTGGCGGGAGCCTTCTGGCTGGGGTGGAAAACCCTTCTAGTATTTATGCTTACTTGGCTATGCAGTGGATATTATCTCTTTTTCCAGCCCAGATCTCTATGAGAGCCAAACCTGGCCACGATGTCCATCACTGTTAATGCTGTACCAATGGCTAAGCAATTGGTGAAAGATTGACACAAAAGCATTTTATCTTGCTGATTAGTCACAGCCTGTGACTATCACAGCTTTAAAAATTGTGATCATGAGGCCTTGTCTTGCGACCCTTCTGCCCACCCACTTCCATGCAGAGAGAGACGAATAAATATTTACTACTTCTCAAAATAACACCCAGCCACACTCACCCTTAGTGCTGCAGTGTAGTTCATCTAATTGAAATAAGAACATAAGTAAATTGTTTGTCAAGGCAGTTTATTAGGAAAAGATTGCTGTGTCAGGAGCTCCCTCCCTGCGAGAGATGCTGCGTTGTCTCTCTTAATATTTAATGTCATTTTAATAATATTTCCCAGTTAGGGGTGCAGGCTGATGCTATAGACTAAAGCCTGCCAAAGTGGGGAGGAATAAAAGCTTGAGGTCAGCTTCATTCTATTGACTTTTCCACCCGGAGGCTGGGCAAAGAGCAATGCTGCACTTTTTCCAAAGGACTCAGCCACTCCCCGGTACTTCTCTCAGCACCTTTATCTCAGATTTGTGGATTTTGCCTTTCACTCACTCAAAATGACACTTTAAAAGGTGAGGGCCACATCCTGAGGAGGTAGAGATGAGAAACACACCTTTTTTCCTTTGACAAATTCATTTCTCTTTGCGATGTTGCCCCACCTGGGCTCATTAATCAGACAGTACCATAAGCAGCTACTGCATTCTTGACTGTCGGTGGCAAGTCTTGTTTTGGAAACTTCTGGGTTAAAATCAGAAGTGGTTTAGCCCAAGGAGTGGGGATCTGCAGCTTAAGTATCAAAGGTCCCTGCTTGTAAAGCGTCCACTGATGCTGCCTCAGTGTCACCCTCTTGACTGCAAAGCTGCTGCGCTGGTGGTGCCCCAGTCCCCATCCCATCCCTCCAGACGTCTCCTGGCAGCAACGACCAGCTCAGGCTCTTCCTTGTTGTGAAAGTCTCCTGACTGAAGGACCATGGAGCCAGAGCCTTTTGAAGCTGCTGCATAATAAGCTGTATTCTTTTCCCAAATATCACCAGACAGTTCAATAATAATTACATGAACTTTGTAATCAGCCAAACCAGCATAGCCATCTACCTGACCTACACGTAGCATTTGTGAATAATTTTACATAAAGGGCAGGTACTTTTGTACTCAGTGCACAGGCCTTGTGCACAAACAGCTATAGAAGGAGGGCCCAATTATAAATAAACCATCTTTAGTTGTCACTTTGCTGTCTCTGACTTCCCACGCATTCAAATGGTGAGACTGATTCATTTAATCTTACTCTAAAGCAGCAAGCCACAGAGTCAGTTTCCTGACAGTTGCTTAAAAAAGTGTAGCTGAGCTCTCTTAAATTGTCTTCCCTTGTATTATATTTAGACATTGTGATTAGAGTATCTGTCATGATATGCTTTTACTTTAAGGCGGAAGTTCAAGCCGCTTTCTGAAAGCAGAGATGCTCCTGGGAGCCGAAGGGGCACAAGCGCTGGGGTTCAGCATTTAGGAGCAGAGACCTTCAGCACTGCTAGTGCTGCTGGCTCACCTGCACAGCCAGACTTATGAAAACCTGAGTTTTCAAATAAGTGCAACATTACTTACCATAGTGAGACTACTGGGAAGGGTGGAGGCAGTGAAAGGCTGAGCGGCTGTTTCCAAGGGTTTTAGAAATATCAGCTGAGCAATTGTTATGATCTTCCCTTCTCCCCTCCTTCCCTCTTCTTCCCTCCCAAGTCTTGTCAAAGACTTGGATGCAAAATATGGACACTCTTGTCTTATGAACATGGCTTTTATATGTTTGTGTCATTGCAAAGCAGATTATAATGACTACACTTCATGCATTTTACCCTAATTAAGTCAGTGGAGGTTTCAACGCAGATACAAACTCGACGTGCAGCTCTGCCCTTGACAATTGCCTACCAAAGAGAATACCTGAAAGCTCTTGTTTTGCTAAATATGCTATTTAATATTTTGTAATGCTCGGGTAAGTAAAGTCAGTGAATGTGGAGTCTTCTATGTTTCTATAGTATTGTGGAGGATGCTATTAGAGTTATGCTGAAGGAGTTTTTCCTTGTTCCATGACTTGCTTTGCCAGAGCACTTGTCAAATACTGAACTGCAGATTCCAGTCCTGCTGACCACCTCCATGGTGATGAGAAGACCCCCAGATTCCAGCAGACTCTCAGCCATTTCACTGCTGTCAGGAGCTCTCCAGCAGCCTGGAAAATGTGACCAGAATCTGGCAGATGAGACAAAGTGAAAGACCCGCAGGGCTCTAAGGTACAAGAGAGGATGGGAAGGGCTCTTTGTAGAGGGGGAACAGCAGAGAGAAGATGCCATGCTTCTGTTATGTTTTGGTAACCTGAAATAAATAGACCTGTGGAGTTTAATACACTGAATTGAAAGGTGAGTTTCTCCCATATGCCATATATAGGATGCCTCTCTTCCTCTAGCTGATCTACAGAGATTTTTAATTCTATTATTGCTTCCACGTACCCTCATAGAAACTTGTGCTTTAGGTTTAGTGTGTAGAAAACTTTAGGTCCTAGGTCCGCCTCCAAGTGTTTGTCCAAATGTGATTGGATTACCATTCCTTTAAGACTGGTCATATTCCTTTTCCCTCAGATAAAAATGTCATGCTAGAAGTTTTCCATCATCCCTGTGTCTCTAGAGAGAATCTTGGAGACTTGAAGGTGACTTTTCTGAAAAATGGTTTCAATATAATTCCAAAAATACTTTATAATTTGGAACCTGCTCCTCAACCTCCAGCAGAGATCAAAGAAATCCCAGAAAAAAAATTAAGCACCATGCATTCCTAGGAGCTGAGCCTTTGGCTATAATGAATCAATCAACTACCCTTTTATCAGCCAGATATAAACTGACTTAGGGCATTTTGGAGCCAAAGGCTACTAGTACAAGGCTGCTGGATTAGGCTTTGTTTTCATTAAAAAGTTTAACTCCAAAGGAAGATCTTTGTTTTCAGGTTTTTTTTACATCCTCTTGTTATTTTCACCTTCGAGCTTGCTCGGCCAGTTGGGTATGAAAAACATGTTCTTGCTTCCTAGTGTCAGGAACGCCTGTTGAGGGTATGTATAGGGTGCTAATTACTATCTGTCATTGGGATTTATGGGGCTCCAATTGCTACAGCACTGTGGTGCTGGGTACAGTATTGAGATAAGCAGATAAGTTATTGAACATGGACTCTGCTCTTCCCACCCTGGTGCTTGGCCCCTTTGGCCTGGAGACTTTGTCCTCTTGCTCATGCTCGGATGCGAGGCACCTGAGAAAAAATGAGGTTTGTGCTTTGCTGTGAAACAACCCCAGTCTGTGAGCTCAGCCAGGCTGTACCTGGTGCCCATGGCTCCATCTGGGATTGTATCCTGCTTCCGTCCCTCGTGCTGGCGTGTGACCCGAAGCACGGCACTGTGACTGGCGGCACTGGGAGAAGGGCCCACAGAGCCCATACCCTGCACTCCAACTGCTGCTGAACTCATTTCCATAAAAGTTTTTCCAAAATACAGCAAACTGCAGCAACTGAGAGAGCTGAAATCAATGGAGGTGCTGCTTCCTAGCCTGTGCAGGGTCACAGAAGGTGTCCCGGTCAGACAGCATGGAAATCTCTGATCTCTTTGGACAAGGAACTGCCGTGAAGGAGACAGCTGCTGGAGCCTGGCTGGCATTAATGGGAAGAATTTCTTCTGGCTACTGGTACTAAAGAGGCAGTTTGCTTCTAAGACAAACTCAACCCCTTGACCAACTTGACCACAGCTGTGGCCAGAGACTCAGTCTCAGTCTGATTCTGAGAAAAACACATGCCTGGAACTCCATTTCTACCACTACAGAGAAATTAATATGAACCACAAGAAAGTGGAAATGAGATGAAAAAATGCAGGTCACAGTAGCAGCCAGTTCCTAAGTGGGACAGGCATAAATTTCTTTAACATGGATATAGAAGGGGACGTATTTTGTTTCTATTATTACTTGATAGTGGGAGGCTAAAGGAAAATTTTCTCACAACCTCAAGAAAGAAGTGTTCAAAACAAGTTTTTAAAATGTGAAAATTAAAACAAAAAATTAGGAAGGAAACTGTAATGGAGTATCTGTGTAAAATTTTTTCTTCTTTTTGATCAGCTCTGATGGTTCTAATTGATGTCCAAGGAGAAAGCTTGATGATTTAGCGATGCAGAAGAAAGGAATCACACCCTTGGTAAGCCCTGCCTATGGGACAGCAACCCCAGGACATGCTGAAAATGTTTAAATAAGGAATGTGCCATGAACCAACATTTATCTCCTGCTTACCCTCACAGCTATTTCCTTACCCTCAAATTTTCAGGAATGAGAAGCTGTAAGGATCAGTAATTACGCTGAGACTTTTCCTTTATGTATCACTGCTCACTCAAGAATTTCAGCCCATTACACAAATAGCAGTGACATGCTTGGCAGGGGCCCTTTGAAGCACAAAGTGCCATTACTGCCAGCCTGGTTTCCTCAGCAGAAGAGTGGCAGCAGAGGGAGATGAAGGGATGGAGGCTGCAATGCTGGAATGCCCTCCCCATCCTCGCCCTCCCAAGTCGCTCATGCCCCTCCTCCTTTGCCCCCATGGCAGTTTCTGGCTTCACAACACACCTGATGCCAGGCTGTTTTGGGATAAGAGAGCATTTCTAGATGCTTAGGTGCACCAGAGAAGCAGGGAAAGGGCACTCAGCACCCAGTGCTCAGTCCCCAGGGCCAAGCAAGCCAGTGATCCTACCCCTTGATTGCTGAGTGCTGCTCCATGACGCCAGAAGGTTCACAGAGAGCAAGCAGGGCTGGAGTCAGGTTACACTGACTCCCCAGGACCAGGCAGTGGTTTCCCAGGGAAAATACATGCCCACATAAATAAAGAGGGAAATAATTATAAATGAACAATTACCTGAGCAGAAGTGAAAATGGGAAGCTGGAAGACTGAAAGAAAGGAGAAGCACATGAGGTTTTCTGTAGATGCAAAGGCTTGCATTTTACATCTAAAGAAATAGAGGAAGAAATTTAAATAGATATTTAGAAAAAAAAATTCCAATTAGAAATGTGAAAAGAACCACTTTTATGAGGAAGCCTCTGAAGAGATAAAGCTATAAATGCACAATTCCAAATATCAACCATTTCTTCTTCAACAGAAAAAACCCCAAATAATTCATACTGTACAGAGTTAAAGCAAACTTTTGGAAAAGGACCTGGGAACAGTGCTGGGAATTGCCCACCCTATGATTTTTGCTCCTGTCACTGGGCAGTGTAAGGGAAGTGCTATTTATTCCAAGAAACCTTGCATTCCTTTCTTCTCACCACTATCTTGCTTATAGTCAGGTATATTTGTAGGGACCTGCTCAAAGGCCTGAGATGCACTGCCATCAGTCTCCCAGCACTGTCCACTCAGCGGTCAGTGGAAGGATAAAATACTCCTATCCAGGGAAATACTCTTTCCCATAGGATCATAGAATGCTTTGTGTTGGAAGGCACCTTTAAACCTCATCTCCCCTTCCCCAGACAGGGACATTTTCATCTAGATCAAGTTGCTCAGAGGCTGTCCAACCTAAGCTTGAATGTTTCCAGGAATGGGGCCTTTACTGCCTCTCTGGGCAACCTGTGCCACTGTTTCACCACCTTCATTGTAAAACATTTCTTCTATTTATAAAATCTGAATCTACACTCCTTTATTTTACCTTACTCCTTTATTTTTAAACCCCTTGCCCCTTGTCCTGTTGCTACTGTCTCTACTAAAAGGTCAGTCTCCATCATTCTTACAAGCCCCCTTCAGGTGCTGGAACGCCACTATAAAGTCTCCCAGGAGCCTTCTCTTTCCCAGTTGAACAACCCCAACTCTCTCAGCCTTTCCTCGTGGAAGACATGCTCCAGCCCTCTAATCATCTTCAGATTAAGCAGAAAATGCCTCATCAGGGAGGCAGGATCTCACTTAAGAGAGCTTCAGACTGAAAACCCAGTCTTTAACTTTTTCTGAAAGAAAAGATGGAAAACACATCTAAATATGCTTTCTTTGCTCAACACCACAATGTATGCCCTGCTCTCATGTCTCTGGATGAAAGAAAATTCAGTGGGCAATTTGTCACCAAATTAAAGTCACCGCTATCAAAATCATTCTGGATCCCAAAGAGCCAAAAAAATTTGATTGTACTTGTAGAAATGTATTTTGGGCAATGATAAGGAGCCTGGTCCAGCTGCTGCTCACTTAGCTCTTATGTAGAAAACACCTGCATGGATTGCAGTTGGGGATGGCTGAACGAGGGCTGGATGGGGTCATTGCAGGGCCATGGACTGAGCTGGAGATGGAGAGGCTGATGTTTGGAGATTACGTTACATTCCTCAGCTTGGGATAATCCAGAGACCCCAGAGACAGAGCAGCCAGGTATGTGCTGCCTTTTTTTTCCAGCCCGGTTAGGAGGTAAGTAGAGTGATACTGTAGGGAAAAGATTCAGGTAATGTGATTGAAAAAAAGAGGAAATAAATTTCATTTATGATTCCTCCATGATTTTGTGGCTCTCAGGGCACACCGGGTGGTGGGACTGGACGTGTGGAAGCACAGCACACAGACAGACTTTATTAGCATGATAAACTAGAAAGACTGGTGTGTTTTGGCACTCCATCACTGTAACTGGCCTTTGGTAAGACAGTGTCTTTGGCCAATGCTGCTTCCAGGGAGGATTTTTCTGTCCTTGTGTATACCCTGCCTATTGGGCACATGAGAGCTGTGCTATTTAACCCTCCTTCCCCTTGTTTATATTCCCCATTCCCACACAATCCATAAGCAATGTTCTATAGCACTACTACCCTCCCCCAAACTTTCCCTATTTCAATTGGTGTCACCACAAAGGAATAGATTATTACTGACACTGATCCCAATTTAATCCTTTCAATAATCTGATTTTTCCAAGCCTATTTATATCCTTGAAATGACAGTAGGGTTTACAGTGATACAAATACCTGCGCCTAAACGCTGGTACTATCCACACCAGTCTGTTCCAGTTTTGACCCTTCAGAATAAACTGTAACCCCAAATATTATTTGATAAATCCATTCCCAATTGTTTGTAATGCTAGGCTGGTCTTTGGTCCCTCTTTTTGACTGGCTTTTTCACCTTATGGGTTTATCCTTCCTTACACTTGAATCAAGCTTAAGTCCCAAAATAAGTTTTAAAGCTCATATAAATATAGAATTTCTTTTCCCTTTGTGGATTTTAATAACTTTCTGGTGTCTGGAAATGATCTAGAAGTAAAACTTTCATAGCAGTGTAAGAAGTATAAACCCATTCTAGCTTGTTATTTCATCCAGCAACCTGAGAACCTTTTTTATTTTCCTGGTCTTTAAGGTGATCAGCCAATGTTTTCTCCCATCCCCAGTCTTCTTAAGAAGCTTATTAATGTTTTACATTGAAAATAAAGACAAAACAATCTGAAAACAAAGCCATCCTTAGGGCTGCATACTGTAAATGTTCTTGCCGGACTATTTCCACTATTTGTAACCAATTCATTTTAATATTGCTCCTGCTTCTTGCTAGATCTGCAGAACTTCAGTTCACACATAGCCAAGGAGTAGTTCAACCAGCAGTCAGCAGGTTTTTGTTCTTTTTTCCCCCGACTCTTATGATTCAATGCAGTGACTTGTTTATATAACCGAATCCTTTTGTTTCTCCAAAAGCAACTTGGCTATTTCACTTGAGCGACAACACCCGTGGTAGGTGATGGTCTGTTTTTTCCAAAGCAAAGGCCTCAGTTTTCAGCAGAATTTACATTCCAGTAATAAATATTTAAAGGAATTATAATGGAACTGATGCAAAGAATTTCCCTCTGAAGCACACACACACATACACACACACACGTGTACACACACACAAAGACATTCACACTCACAGTCAATTAGTCTGGGATCCCTCCGGTGCAGATGGTGCCTCTGTTCAAATCCTGAGATATTTTGCTTTTTCCATTAGGAAACTTGGCCACCTTGGGTTTTTAATACCCCATAAAAGCCTTGTAAAATATTATTCCTTAATGTCTATGTAGCAGATCACTCAAACATCCATGTCAAAGGCACATTCTGCAGCAGGATCTCTCTCTGCCCCTAATGAAGTGTAAGAAAGGGTACAGAGATGCTGATTTCTTGGTGTCCTTTCTCAGGTATGAGCTTTAGGATTTTCAGTCATCTCTATTTTATTCTATAACAGACTAAAATAAATTACACCAGAATGGCAGTTTTGGAACACACCAGGGCTACACAACTACCTTTTGGCTTCTAATATGTAGATTATTATAAAGCAAATGAGACACTGATGTACTTTTCCATTTACAAAGCTTGGATTTTCCCCTATGGGCATAACACTAGATGATGTCTTAATTAATGATGATGAAGATCATATATGTGACATAAACAAAAGAGCTGCTTTTTAACAATAATAAAAAAAGAAGAACAAAATATTCCATCTCTTTTGAGAAGAACTGACAAATGAACTGACTCCAAAAAGTAGAATAGTGAAACCCAAAAAGCAAAGGAAGGAATAATGTGACATAAATATTGGAGTTACCTGTGAATGTAACCTTTGCCAACCAGAAAGTATTTATTCTGTATGGTTTGCTGTATCCTTGTCTCTTCATGTTCACTGAATGATGCCCACATTAGCAGCACTACATCTGTATTAAACTGATTATAATGCTCTCTGAGCACTGCCCACCCATCAGAGCCCACTTGTCCTTTCTCAAGCCAGTGCATGTGCATATTCATAAAATGGCATATGTATCACCCACTTTGTCCACATTTACTACATATATATATATATATCATTATCTATGGAAAAAAATAAGCATTGGGTCTTAACAGTAAGTGCACAGAAGGGCAGCTTTGCCATGAGGAGGCCTGTGACCTGCAGAGGAGTTACCTGTGCAGAACTGACCCTCTGAATCAGCATGCTGAGCTGGACTCTGACATGTCCCTCTTCAAACTGGCAGATGAAAATGCAGTGGCCAGTGCTCTTTTTGTTCTCACCCCTGTGTGACCTGCATCTGCAGGAATCTTGGGATGGGAACAACACACTGATGGGTGCTTAACAAGGGACAACAATGATTATCTCTGACTTTGAAAGCTTGAAACATACAGGATCTGTGGAAGCTACAGAAGGACCTGTGTCTCACAATCACACAAAAAGCAAATTAAAGGAATGAAGAAATGGGTGTTGGGGGTAAGAGGAATTGGTCTTGAAAAGGGGCTTTAGGGGGAGATGGAGTGTTATATGGGGGTTTTTCCACTCATTCCTCTGTCCAGGGCTAAGCAGGAAAAGAGTACTTCTCCATTTCCACCCTATCTGTTTTTTCACCTTTGGAATCTGGTTATTCTTAGCTCCCTAGGTATAATTTCTGACCTGACATAAACATATCCATCTCCCATGTTGATCCTGGCTTAAACTCAGCAGAAACAGAAGTAAGAAAATAACCCTTCTGACAGCTAGAGACAATGACACTGAACCAGTTCAGGAGAAACAGAAGGTGGTCACAGGTATGTAGAAGGTCTCTGACTACTCAAGGAAGTCCACAGTTTGGGAGGAAAAGAGTGGGTGTTTGTGGACATGTGAGCACGGACATGCAGACACCAGTGGAGACGTAGGGATAGATTTGTTTATACTCATCAGCCTTCATTGCCATGTTCAGCTTTCTGCAGGCATCACTGCAGGGAGGCAGCCCTGGCAGAAGCTTGCCTTCCTCAAGAGAGACCTTTGGGATGGATCCGCTGGCCAGGAGAGGGAACGAGAAACCTCCTGCAGGAAAGGGGAGACCGTCTCTTTCAGAAGCTCCTGGGAGAGGAGCAGGTGTGGGTAGGGGCAGGAGGGCCTCCCACTCCTATCGCTCAACCTTCCCATGCCAGCTCTGCTCCATCTGCTGGCAAGAACAATGCGGAGCGGCTCCCGTTTGCCCGCCGGGATCCAGCCCCTCCTGTCCTCCTCCAGCCCAGACTCCCTCCATGTCTTCATTTCATCTGCCACAAGTACCGAGGGAAAGAAGAGCAGAGCCGTCCCCAGACACAGGAGGAGAACAACTCTTATTTTTGGACCCCTGCTTTCCCATGAGCTTCCCTCTCTTTTAGCCTCTAATATGTCATTAAAGTTACAAATTGAGTACTGTGCATGCTGAGTATTTGCTATCTGATCTACTGGCTGGGAATTTGACTTCCCTTCTCGCCTCAGTCAAACCCAATGGAAATGCCTGCAAGTCCCCTGAGGCTGCATATTGGGATACTGATGGGAATGGAGTGAGATGGCAGCACCAGCTGCTGCGTCAGCCAAGTGCCCAGGAAACCAGGGTGCAGTTGTGAAAGGTTTTCAGGGGAAGGGGAGTTCTTTGGCGCTTTGCTGCTCAGCACTTTGCAAGGGTGTTGTTTTGGCTCTGTCTCCATTTTCCCCTTGCCTGCTAGGTGTTTAAAACAACAGGCTGAGGAAAGCTCTGATGTTTTCAAAATATGAAAGCAATGTGGAAAGCTTTTGCCGTATATGAGCCTGCGTGGCATTGTGAATGTGACTCCCTTTCTGTGAACATGGAGATGCTGGGTGTTCACAGCCCCCTTATGAAAGAATTTTTCAGCTCTGGCACCATGGGCGTTAAATAATTTTTCTTCTTGTCCTGCCTTCTGCTTTTGGGAAATCGTGTGCACCTGGAATTTGCATCCCTTTTCCATATGGGTAAAGAAGCATGTTCATCCTGCTGTGGTCCTTACATGTGGCAACTCTTTCAGCTCTGGGGTACAGGCAGTCAGGTGAATGGGGTGGGCTGAGCTTCCCCATCAGTTGGCCCCTCGGGGAGGGAAGAAGGGCAGCCAGCGTCAGACCAATGTTTACAGAAAGTTTAGTCTGCAGTGGATTTCCCTATTCCAGTGAAACAATAGGAGGGTCTTGTGCTGTATTATCCATGCTTCCTCTTTATTCTGATATGATCTGTGAATTCTTGCAAATAATAGATGACTGAGACCATTATTGTTCTGGGAAGTAGGAACATGGAAATAGTAGATGGACCTTAGCAGTTTCAGTAGACTTATTCATGGTGTTTGTAGTTATGTAAGTCAGAAACTAGCAAAATACCTGTTGGAATAAGTAATAAACCTGTGCATTCACAAAACCAGTTCTCTTACAACTTATTTTTAATGGGAGACTGCCTCAGTCAACCAAGTGCTAGAGGGTTCAAAACAAAAAAAGAAAGTAAATATAAGTCCACTCTTAATGCCACAAGATCTTGGGAAGCAATCCATTTCAGCTCCTCAATGTATCTGCTTTAATACAGATATTCTGATATGCATTGCAAGATGGTGATTAATAAATCTTCTATCAGTTGAACTTGAAGCCAAAAGAACATACTTTTTTTTTTTCCTTTTCTAAACCTGCATTAAAATAGATTATTCAGAACTCTTGGAATGAAAAGTGCTAGGTCAAAACTCACATTTTTCTGGCAAGTCTATGAAAACTTACTATAAAAAGTCACATACTGTAGAATCTCAATTATCCTGGAAGGCTTATCCGGGTTATGGCTTAAGTATGCTATTCATGTGCTGCCAATTTGTTCTAGAAGTAAAAGATGAGCTGTAGAGCCTTGCAAAGTAGCTAAACCCTTCCTTGGGCCAGATGGAATCCAGAAGCCATTCAATGGATTGATCTGGGTGCAGAAGTCCTTGCAGCTTCCCTTCAGCCCCATGTAGAGCTGGAAGCCGTGGGTCCTCTGCACTTCTGGCAGGACTCAATATCTGCCTCTACATCACATCCTCCTCATCTGGGAAGTCTTTTTCATTTAGAAACATTGCCCTGCAACTGCACAGAGATGGCTGTGGTGTGGTCCTGCATAGAAGCTAAGAAGTCTCTACGGGTAACCCCCTGTCTGGACACTAAAACCTCCTGCATCACTCATGTTTTATTATTTCCTATTACTTAGAACCCTTCTTCTTCTCTTCTTCACTTCAAGTAATGGGGACCTGTTGATATACCCATGGGTTTAATACATACTGGTCTTGGAAGAGCTATTCTGGCACACTGTACACTGTTGACATATTTTATGCATGTGCAATTAGTAAAAACTAATTGTTAAAATTTACTGATTAGTAAAAACTTTAAAGCCTTGCTTATGTTCTGGACAGCTTATGAATTTTATGTTCTCTGTGAAGAATTGTTAAAACTTGCTACCCACAAGGACTAATTACTAAGAGCAGATTTTACTCTGGAAGGAGATCTTTCTCCCCTCTTCATAGCCTTGTGTTAGAAAAACAAATATTCAGAGTTAGGCAAATAGGACCATGCTCCCAAAGGGTTTTTTTGTGAGTCTCATGGTGTTTAGTGATTCTATTGACCTCCCAAATTCAGAGCAGCAGTGACCATGTGAGAAACTTCACCTCTAGTTTTCAAAAGAAATGCCTAGCTTTTGGGAACAAATGCCTCAATGAACACTCAAACACAAGGTAAAAACAGAACATGCAATTTAGGCTCACCTTGCATGAGTCCATCCATGTGGGCAAAGGTAGCTTGTGAACTGAAAGCCTGAATAGGGCAAACTAATTCAGAATAAAGCAGCATTAGTGTGAAATACATGTTACGCAAGAGAAACTACTCCTCAATGACTCCCAATGTGGATAAGCCCTTAATTACTTTTAAAATCTCAGCATTACTAAGCCATGCTTGTAATTTCTAGAGGCCTTGAGTTTCTGGAACAACTGGAGTATGAGATTCAATTGCATTCACTTCAGTGGAAGATACAGTTAAGTATCGGCACGTTTGTAGGCTTGAGGCCAGTCATTAACTAATTAGTGTATGGGAACATTTAAGTTTTTCCCATTTGATTTTGAAAAGGTATTTGGCAACACTTGATTACGAGTTTTTATTTTCCACTTTTCTCTTTCTTCCTTCACAGCAAACCAAAGAACTCCCACCAGAAGCAGAAAGATAATTGGAAATACCTTAACTTCCCATTTTCCCCTGGCTGGAGATAAAAATATTTGCTGAGTTTTGCGCCTTTTTAAAAAATTTTTTAATGCAGACATACGTATATAGACTTAAAAAAAGGAAATATATAAAAGGTTTCAGAGTGTTTGCGGCCACACAAAGCCTCCTTTCCCAGCAAGAGCATGTCATCGGGAGAGGCTGGAGGTGGCGGTGGAACTACAGCCCCCAGAGGGCATGGCGGGGAAGCAGCCGAGGAAGCCAGAGCAGGGACACGCGGGGGCTGCTGGGAGCTGTAGTCCTGCGGCCCTGAGGGGCAGCTCTCCTAGCACCTGTCTGTTCTGTGGGAGGCGGCGATGGCTCCGCGCCCCACTGCTGCCCTCAGGCTGCCGCAGGACAGCTGCCGGCTGGCACCCCAACCAGGAACCGCTGGAGGAGGAATGGGAGACCTCTGAAGGTAAGGATCTCCTGGGATTTTCTGTGTAAATCCTGAGGTCCATCCTAATCCTCCTTGCCCCGTGCTTTTGCCATGTCGTTTATGTGGCACATCCTTGGGCAAAGTCACCGGGGTTTGGCTTGGCTGGCGGCACTGTCTGCAGTGCCAGCATGTGGGATCGGGTAGAGGTGCCATTCTCCCCTGCAGCCATAGTTAGATGTGTTGGCTCCTTTAGGTAAAGGTTAGTGGGATAAATAATCATTCAGTCTTTATAGCATCCAGCTTTTTTGCTGAATTTAAGCTTGCTTTTAAAGTATTTTTTTCCTTTTAAGTTGACTTTCTAGGTCTTAGTAGAGAGTAATTGACAAATACACGTTTTGCATGTGTGGCTGCAATTGACTCTGCCTGTGTACATTTCTTCTTCCAGTGTGTCTGCTGTTTGCTAAACTTGGAGGCAACTCAAATGTTCAGGCTGTTCAGACCACTGTAGTGAAAATCCTTGGAAATGCTTCTGTTTCACCCTGCTGCTTAATAAAACAGAGCACTGGTCAGACAGTAGAGGGAGGAGAAATGGTTTTATGTGCTTCATGGGTAAGGTAAAACACTTGTGAACATTTTGGCTGTCATCCTCTGGCAAGCAAGCCTGGTAAAGGTGTCACCCAAGAGAAGATGTGAGAGGGAGTTCTCAGTTCTGCTGGGAATTGCATTGCCCTTTTAATGGCAATAAAATAGCTTTGCTGTTGGTCTCTGCAGACGTTGCCAAATGCTGAACTGAACAGGTCTGGACAAGGAGGCAATTCCCTTCCTGTTGAGAGGCTTGGCAGCTCTGGGTCAGTGTGAGGTATGGCTTTTGGGTGTGTGGGGTTTGCACACCACAGCATCAGGACTGCTGTTGTATGGAAAGACAGAAAGCAGAAAGCTGAAGACCTTGTGTCCTTTGTGAATCAAACATGCAGAAAGGTTAAATGCACTGCCCTCAGGTCTGAAATGAGGGTGATATAGCTAGTGTTAGAGGTGATGGTAAGAAAGGCTAAACTTTCTACAGACTAATCCATTACCTTAAAAATCCCAGCAGGTGTAATGGGGAGGTCTCATGGGCTGCTTTCCAGGTGAAGTTTTTCATACACCTCATAGACTGATTACTTGCACTGCTGATATATTTGTAATAGAAAACAACTTACTGGCGCATCTGAATTGGAACAGAAATTAATTTATGGGAGCATCTGAATCTGAAAGTGTTCTCTACACATTCCAAAAACTTTCTTAAATGTGAACAGCACTACTATGAAAAACAGGGATCATACCTGCATGCAGCCTTGCTGAGCTTTGAGTGTTTCTCTGTGCACGGACAGAACATATGGCAACTTAATCCAGGGCATCAGAACTCCTGCAAGAATGTCTCCAGAGAAGTGTGATGGCTGGGGACGCCACAGAAACCCTGGGGCTGGGCAAGTGCCTGAGGAGGAGGATGGTGGTGGTGCAGGCAGCAGCAGTGGTGGGGGCCTCTGCCCCCTCCCTCCTAGTGCTGAAGGCGGATGGACCTCCCTACTCTACCTTTCCCCACCTGGCAGCAGGTTGCAATGTTTAAAACAGGCGTGGATTTTCCTGTTTGCCCAACATCAGCACTCCTGCCAAACAGCAATTGTGTTGGTTTTGTTTTCCTTTCCTCATACACATCAGAAATCAAACAGCGCGATATGGCTAATGGGGTTATATTGACCCACCTCTGCAGTTGCTATTAATATCTGAAGAAATCTCCAAATGCCTCAGCCACAGTGGTAGTAAAGCTGCCTGCCCATCTTTCTCTTGCCAAACAGAGTGGGGTTTTTTATGCTAGCAAGTCCAGTAATTACGAGTCCAAATTTTTCTTCTTGGTAGTGTTATGAAGATAGGCACCAGATTATATACAGAGGAGAATATATATAGAATATCTGTTTTTGAATGGATAGCAGGCTGACGTGCAATGTCATTTAAACAGCATCCTAACAGGCAATTCTTGTTTAAAAACAAAGAGGGCTGAGTGGGTTTGAGAGGGCTCATGTCTTTTTCTTGCTGACCACAGAAACATAACCCACCCTTTCTAAAAAAAACCGCATTCAAAATTCAACCGTTTTGAATTCAATGAAATTCAAGGTGCACAGGCTACTAAATTTCAGTTGCTGGGTTTATGTCATTATTGTAGTTGCAGTAACTCTGTAAAACACAAGATGAAAGGTTGCTCTTTCCACGCTGAGCTCTTTCCATCCTCCACCTCTACAGCAAAGGTTACCCTGAGCAGCGTATGTGTCTGTCTGTTGTAAGTGTAGAAATACGTATTATTCATAACTTGCCAATGTGTATGCTGGAAAAGAAAAGCTGAATTTATAGCTATATTTCCTCTCTGCTGGGGTTTTTAGAGTTGAGTGTTTCAGTGTTTCCATTATAAACCCCTGTTTTCTGAGGTTTATAACAGTCTTGAAGAGCAGAGTGGTCTTGAACCATAATAGAAAGCGTGTCATGTTGCATTTACAGTACAGCTGTAACTGCACGTTAAGGAGTGTAATCTTCTCAGTGTACCCTCAGTGCTTCAATAAGGTTCATTGGAGTTACATATACTGAGAGAAAAACAATATTTCATGTTTGGCGCTGTCCCTCCACAGAGCTGAGTGCATCACATGAGGACAGAGAGCATCTACCTGCACCAGGCTTACAAAAATTCCTTGCTATGCCCCTAAAATACTTACATGCATCTGAGGGGCCCCTCTGAATTACAGCTCATCATAACCTCCCTCTGTCCCTGGGCTGTCTGAAGTAGACCCAGCTGGTCTGTCATGCATCTGGGTAGTTGCTGGCATTTCTAGTTAGCTTGAGCTGCCACAGACAGAGCAGGGTCTCTTGAGGAGAAAGTTCCCCATACCCTGAGATGGTTACGTACTTCCTTCTTGTACTAGCCCAGCTACAATATAAAGCTGGGCTTAACACTGTTTCATAGAAGGCATCAGGGAAGGAGGAAGGAGGCTGGACTGTGTAAACTTCAGGCTCAGATCCCAACTATAGTATACTTTGAGATGAAGTTAAAAGGAGTGTCAGCAGGGTTGAAATTTTGTTGAGACTAAGTTTTTCTTGCTGTTTCAACTCATAACATCAGGTTATTTAGTCTTCCACTTAACCTCTCTTCCCATGGCTAATAGGTCAGCTTATTGGGTTCATGCCCTTTTGCAAATACTGCTAACCTCAAGCATTCAGAAATCACAGATTTACTCTCAGATTCATGAGACTGCAGGAGAAACATGTTTGTTTTTTTGTTTTTTTGTTTTTTTTGTTTTTTTTAATTGAGCAATTAAAATAGTTTAATTAGTATTTTAGCCCTGATCCTTTGAGATTCACGGCTTTTGAGCACTTTTTTCCTTGCTTTGAGCTTGACAGTCTTTGCCCTCAGTAAAACATGTATTTGTCACAATTGCACAAATGAAGCACCAGTGCTGTAGGAAAAAACTCAACTAAACCAAGACTTCAGAAAGAACTTGGGATTTGGAAGTGCTGGTTTTGTGATTGAAAAAAGAAAAAAATTATGCACTTTTCCTTTTTTTCTCTCCCCTCACCGGTTATGTATGTCCATAATGTGTTACATGTTACATGATAACGTGTTACACATGTTACGTGTACATGATACATGTTACAACGTATCTGCTGAGAATGAGATAGCTGGAGGGATTTTTGACTCGGTGAACTAGTGTAAAAGTGGTCAGCAGAAAGGTTTGCAGCAAAAAAAGCCCAATGAAGGGGAAAGCACAAAAGGCTGAACTAGAGTAAAGCTGCCCATATGTTGCATGTGCTCCTCTGCTGCATGTAAGGGGGCCGCAATTTGCATGTTAGTTATCTGTGCTCCCTTTCATATGGGTAAGAAGGCCTTTGGGAATATTTGGCACGATCTACCAAGAATTATTTATCATGTGATGCATACATTTAGGCATCAAATACAGTCTGTATAGGGGCATGAGTGAAAAGAATGCTTTCCAATGTACTTTTTGTTGTCTCTGCGTTTGCCCCACAGTGTGAAGGTTTTATGTATCTTCCTGCCCCAGCTTTGTATGTTTCAGTGCCCCATAAATTTTATTCTCTTGCTGCCATCTGACAATATTAATCATGGTTCTTCACAGTGCAGTTATTGTCATTTTGAAATGCTTATCATGGAGAACATTTTCAAAGGCAGGAGAGGCAACAGGGCAACGTCTTCCCCTGCCACATCTACAGGAGTCAGAGCAGCCTTACCAAACTCTGCACCTGGTGTCCTACAGGAGAGTGTCCTGTGAAGGGATGTTTCTTCATCTTAAGAAGTGGATCTGTAGATGCCACTAAAGAATTGCTGAAGATCCGGTCCTCAGTGATTCCTTTTGCTGCCCTTTTGAGTTTCTTTGCAGTCAGGTTGCATTTCTACATGTGGATGTAATGTGGATGTAATAGCTTCTGGGCTTTTTGAGGTATGAAAACCATTGCTGTGGAAATAGTATTAGTCTGACTTGCTTCATTGCCACCATTCTTTCTCCTTTTTGCCAGTTTACTGTCTCTGTGCAGAGACTAGTGCTGGTAGTGCCTGAGATGGAGTACCTGTTCTGGTTTTGGCGTGTTTGTATCATCTAAAACATTGCACATTCATTTGCTCTCTCTTTTTGCTGTCTTATTTATCTCAGAGGGACAATTCCAACCAAACCCTCTGATTTTAGACAGTTAGAGATAAAGCATAAATGGAGAGCTGATACTGCCCACAGTTCCCTGATGGGAAGAATTATACCATTCTTGTCAGGCTGAAGACGATAACCCATGGGCACATTCTCCATTCACAAATGTGAAGTTTCTTCTGGGAGCATGTGATATTTGAAAAAAAAAAAAAGAACCAGTGCTGGACCTCAGGTGAAAAATAGTTCTTTAGGTGAAAAATAGTTCTTTACTTTGTCCGAGGTTCAAGTTTTTTGAGACTGTTGGTGTCTTCCCCATTTGTGATTTTGAATTTTGACAGAGTATTGATAAGTGCATTGTATTGGTCCATAAGTTTGTTGAATTAAGTTATAGAGCAAGGTACTTCTGTTAAGTTTTTTACAGTTCTTTTGACCTGTGATCCAGCACCAAAACAGAATTTGGAGAATTCAAGCCTGGAATTTGTTATCTAGAGCAGCTTTTCAATCAAAGAAGGTTAGGTATTTTTCATGGTGTTTAAAAACTGAGCTTTACAAAGGAATTATAACTTACCAGTTCTTACCATAATATTTTTACAAAGGCAAACATTTATGTGTCTTTCTGCAACTACAAGACTAGCCTAGGCCGGGTTTTTTGGCTTTTGCTGTGAACGTGGAGCTATCGATCCGTGAACATAAATCCTTATTTATCTCCAGTCAAGTTTATAGGACAATGAAATTATAGGATTGCTTGAATCAATCAATGTTTCTACAGCAAGCTATAGAAATATAAACAAGTTACCAATTATTTAATAAAGTCAATTTGCTTAGAAATGCCTGGCGACAGGCAGCAGATGTTACACTAATTTCTGCTTTCTCTGGAATTTCACATGAGCTGCAAGATCTTAATGTCACTATTAGCAAAGGTAACTTTATTTTAGAAACTCATTCTGAACTCTCACAGCGAGAGGAAGAAACTGTCATTCCTTTTGACCACAAAATCTGTGCTATTTCTAAGAGGAGTTCTTTGAAATAACTAGGATATCTCACAGCTTGTTGCTTTAGAGGGGACTTAGTATGGCGGCACTACATTTAGTTAGCATAATGAGTTTTTTAGCCTCTAAGACACTGGCTGAGTTTGAAGTACCATAACTTTTAGTCAGCTAAGATTTAGTGAAGTACAAGTTTGCATAATATTTTAGCTTTCCTAGAATTTTAAACTGTGTGCCTGTTTCCTGAGAAGCATTTACATTAATATAACCAGGTTCTGACTTAGCAAAATAATTTAAGTTTAAAAGTGTGTCTCTTTGCTTCTCAGTTGGAAGCATCATGAAAGTGGCCTCCTCAGTGTGGTTTTACAGTTACTGTGCTTGCCTTTTGAGATCTACTTTATTGGAGTGACTTTTTTCAAGGTGACTCAAGAATCTCCCACCACTTCATGGTGTCCTTTTGGTGCTCCTGTCTGTTTTGAATGTAGAGCAGGATCTTTATCAGTAGGCGCTGATGCCTTGGTGGTCTGTCTGTTGGGTAGTTTGTCATAGTTGATCAAGCAGGAGTACAGAATCATCTGATTAATCTGCTTAATCAATCCTTGAACAGGGATAGTAATAATTAAGTCACAGATGGCCACTGTAAATCCTTCTATTCCAATACATTAATATTTCCAGTACTTTGGATATTAAGGTTGTTTTAAATTAAAAAAACCAAAAACACAAACAAACCACCACCACTAACAACAAAAAATCTCTGTGAAATGTGCCTCTGGAATGTTTTGGGGTTTTTTTTTGACTGGTCTACCTTCAAGACATTGAGAATTTATTTTGGCTCTGGAAAGGTTTTTGCTTTAAGATAAACTATTATCATATATACTTATACATTTTGGGACATGGGCTTTATTAAAGCTTGTACATAAACTAGTCTCTGATTAATCTCTTTTTTAAGCTGTTCTGTGGTATTTTGTCTGCAGTATTCTGTGGCTAAGCTGTCTGTAGCAGAATTTTGTTGATCTGAAGACTGTGCTATAAATTTTTATAGACACAAACTGCTATAAAATTAAAACTTAACATCTTCCTGGACTTCCTTCATCTATCATAAAGTTGGTGTGGCTCAACCTTAATTAGATTATTATAGACCTAAAATATATGAGGTAGAATAGCACAAGAGGAATTGAATTTGGTCATTAGCAGGAGTGTGTGGTTAGTCTAGCTGGTGTAGTCAGTAGCTCCTGATGTATGAGACTACACTTTCCATTTGATATGCTTTGAAGACAGGTCAAAATCCTTAACATGATTTAGGTTTACTGGGAAGGTCTATAATCCTGCTTTTTAATAAACTCTCTATTTCATGTCAGAACAATACCTGTGTATGTCAAGCATTGCCAAGGCTCACAGCCACAGTTGTATTCCTTTGGAAGTTGAAATGCATTGTTTTGGAAGAGCATTTACAGAAAATATTACTGGACTCTGACAGGGCTCTAAGGCACAAAGGCTTCCTGTAAAACCTGGATTGTCTGGGTGCCAGGTTTTTGTTCTTTTTCAGATGAGAAACAATTACGCTTAGCAGAATTTGAATGCTATTGTGTACTTCCCCATTTAATAGCTTCTGCTGCGAATGTGTGTGCTCAGCATTGAACTCCCTCTGTCTTGGAGGTCTGTCATTTGCTGGGGAGCTCCCAGGCAGTGGTGGGGAATGCAGGATGAGGCATGGGTTTTCTTCAGTGCACGTTTTAGTCAACATCTGTTTGTGATGAACAAGATGGTGATCTGTGGTTTTTAATTGCTACGTAAGAGAAGAGCACGGATGGCACCATGTCAAGGAGCTGCAAACCTTGGTAGACGCAGTCTTGAGGGAAGCCTTGTGGATGCAAATACAGGCAGTGCAGCTGACTCATAGCAGTCTGACAGGAAAAGGCTCTCTTCTGCTTGTCTCTGGCGTGCGGTTAGGGAGGACTTTGTATCAGTCTCGCTAGCTCTTTGATACTGTTACCATACTGGCCAGCGTGACTCCGCAAAAGGGACTTGGGAGGTTGGTGAAAAATATCTGCACTATTAACTCTTAATTAGGATAACATTTCTCACCTCAAAAAAACAAAAAAAAAAACTTGTAAAGAGAATCTCTGGATTGATAAATAGCTTGATTTCATTTCTGTATGCATCCCTGACTCCTTTTTCCCCCCACCCTGCAAAGCATTATGTGGATTTATGTGGCGCTTCCCAGAGCTGAGGTCTCTAACTGCAAGATGATAACTGTAAGTGCCTCTGTCTGTGATGAGAAATGCTCCAGGTAGGTTTCAGTCAATGCTTGCCACCCTTTGTAATGCTTGGAGGTGCCAAGTTAAAATCCTTCAGCAAGAAACAGGGGATGAGGCTTAAAAAGTAAAACAAAACAAGCCCAACCATCGACAACAGAAAAGGATGAAAAGAAGAGAAAAAAAAAACTTGATTATGTACTCTCTTCCAAACTGGATGCTGATGTGAGACCCTATTTTCTTTCTTAAGTGGATGTTTAAGAACTATTCATACCTCCTATCTCTCAGTGTGACTGGGAAAAGACTCCAGTGCTTCTTAAAAAATAAGCGAGGTCTGTACTTGACCTGTGTATGCTGATAGGAATTGTGCAGTTGATTTTAATAGGAGAACATCTGTCCTCTATGTGCAGAAAAATGTCTTTTACTAAAAATCCAAGTAAATTAAAGTGAAATTGGAGTATTATTTCTTATCTTCCACCCTTGTGGTGGTTGGTTTAGTTTTTTTGAAAAGACTTTGACACATACTAATGTTTGATTTTTATTTTCTTTTTCTCACAGAGAAAGGATTGGTTGCTGGCTGGTATTAGCTTGTGCCCGCTGATTAATTCCTTGTGTCACTGGTTTTGAATCTTGTTGCAGTTGTTCTTGGAGAACTTGCCAGCAGCAGCAAACCAGCAGAGCTGTTATTGACCTAGAATAGCAATGGAGTTGTTAATACATGAAGCAAGGTTTTCTGTGAACTACGTTGCTTTTCTGTGGAGCTGATCAGCTGGTTAACACCTTTTACTTATTCTGTAAGAATCTGAGGCTGGAAGGGAATTAATGCAGTTGTGAAGCACCAAAATAGCAGTGATTCAGTTAGAGTAGAGCCAAATCTTCTTCAAATTAAACTCCATTGTGTTAGAGACTTTACCTTTTTGATACCTATATTATTAACTTCTCTGATAAAAGCAGGAAATATAATACAGTGGTATTGGAGAAGCCTTGCACATTAAATCTAAGCTATTGTCTTGGGGTAGTAAGAGAAGAAACCCGTCTTCATTGGATGTGTTATGAGAATCAGATTTTACAGCATTTCTGGTTCTCAAGGTTACCATATAATTCACAAACTAAGTTTTTGCAAAGCATTGATTTTCTTAACTTTAAAATGGGTTCTTTAGGATGGGTGGGAACTCTGCAGCACATGTATGAGTATTTATAGTTTCATAAGAAACAAACAATACTTCAGTTCATACTGTTCAGGGAATTTTGTCATGGGCAGAGGTGTTTACTTGCAAGCTGTTGCTTCTGGTGTTGTCCTGAAGATTTGTTTGATAGTGGAATTTGGTTACTTTAGTGTACAACAGGTTGGTGGACTGCTGTCATAGATGTGCTTCAAGATGTGTTTTTTGATTTACCTTTCTAATTGGATTGCATGAGATGCTTGAAACAGGCCTAAGGTTTGCAGGCAGGAAAATATGGAAAAAAGCTGAAGAATTCATTCAGCAAACAACCCATTTCCAGAACTGCAGTCAAAACTTGATTGTTGTGTGCAGGTTGTTCAAGGTGCTGTGGCAGCCTGACTGTGCCACAATGCAGAGATAGTAGATTTGACCATATTGATGTCAAATCTGATACTAGAAATACAGTGTAGAGGTAGCCGAAGTATCTGTGGAGAAACTGGTTAGGGATGCCTTCAAGAGGGACAGTGATGTGAGCCAGGAAAATTTGCTGTAGGACTCATGAACTTGAGATGATACAGCCAAACAGTGCTGCCAGTGTGGACTCACCAGTGTGGCAGATGCTGACTTATGGATCTGGTACTACCCCAAAAAGTTGGGATTTTCTGCTCATTAGTTTTCTTTATATGCATTCTAGAAGTCACAGTAGACCAGTTTTCCTCTAATTCCTCCTTTTAGTTGTGGTGATTTAAAGTTTACTTTGTTCCATTCTTACAAGGTATAACCAGCTTGGAAGTTAAGTGCTAATGAAGTTTAATATTGCTAAAATGCTCTATTTTTGTTACTTTAGAGAATGCCACTGTTCCTATGTCAGGGCACCTGAAGTGCCTTTGTATTTTTCTACCATAATCTGTAAGATGGTCAGCCTGTCTTCCTCATTTCTTTTCCCCACATATTCCCCAGCTTCCCGTACTTGAGGTCTGAAAACCTATTCAGTAACACTGATGTCTCAAGCGGTGGGTATGTAAATATTTACTGGCATGACAGACAACAACAGTGGGAGGGGGGAAATTGCTACATTCTACCATTCAGGGAACCTTCAAGTTCTGTCTCAGAGTGCAGTCGATGAGAAGAGGAAAGGTTTGCAGTTAGTGCTTGACATGTTTTTGCTCTCTCGGTTCCTGTTTTGTTGCAGATGTCATTCATTTAGCTGTGGAAGGCTTTATCAGCCCTCGCGGAGGCTTTCCCCTGCACACAGCAGTCAAGGCTGGAGCTGCAGTGGAAGAAAATGGAACCTGTAGATCTCCTGGCACTTGCCTCCCTAGAAATGAACAGTACTACAGTCACCCTGGCTTTGCTGGTGATCTTCCTGGTCCTGCTGTGTTGGTAAGTGATAACGGTGATATGGGCTGCACATCAGACACAAACCCTGCTGAAGGTCTGGCAGCATCTGTAGTCTTTTATCCATGTGGGTAAACTGGAAGGTAATTGCCTAGGAAGGAAATAGAGAGGGAGTTGGTTTGGATGCAGGGGGTGCAATAAATACTCAGAAAACTCACGATGCTTTTAGAGAAGTGTCTCCTTGCAATATTGTCTTGTAAGTGCTTTACCAACTGCTAACAAAAATTGTCTTCTAAATTAAGAACTTATTTGTTGGCTTCTTATTAATTTCTTTGGGCAGCAGGAACATTGGTCCAGGTAGAAAGAAACCAAGTACTTGTTGGACCTCTTCTCTGTACTATGCTGCACTCTTGTTCTTTGGCTTGAGTGTACAGACACTTTAACTGCTGCTTGATTTTCCTCTCTTGTTCTCCCCACACTGACTAGTGGATACAAATCAGAATAACAGCAGCCCTAATGGTTAGCACAGTAGACATTGCAGTGAGCTGTGCTGAAATAAAAAAAATCCCCACCCTGTCCTGACAATTTATTTCAGAAATTATATCAGTGAACTGGGAATGTTCTTCTGACTTTTTTACTTGCATATCTCTTCAAATCCTGCCTTCCAGTAAAAGAATGTTTTTTTCTCAATTGTATGAATGTTCAAGAAAAGGATTCAGGGACTGTTGCAGAAAAAAAACCATCCAACAAAAATCTAAAGCTAACCTAGAAGAGAATAGTGATGGCGTTGTGAGCACAATTGTTGTAGCAATGTAAACGACAGATCACTTGGCATATATTTTGTCATTCTTTGATCATTGTTGAGCTTTGTTCAGCTTCCTTCTGTGTCCAGGGAGGGTCTAGAGAGACTAAAAAGGGTCAAACCTGTATTTGACTTGTATTGCTGTATCAAATAACTGGGTGAGCCTGCTTTCTTCGCAAGATCTGCCCAAATCATCACAAACGTCCAAGTCCTACTTCCTGTGAATTTTATTGGGAAACAGAATGGCAGCTCCAGATCATTAAGTAAGACCATGCTGTTTAGCTGCAGACCTGTGCATCTCTGGGAGGGTAAGGGGGGGCAGAGGGAGGACAGAGGCACATCCACAGTTCAGCAAAGCAGCAGATCAGCTGGTGACATCTGGCCACCTGTGAGTCATTTGAAATAGCCTGATACTTCCACATAGCACATATCCAGATGTGCCAAGATCTCTGAAGACCTGGAACTGCTCCTTGTAAATGTCAGGTACCGTCTGGTGTGTGCTTGCCCAGGGCCTCATGTTCTGGTTCAGTTTAGGGAAGGCTCTTCCTCGCCTTGAAGTTAAGACATGGTGGTTTAGTGCACATTTGGTCTTGCCATTAACAAATGTAGCTCTAATTGCAGAGTTAAACCAGACTTGTGGCTGTGGTCAGTTACTGCTGATTTGAGTGCCTACCATAAAAGTTTCAAAAAGTTCAGCTTAACAGTGAGGTGGGAAATTGTCTGATGGTAGAGACACCCCATTCAGTGTGTGTGCTTTCTTGGTTAAAGGTGACTTCTGTGAAAGCATCAAGAAAAGTAAGCTGAAGTTTTATGTATGGAAAGTGTTTTATACTCTTTACTGCCAGTAGTTATTACTAACCAATCTTGCTGATTTACAGATTCAAGTAGATTTTTAAGTAGCTTATTAAATACAGGTGCCTATAGATCACTCTTCCAATGGGAAGCTAGTGATTCTTAATGAAATTATGCAATGAAATAAGCTATGGGCTGTTGGTAGGTTTGCCTGGTGGCTGAGCTGTTCAGATCTATTTGTCTCAGTAAAATGCAGGGACTGAGCCTGTAAGGTTAAAGTCTTGAAACACATCTCTAAGTGTGGTGGTTGTTGTTCAAACTTGTCAACTTTCTAATTTGGGTCTATTTTGTTAAAGTTTTTTTATGCTGCATGCCTGTTTAAACAAATCAGTAAAACTCAATGCATGATCACGTCTTCCTTTATTCATGACTGAAACTGTGGGTTCAAGGAATTATTTAAACAGTGTGTAAAATGGTTGCTAACAGAAATGCAGGTCCCTAATTTTAGAGAATGTTTTTATTACAATCATGTTGCATACCTGATTATCTGACTCTTCTAGGAGTTGGAAAACATGAGTGTTGTGTATGGCAGGAGTAATAATAAAGTAAGAGCTCTTAAAGTTCCTTTGGGGTTTTCTTTATAAGCCTTATCCTAATTTTTTAAATAACTACTGAATTACCTTTTTTTTAGCTTTTTCTGCCAAGGTTGTATGTTTTCAGAAGGGCAGTCGTGGGGAAAGGGATGAATGAATATTTTCTGTTGTAAATTTTGTTATGATAGTAGCTTATGATTGATCAGGGTCATGTTGTGTCAACTGTCGTGTGAGTACAAAGAGTGGGCAGTTTGTTTGCCTTACTGCCTGTAAAAGGCTTAGTAAGGCTCCATAGAAGGCAGTTGCAGGTAGAGAAGAGAGTCAAAAGATCTAATGCACACTAGAATAGGAATGTGGTGATAGCAACATTCATGTTATTGAGCTCTTTCCTTAGCATGATTTTTGTGGGGGTACTCAGTGGTTTAAATGACAGCCTTGAGCTGCTGTCCATCAGCTCGGCCTCAGTTCCTGTTAGAGTGTGTATTGTAAGGCCAGCTGGGATTTGTCACAGCTCAGCTGGCAGGTGGTATCTTGCTAAACTGCGATAAGACCAATCTTCACATTTTTGGGTATGGTGATGTCATACGAAAGAGGAAGAGAAGAAAGAGTTGATTGGGAAAGGGACTAGAGGCTGTAGCTGCATAAAAATAAATGTGTAGGGAAGATATAAGTCTTAGGAAGAAACTTGGATGATTTGGTAATTTTTTAGTCTGTTATTTATGGTACAATGAAGATCATCAATAACTCTTTATAACAAATCATGTAATAGCACATCTCTGATTTCTCATGCGTTGTCATCAGTGTAATATGAAGGTGATGCTTGTAGTGTAGTGTGTCAATTTTAAATCAGTAGAAGCAACTATAACCTCTCAGTGTCTTCTATATGACCTTAAGTCAGCTCTAAGGAGAGGCTTTGTAAGGTAGTTGATTTAATGTTGGGAGTAAAAAGAGCTATGAAGCTCTTTGGGTACATAGTCTATTTGGATTTGAATGGGGAGTTGGTTTTTTTTGTAATTTTTAAATTAAGAGACTACTCAAGCCTCTTTGCTGTTCCTCATTCCTGAAGAATTTAGTCATCTGCTACCCTCCCCATTTTTACTACTTGTTGTCTACAGTAAGAATCCTTGCAGGCTTCTTATCATGGATTCTTTAACGTCTGTTGCTACATCATTGTGATAGGTTACTGCTTTATTGACCACAAAAAGGAAAAATATGGCTAACTACCAAAGTTAGGTAATACCAGTGGCACAACAGTTAGCACTCTTAAAAAATGTCTTGTCTGTGTCCACTCTTGTGATTTCTTCCACATAAACTGATTATCGGAGCAGTTTCTTTTAAGAGCACTTTCTTTCTCAATTGTGAGCACTTCTGTCTCTATTTGCCTAATGTCTTGTGAATCTCAAGGTTTTTTTTTAGGCATGAAATAAAACCAAACTCTTAAGGGAAGAATGAGGCTAACATTTACAAATCCCAGCGATATTCTCTATTGAAAAATACAGTAGTATATCTGTGCAACATATTGTTCATTTTAATTTCAAACATATGCTGACTTGGATATCCCATGCTTGGCTGTAGCTGCAAACATTGCTTTGTGTCTTTCTTTTTGCTGTCTGGGTAGATGTTTGATAAAATGAAAGCAGGAGTTTATCTTGCTTTAAAGTTTAATGTACCATAAGCTGAGCATTATGAAGAAGCTGTCACAGCATTCAGATACCTGTATTCAAACTGGATTATCAACCCCTTGTCTAAACAAACCTGGGGTTTTTTAGAAACATGGAGGTTGGATGGGAGTGTTTGTTTATGTTTGTAAGATCCATGTCTAATTGCATGCTTTCACACATAGCAAAACATAAACTAGTGGTGTTCCTGTCAGTTTCTGAAAAGCTAAGTAATTCGGAAAGATGTCATTTTTACATTGAAGTAATATTAATAATTGTTTGTGCTACAGACAAGTATAGAGAGACTAAGAGATTGGGGTCCCCCTAGACCAAGGTACTATCCACCCAGTGCAGAACAAGTCAATCCTGACCCAAAGAATTTGCAGGCTCTGATAAAAAAGAATGAAAACTAAACTTAATACTTTTCCTCCTCTGACCTTAAGTGTGGATATTTACATACAGTTAGATGGGCGGCATTCTTAGACATGGGACACATGTGCTAGAGTTCATCAGTTGGCACCATACCTGTACTAAACTACACCAGAAGTTGATCTCAGGACAAGGTAGTATTTCCATACAGGTGACTTCAATACCATTGCTTGTTTGGCATTACTTTGCATCTGTGATTTTTGAAAGGGCTCTAAAGGGAAAGCTTAGAGGTAATCTTTCTCCAACAAAATCTTCATTCTGGTTTTGCAGAACCTTGCTGTTTGGTGTTGAGTTAGCTAAAACTCCTTTTTTTTCTAAAGCAAATGCCACACTAGATCTTGCACCAATTTTTGCCCATCAAAAGATCACTATTTTCAAAAGATGTTTGATAGCTAGAGCTCTAGGCTTATGGTCTGAGTGCAGACATAAGGGAAGAAGATTATTCTCCCCAATACATCCAGATAATACTTCTGGACAGATCCAAGGACAGGCAGTACAAAACTTGGATCCTTTCTGGGTAGGTAGGCCCTAACTTTTCCACCTGTCACTGCTGCCATCAATGGCACAGGGCTGCAAGGACCACTATGGCTGGAAACAGGCCTGGGTGTGGAGCATCAACACTCAGAAGGATGTACAGCTCGGCTCTTTTAACAGGCTCTTTGAGGTGAGAAGTTCAGAGAGGCGTCCTAATGCTCAGGTGCCAAAGCCTGCTCATTTCCCTTTCTGGCAGAAGGCACAGCTCTGTAGGCAGCAAGCGCTCAGGGGCTGGTGCTCCTGTACTGCTGCTGGACTCTGGCTGCTGGACGTGTCTCCGTCTCCCATATCCTTCTGACCAGGAATGTCTGACCTCTGAGCTGTGATCTAAGGTCCCATAATGAGTCCCATACATGGTCCATAATGAGTCTTTCCCTATTGCAACATTGTAGCTTCTCAGTTTGCAGTGAACCCAGCATCAGGTTTACAGGGTTAGAAGGCTGGGGGGTTTAATATTCTGTTGACCCCAGCTGGTGGTTGTTTTTTGTTGGTTTTTTTTTTTTTTTCTAAAATGGCCATTATGTCAGTGGAAATCATTCTGTTTCCCTCTTTATTTGAATGTCCCATTAGAAAAGCTAGAAGGATCTGACTCAACAGGAAACGTCAGAAAACTGATGTTGATGATAGAAAAAAACCTTAAAGATTCTAAATTGTCTTTGTCATGCAGATTCACATCAAGCAAATGTGGAATTCCTACTAATGTGTCCAACATAATTTGATCCCACAGCTGTGCAATATATGGCCTTGTCTTTGAGCTAAATCAAACATCTCTAGGTGAGCCTGAGAAGGAGCAGAATAAGTTACTGAATTAAAATTTGGAAAAGTGCCATACCACAAATGACTAAATGCTTTATTTCTCTGAAAACAAAGTAGATTTGATCATCCAGAGTGAAGTTCACTCAGTGCCCTGATGTTGCTGCTTTTAGGTAAACAAAGTTATCTTACATTTTGGGGAAGAAGGAGACGAGTTTTCTGTTGTTGCTATTGCAGCTTCAGAGCTAGGTTCTCTGGGATATCCTCAGAGGCTGTTATAACACCTTGGTTATCCAGACAAATGTAGCTGGGCCTTTAGTGTTGTGCAGCTTTGATTTTGCTTGGTTGCTCTGCACTGCAAAATTCAGAAACTGCCTATGTTGAAGTTTTGTTTTCAGTTTAGAGAGCACATGTCCAGTAGTGTTTGTTTGAAGGTCCTCAAGTGGTTGGTGAGTTTTTTGCTTTTGTGAAGGTGCACTTTACCCTAAAAACACTGTGTAAAAAAGTCAGTCTCCAGCCTATTAATTCCTTGTGGTGTGTGATTTTCTCTGAACTTTTTCATGCCTTTCCCCATTAAATCCAAAATTAAAGCATGGTTTGATTTTAGTGTGTGGCGATTGGAGTCTTAATAGTATGTAAAGGCAGACCTACAGGGATAGGATGGCTTCCTTTCACAAAACAAGTACATTTACCTGTGTTCTGCTGTGATCTCCAGATCCACTTCCAGTGGAGCAAGCTGCAAAACTGGATAATGCACACAAATGGCTCCAGAGCAAATAGGAGCTGGACACAGCCCTTGAGCAATCCCATTTCTGCTTCCCCCTCCTGTAGGGCTTGGAATGGCCCGAGTCTGCTCTCAACTGGGTTGCACAGGCAGGAGAGACCAGCAAGGGAGGGAAGTACTCTGACTTCTCCATCAGGCAACTTCTGCCTGGGAGTCTGCTCTGGAGCTTCACTGAGCCTTTCTGGACCAGCAGTTTGGTTTTAACTTTTGATCTACTCTTTGCCTTCGGGCAGGTTGCTTTGTTTAACTTGGGGATATTTGGGCCCTTCTCAAACTGGTTTTGGGTACTCCAAATTATCTTCTAGGAGCTCTTGCCTCCATCTACTGACAATATTAGGAACATGAGGAACTTAACACCCTGCTGGTGGTGCTTTAAAAGGAATTGAAATTAGATGGTGGGAGAAGGCAATGTAAACAAGTTCCTCAGAGAGAAGGCTCTGCAGGCAGTGGGGCACTCCATCCCATTGCACTGGGGTTGTCTCTTGCTGTGTCTGTGCATTTCACTGTGAGGCCTCTCAGGTCTGCTGCAAAGTCTTCAAACAGTGCCATGATCTCTGCTCTTCCCTGAACCCCAGGGGTGCATACTGGCTGTTCCCATGACTGCCCTGCACTCGGGGGACTTGTTGTTCTTCCTGTGTTCCAAAATGTGTCACTCCACTTTCAGATAGCACACAAAGTGTCCTGCCAGACTGCCTGTGCTCTCTTTTAAATGAAAAAGTTTAAAGTGGGCAGTTTTGACAGGTTAGAACTCCTCGGAGTGCTGAAATATAGATCCATGTTCTCTCTTTTCTTGTCTCCTTTAACATTGCTCCCATCATTTAAAAAAATTGCCCATATTCTTCTTCACTCCTTTTTGTCTTTGCATCAGGCTTCATCCATACCAATGTTTGTTTAGTCCTCTGTGCTGGCTCACAGTAATTTATGCCTTTGATTGCCAAGATGCAGAAGATTGCTCTTCTGTAGGAAAGTTCTATACAGTATTTAATGGAGCTGTCTGAAAAATATTTTAAAATATTGACATATTATTGAGAGATTGGTTTTTATCACTTCCCCTTGGCATACCCAAAATCTTTAGATGGATTTTTCTCTCTTATCTCCCTAGGTCTGTTTTTGGTTTTTTTTCCCTATTGAAAACAAAGTTTACTGTTCCATGAGCTCAGTATGTGCTAAGTACTGTGAGACAGCTGAAAGAGCTCAAAATATTTTCTGGTTTGGGTTTGGATATGCATTTATTTCACTTACCCAGGAATAGCAGAGGAGCTTGAGAAAATGATGTTCCATGTCTGCCTCTTCCTTCCCTCGCTTTATATGCCATTGCTTACACTGGTGACAATTTCTTTTAAGCCTTACTTGTTTATTTGACATGTATTATCTATGACCAGAGTGATGTGCAGGTCGATAGGAATACGAGAGTTTTAATGAAGGAATCACCTAGCATGTGGGAGATTATCCATATCCATTCCATTGGTAGTTTCTTTCCTGGCTAGTTGCTGCTTTCATGGTTCTGCAGAATCTGTGAAGTTGTTGGGGAAACCAGGAAGCAACAAACAAGGAAAAGGGCAGAACTTGTTATATTGTTTTTTTTGCTTGGATAGGAAAAGAAGCTGGATGCCCAGCAATGGCTGGGAGGGTACTGGGAAGAACGACTGGGAACAGCAGGATATGACTCCATACACATTTTTAGTGGGTTGTTACAGATTGAGGTCAAGTATGTTTGGGCAAATTGAGGATGGAAGAAAGAAGCTGAACTGAGATGTATGCTGGGATTAGGAAATGGGGCAGTGTCTGTGTGCTTGCTTGTATGGACAAAATAAAGTCTACTTCCTTGGAAAGAATAGTTCCTTTCAGCTACTAAAAACCTTGTGATGTTCTTTATGAATTGAGGGGCATGGGAAGGATGAAAAGGCAGTGGACTTTAGAGGAGATGAGTAATTGGTAACTGTGTGATCATAGCTGAATGCTGAATGAATGCTCTTGGATGAGAACTCTTGGAGGAGTTCTGAACCTGTAACCCTCAGTATTGTTTTAACTTACTCGGTGGCAATAAATCTGATGTAATCTGCGCATGCATGTTTGTGGTTTCTCGTCCAAAAAGCTCCAAAGAGCTTTTATGTAAACACCCTCTCAGTAGAGCTATAACAATTGAAGAGGTCGTCTAGGCATGTGGTTTGAAATGTGGGAAAGGCATGAAATAAAGCCATCCTGGGAGAGGAAGGAGCAGCTAAAGGATCTTCAGTGGGTTGCATGCTAGCATGACAGACAGAGAGTGATGGTGGTCAAAACTGCAAGGGCCCTCTTCCATCTTTAAATTATTGATATGATCTGTTTGTTCTCCAAAGACTAACAAATCTCTGTTTTAAGATTTTCTGAAATACTCATCATGGCTTGAGATAAAGCAATCTCTCCAAGAGAGTTCTCAGTAAAAGCTTCATGACAGCAAAACTGAGAAGCTGCATGTTTACAGTAAGATATATTTCAGTGACTATAACACTATTGTACTGGATTGATTAATGTCTTTGAACCTATGACAAATTGCTCTCAGTATGGGACCCTGAGTTGACCAATTGTTGCTTAGTACCCATTCAGGTCAGAGCTCTGGCCATCAGCTTTAGGAAGGGCAAAAAACCTCTTGGTGGTTCCAGAAAGTCTTCAGATCACCTCTGTATCTCATGAAACAGGGTTGCTCTGGAGTGATATTCAGCAGCCTTCACTTCTATGTATTTGGCTTGCTCTCTCTCATCTCCTTTTCAGAGCTAGGAATAGGTGGTGCAAAGATAAAGAATCCTCAGTTTTATGAGAATATTCCTAGCTATGGCAACAAACCTCAAGCCTTTCCTATTTCAGAAAAATAGTATTTTAAAATTTGTCTACTAGAAATTTTTAGACCTTAGGTAATTTCTCACAGTTTATGTAGTTGTGTCTCTCAGTAGTTGTGTTTTAAACTTTTCAAAAGTTTAAATTTTTAGCAGTAGTTAAGCATTCAGTGGTTTCACAATATATTTTCTTTCCTGAGATAAAACTTTTGTTTAATATAAATGGAAGTGCTCTTAATTTGAGTGGAAAATCAGTCATCTGGTGTTCTCCTAGGACACAGTGCTCTGTTATTAACCAAAAGAGATCATCAGATCTTGAGAGTCAGGCACAGAGGAGTGAGGAACCTCCCCAGCCAAAGTTTCGGAGCAAGCTTGGAATTTTAACTGTGGGAACAAGATGGTGGGAAGACCATATTAACCTGTGCCTTCACAGGCCATGAATCTTGTAAGGACTGGTGTATTTACAATGTAAGTATGTACATCCTGCCAGGACTCAGTCTGGGATTTGAGAGTTGGGATTTGGGTAGTTTTTCCCTAACCTGTCTTCTCAGCTTTAGGAGACTCAAGCCCTTAACAAGCATGGTAAGGAGGCCTTTATTTCCATGGTGGCTGGTGACTTAGTTCCTCTTTCAAGCTTTAACTGTGTCACTAGTGGACATTTGTTATTTAATTTTTGACATTGCTAGGGATTCTGTGCAGTACAGCCTTTTTCTTCCTCTTTCTCCCCCTTTTTTATTTATGTTCCTGAGTGAGAGCATAGCCAAGCAGTGAGCTCAGTGCCATGGAAGCATTTTATATTTTGAGCAGAGATAAAAATCTCATTCCTTCTATAAACAAAACAAATCAACAGATGATGCCCAGGAGAACCATTTCTCTATAGCCATTTCCCTCCAGCTGCTTTCTATTCCGTGCAGCTTGCAATGCACCATGTGAAATACGTGTGTGCCTTTCTGTGTGTGCAGAGCACAGGTTTCCTCCAGACAGTGGCAGCTTCATCATAAAAAAATAAACAAAAACCACCAAAAAAACCCTCTTTTTTTTTTTTTTTTTTTCTTTTACAATGATGTAATAATAAGTTTACTAAAAAAGTGGGTTGTTTAATAGTATGTAATTTAGCAATGCTAGAGGATAAGCTGGAGGAACTCTGCAGTCACAGACACTGCATCTTCCCTCTGAATGGGTTTGGATTATTGTCCGTGGGAGGGTGAGGGACAGAAATAATCTGAGTGAGTCTGAGTCCCTCATAAACATGGCAGAGATGAGAGTACAGCAAAGCTGCTCAGAGTTTGCTGCCCTGTATGTGCTTGCAGGTGTCTCTGTGTCAGCGAGGATATCTCTCCAGTGCTGCAGCAGCTTTTTGGCTGGGAACAAGCTTGTTGCAGGCATGAGATTGGTGGAAGGCAATAGGAATTGGCCTCTCCAGCCTGTTGTAAGCCCTTGGTTGATGGCACCTCTTGCTTTCCTGCTTTAGTTTGGCCATGGTGAACAGCTCAAAGGCTGAGGTGGATGGACAAGAGTTGCAGGGGGGTGGGGGTTGAGACCCCAAGGCACCATGGAAGGAGATCATGCAAGGAAAGAGCAAGGGCTGTCTGGATGGTAGATAAAGTGTACGACAAGATCTCAAGAAGCTTGGGAGTAGTTGCAGGTCAGGCCTTGGCAGAGATGCAGCTGCAGGTATATCTTATCTCAGCAGGATCTTTCTGCTCACCTCCCCCTCCTGAGACATGCTTCTGTGCAGGAGGAGGGTGGCCAAGCCAGATGTTCCTAAACTGGAGCCTGGGGGAGAAGTATCTGTCCTTGCAAGGGCAGAGAAAGGTGATAAAAGTTTGAACATTGCTAGGTTAATGGACTGTCTGTTTGCCATCAATTGTAGCCTCTGAGATGTGAAGGAACTTGGAACTAGCAGGGGGGCAGGAGGGCAATAAAATTTGGCAACATTACTTTTGGTCATCTTGATACAGCACAGTTTAGAAACAAAGGAAAATATTGTGGTTTCACATCCAAAAAGCTCCTGAGAGCTTTCATGTAAACATCTTGCAAGTATCCCTGTATGTATACATTTACACTTATATATAAATACATAGCAAGTGACTCAGAACAAACAGCTTCTAAATAAGCAGCCAAACGTAACTGATCTGATCATAGGATAGATCATGTTCAGTGCCCAAAGCAACCCCCTTATCCCATCTCCAGCCAAATGACTCCTGGCAGCTAAGGAAATAACCTTGGGTAAAACCAATAGGATTTTTATAACAGAGATGTTAGCTATTGACCCTGAGTGTATTTTATGACGCTGCCTCGGTTTTGCCTTGTATATCTTCATTCTGCCGTTGATGTGTTGTTCTGCGTTTTTGAAAAACTGCAGTCTCTCCCCACCACTCCCCACCACCCTCGGCTGCGGGTTCACACTCATCAGCGCCGGATTGTTCTCCAAGGCAGACCTCATCTGGACAGGGCTGGGCACGTGAGACCATTTCGATTTAATTAACTGGAGTGCAAGATGAGTAATTGATACCATTTCTGCTGTGCTACTGGGAGAACAAAGGCTGATCTGGTCTGAAGTTCACTTGTCCCTATTAAAATATTTCAGTTAAAAGAACTTTTTTCTACCAGATCAGTTCTTTGGGTGGTATGGCTGAGATGCTTTTGATTAGAGGCTTCTTGCCCTAAACATGAGTTTGCTGAATCTTTAAAACAGGGTCTCAAACTTGTGTGAGAACTGAGTTCTGTTTACTTTGCTCAATTGCCCTGGTAAAGTTAGAGAGCAGCAAAAAAAAAAAAAAGTTCAATAGAAATTTCCCTTAATGACAAATGCACATGGAACAATTTTTTATTTTTTAAACTTTTATTTGTGAAAGTGTTTCCCAAGGTGATTTGCTTATGTCTGAGCATTTAGGCTTGCAGTATCTATGGGGTTTGAACTCAGAGCTTTAAGAAAATGAAAGCTGTGTTGTAACATAGCTGACTTCTTATTTTTTTTTTTCCAAAAGAAGTAAAATATTTTAGAGGCTTAGTTCTTTTGAAAATCTGGATTCAAAGGGGTAGGGTAACAGTAGGAAATTTTGCCCCAATTGTTGGCAGCAGCAGCTCATTGTTTTTCTGGATGACACTATTTTGGGTCAACTTATAGAGCCGACTGTAAGATGTAAAACCATTTTGTTAAAGTTTACATGGACAGCTTGTCATTAATTATCTGAGAAATTCTGAACTCTTAAATAACAGCTCTAAGCTGATTTACTAGTAGAAGCTCTTTAAATTCATAGGCTGAATTTGGCTTGCATTGCTTAGACCAGTGATAAAACAGTATTGTGGGGTTTTTTCTTTCTTACCTGAGAGCATAATTCTCCCGCCTTTCAACTTTCACATGGACATTTTTTCTGACTGAAAAATGTTGTTAAACATAATATTGATACAGTAAAAGAGCAACCCACACAGAAACCCAAGCTGCACCATAAATCCTTCTCTGAAGTTGCTCACACTGGTTATGTAAATAAAAGAAAATTGATGCTGTTTGCAGAATGTGATGATACAGGGGAAATTTCTCTTATGTGATAGAAATTGTGTGCGTCTATGTGTTCCCCTGTACCTGTCCCCCACTCAGCTCTTGTTGTTTTGGTTAGCTCTGTAGCTGATATAGACACCAAAGAACCACCCCCTGAGGCGGAAAATGTCCTTTCTCAAGGTTTCACAGAGGTTCATTACAGTGACTGTTTTGTCTTTTCCTTGCTTGGGAAAGACCTTTTGACGGAAAAATATATTGCTCAATTCAGGAGGAATTACTGTATGTAGCCAAACACCAGCGACTTTCCCTTGAATGTGGTGGGTTTTGGTTCCAATTCCAAATAGTGAATTGTATCTCTACAAACTAAAGGATGTTTCAACCCCCGTGACTGTTGATCCCCAAGGATGCAGCTGATCCATCTAGGGGGGGTTTTATTTGTAAATTGCATTGCATTTGTAAATAGCTGGTGGCCAAAATCATTATCATTGTGTTAATTTAAAGATCAGTCAGCATTTTCAAGGGCTGGGCAGTTTCAAGAGCTTTCTCTGAGCAAGTTGGAGGCTTTGTCTTGTAGGCTATGAGCAAATTGTTACAAAACACAAGAGAGCTGGTAGGAGTTTGTGGAATCATAATTAATTGACAATGGTTTTTCAAAAATGACATTTTTCAATTTAAAATAAGCTGTTAAAACAATATAGAACAGTGTTGTGATAGTCCCTTGACACATGTGGAGAGCTTTGGGTTAAACATATAAATAATGCTGAAAAGACTATATTTAGTTCCAGACTGATCCAAGGACAACTGAAAAATTGAAGGTCAAATAACAAAACGAAGAAAAGAAAATTATAGCCCTCCTTGTTCTGTTCTGCAGCATGCTGCTTGGCAGCCGTGAAGGTTCAATACCGGGGAATTTGTCACATACAACTATTTATGATTTGTACTTTAAGCAAAGCAAGTAAGCATGAAGTGTGTGTACTTACTGACAACAGCACATCACTGAGTCCTGTCACACTGAATCTAGAGAGCAGCTCTGGAGTATGGCAGAATTTTGGGGGGCTGGATATCAAAAGATCTGTGAAAACCCAATTAAACAATCAATCAATCAATCAATCAATCAATCACAGCTTTCCCCATGCTTTGACTTGACCCTCTCTAGTAGTTGCTTGGAACTGAGCTGAAGTGTAACCAGGTGCTAAATGGTGGGCCAAGACCGTTGCTTGTTTTACTATTTTTGTTTGTACAAGCTGTTAAACTTATGGAACAGGAAGAAGTTCAGTTCACTACTAGCTTGGGAGAACTTTCAGTCTGTGCAAGAGCAGGAGTTTGTTAAAACAGCCCAAGCAGAGAGCTCAGTGCTTCCAACTGCAGAGACAAGGCAATGAGCTTCAACCCATCTAAGTTATCCCTCCAATGGTAACAATGGTTCTTTTCATCCCTTATGGAGACACCTCGAACATTGCCAATCTGGTCAGGATCCGAGGTAGGTGCCAGGCTGTATTCCCTTCACATAAGGATAGTACCTGACTTGAGGGGCTGCAGGCAGCCCAGGCACTGTTGGAGCCACAGGGCCACATCTCAGCAGGTTATGCCTAGTTATTCAGCTGAGGATCTGCACGAAGACAGCGAAACTCTGAATGCTCAGCCTGCTGATACACTGATGGAGATTGTCAGTGATGTGATTTCTGCAATCAGGTTTATGCGATGTTTCACTTGACCTAATCTTGCCAAGCCTGATCATGCCTGCCTGTCCCCTTGCACAGCTCCCAGCATGCCCAGAGCACTTTCCTACTAACCAACCAGGCCACAGTCCTGGGGCTAGAGCCCTTCCCTGGAGTATCTGCTGGTCACTTTGCTTCAGATGGTTGACATGTTCTGAATGTTCTATTTTTATTAGGAGATTTTGGTAGTACATGGTATAATTAATTATTTTCAGAGGTATTACATTTAAGCTAGTCTCCCACTAGCTTCCCTCTCCTTGAACTGCTTATGAAACCTTATTCAGTTGAAACTGCAGTCTATTATCTCACTGAGTAGTGCAGTTTTCAAATTGAATAATATACTTTAAATTAAATGTGTGCAGTGCATGGACAATATCTATTCAAAAAAACTTTGGCTACCAGTAGTTTGAAAATCCAATGCATTTTTAGCAGTGTTCAAAAATGAGTGGGAATACATGTGGTCCAACTTGGCCAGCAACTTGTCCCAAGATGGGTGCATTCAACTCTGAAACTGCAACATTCAGAGAAACAGGCTTATTTTTCTTAAATGGAAACCACGTCTTGCATAATTTGTGTTTTTGCAATTTCACTTCAAATCTAGGCTTTGCTTGTCAGAGATAATGGGAAACAATTATTTCTTTCAATTACTAGCTGGCTGTTGTTTACATTTCCTATGAGCATCTCTCTCTCTCTCTCTCTTTCTCTTTCTCCCTCTCCCTCCCCATTCCCTCCCTCCCTCTCCCCATCTTCCTTAAAAATATTTTTGTGCATGCTGTATCTAAAAATTCAAAGTGGAGGTCCAGTAATTAGGGTCATTCCTTTAGCAATGAGTTAATCTCTTTGCAGAAGCAAAAAACAAATTGGGATTGTTGTCAGCTGAAGTCCCAGATGATGCATCATTTTTGGTCTGGTCGTTTCTTCAGCTCCTGAATTTATTTTATGTTTAATCTTTACTGTGTTTCAGAATAAGATGTAAACTCAGTCATGGCTTAGAAGATTGGTTGAAGTCACATCCTGGTGAGGGCTTGTATAAACTGAAATTTGAAATTTGGCCTAAGAAAGTTGTAAAAACACTGATTCTTACAAATGTGTCTCTTAATAGACACATTTCTAACAGGTGTTAGCCCATTCTTTTTTTCTTTCAATATTACAAGGAAAAGTTACATGAACAGTGTATCTTTCCATTAGGTAATTTGTTGTACTCTTCATTTATAGGTTCATTTCCTTTACCTCCAACTTTTCCACATTATTTACAGACTAATTCTGACTTCATAAACTTGGATATGAAAATATGATTTTTTTTTTTTAACCACCAAGATATTCATGGTTTGCCTGAGGAATCCCTGGGCAGAACAGGGAGTTTGGCAGTGGCACAGGTGAATACAGGTACAGCACTGGCTTTGCTTTATATATGAAGGTTGACACTTGGATATGCCTGCACAAGAAGAGCGAGATAAATTACTGAAACTGTCTTTTTCCTTACTGTTGACTACCAAAAAAAGAAATGAAAAGGGAACTCCCAGCCCTCACTATTTATAGAATGTCACCACAGCATATTCTGGAGTTGTTTTTGAAGGGTCATTAACCTCACTATCTAAAAGCAAGCAAGCGACCAGCATTCTTCTAGCTGTCAAATACAAGTTAAATGGATTCTTTTAAATTTGTTTTTGTCTCCAAAGAACATTTTGTTGTTTATGCTTAGTCTGTAAGGGTGCTCAAATGCCCCAGTTAAAGTCAGAGCCAGCCACATCAGGAGAAATAATCTTTACACAACATGGTATCTAGCTATGCATACCTTTGTGATGAGAGGAATATACCTTTCCAGCATGAACAAGTGACCAAGTAAGAAATACCTTAGCAGCATAGAAAGCTTGATTATAATCTTTATTATCTTGCTGTAAAGCAAGAGCACCACCGCTGAACTCTGTGGAGTTGCTCTAACTTGAAGTGTGAACTCTGAAATACAGAGCAGAATAAATTCACTTTATACACTTTAACTTGGAGAAGGCAAGTCAGTCCCAGCAGGATTACCAGCATTCAATCAGTTTCAGGGCTTCTACATCCCAGCATTGCGGGTAGGCTTGGGAAGCCTAGTTTGCAGTAGAAATGTCAGTGCTCTTCCACAGAATGCTCTGGTAACAGCCAAACCTCCTAAATAATCATCATCCCTACTGTTCAGCGTGTGAATGCTGGGAACAGAAGTGTTGGGGGAATCTTTCGCAGTTCTGGCAGGAAACGTGTCTCTTGGAGAATGGGAGACTTTCCACTGGCGCAAGTCCTTGCTTTTCAAGACCTGTCTCTTTGCTGAGACAGCCATCTGGCCATCTCGGAGGGATGGCAGTTTGCAGTGCAGTGCTGCTGGGGGTGGGTGTTATCTTTCCAGGTGGCAAGGAAAGCCTCTTATGCCTGCATGCCATTGCCATCGGCAGAATGCACAACTGCAGGGTTTTGAATGCTTAAATTCATTATTCAAACTCCAAAATATTGTGCAATCTTTTTGCAGATTTTTTTTTTTAGCAAGGAGTAGGGGGGAACCCTAACCTTGGTAACTCCCACTTTTGCTATACAAGGCATAAGCATGTCTTTACTTGCTCATAGGTTTCAGGACTTAGAGATTGCTTTTGGTTCTATCAAGAAACAACAAGCCTAGAAATAAGCTCTGGTTGGGGTTCATTATCCATGACCAAACTTCACTTCCTTAGGCAATCATGCAGTTTTAATATTGATGCTTTCAGAAAAATCCAAATAATGAGGGATTCACGACAAAGCTGTGAGATTTTGTTGCCAGGTTTATTCTTGTGGAGCAGAACTAATAAAACTTTAAGGAAGAAGCCTTAGCCAAGTTTTTAAAAGTAGGTTATTTTTATTGTGAAAAACAAAATTAAAAACAAAGAAAGAAACCCAAAGCTTGGAGAATGAAACTCATGTTAATTTAATTCATGTGGTCAGTGTAAGCTTTTTGGTGAGCTGGAACCAGGCAAACACATAGAAAGGTGCATAGAAAACAAAGTAGTATCAGTATGTTTGCTATGAACTGGTCTTGGCTTACTCCTCCTTGCTTGCACGATATTATAATGAAAGTTGGCAAAAGGAAATATGATTACACGTGATTGGATGTTGACAGCCAAGGAGCCTGACTTTCTGTTTACAAAAGGGAAAATGAGAAAAAAAAAATGGGTAGTAAAGCTTCCTATGTGTCTTTACACAGTCCTGGAAAACATGGGGTAAAAAATGTAAGAGAGGCTGTAATACCAATCTGATTTGGAAAAAAAAAAATCTCCAAAATCCTCTAATGAAAAAAATACTCTGATTCAAATTGCAAAGGAAAATCCTTACTCCCCCTGGGTGTGTGCTGTATTCCAGAGCAATTGAAAAATGTATGCTAACAGGAAAGGGGGTACAAATATTCCCCTTTCCTGGACTTTTGATAGAATTATTTAGCCAACACTGAGAGAATCTCTGCATACTCTAAAACTTCAGTCATTTCTGAAATATTGATCTGGGAAGGTCACAAAATTCCAGAGCTGCTGAGATCAGGGTAATGAGATCAGGTGACAGGCCTAGCGGTACCCACTGATTTTAGTTGTTTAGACACTGTAACCAAACCATGACCTTCTTGATCCACAGCCTCTTTGATCTAACTGTGTGAAAACACAGCTGCTTACGGATATCGCACATTAGCAAGCATGTAGGCATTAGGGGAACTTCTCGTGACATTTACATTAATTATTCTGGTGTCAGTTTATAAAAATGAGTATCACCCACTGGCTGGGCACTAGAATAGGTTCTCCAGGCAAGTGGTCACAGCACCAAAGCTGACAGAGTTCTAGAAACATTTTGATTATACTCTCAGGCACATGGTGTGACTCTTGGGGATGGTGCTGTGCAGGGCCAGGAACTGGATTCCATGATCCTTGCGGATCCTTTCCAACTCAGCATATCCTGTGACTAACCATGCATCAAAGTCTCTTCTAATAGATGGGTGACTTCAGGTCACTGTGACTCATGTGCACTGGCAGATGACTCTCTCCTCCCAGGTTTTGCATGAAGAGACTGATGGATGCCCCATTCCCATGCTCAGTGGCAATTCCTCAATGCCTGCTTTCCCATGCACCTCTCTGTGCAATGCAGCCCATGTTACTGGTATTGAGCAAACAGGAACTTGGATTCCACTTTTGTATAAAACTGTCTGTGGTCTGGGTCTGTTCAGGGATGAATCTGTGTTTTGCTATTTTTTCGTCAATCTTTGTATTTCTCTCCATTTTGGGTAGCTGTTAGGTTTTCAACATCTCTATAACACAGTGCTTCCCTCTGGAGATACTCTGCTGTCAACTCTCCACTGACTGTGCCAGAGTCCACATGGCATTTCCTTACCTGGCAGAAAAATAGGTACGGAGCAGAAATTAAGCCTGCTAAAGCTGTACCATGGTCCCATGGAAATACATGCCCAGATCCATATGAGATCATACACTGGAGCCCAGCTGCTTCCTGCCCCAAGTTTAAATACCCTGAGCACAATAGTAAAGTTCCATGATGTATGGACGTGAGCTGGAATCACTTAGAGCAGAGGAGTGGGATGGAGAATTTATGTCTAGCCCAGGGCAGAGCACATGGGCTCCTGGCTATTGTGTATTGTTGCCTTTTCACTTGCACACAAGCTTATCAAAATGTTTTTGCAGGCTTGCTCCAACTTTGATGGGCAGCTTTTAACTCTTCATTTGGGGACCTTTGTGAACTAAGCAGTAGCAGGCAGTGTGCTCAGAGAGGATGAGCAGTGAGAGCTCAGTCAGTGCCAGGCAAAAAACCCAGGCTGCTGCAGAGCTTGGCAGAAGCTGGGAGCCCACAGCACTGTCTCTGCAGGCATGCTGGCTTGTCTCCTTTCCCCACAGGCATGAGAGTAGATGCATTTAAAAATAAAGAGGAAGACAGCGTGGAGTGCCAGTGTTGTGTCCCTCTGAACATGATCTGAAAGTACATATGGAAGTTTAAGGCTGATTAGACATGTGGACTGGCATTAGAAACATAAAATGCATCCAGAGAGGCACCACTATAAACTCCCTATAAAGTCAAGCAAAAATAATCCCATGATGCTTTCTCTCCCCATAAACAAACACATCCATGGAGACTGTCTATGGGGTAAGCAGGCCTGGCTCCACAGTACTGAGGGCTAAACTAAAGATGAAAAGATGGCCTAATAATCTTGAATACAGTGAAGTGCAGGTTAGTTCATAGAGTCTTTCACACGTACAGTAAGCAACAAGTTACAGGTCCTAAAGTATGTTTTGTTTTTAGTAGAGAGATAGTTGTGTTTTTTTGAGGAAGACAGACACTACCTCAAACTTTCATCCAAAATGACGTAAAGAACTGAAGCACCTCCTTTTTATGATTTTTCTGTTTGTTTTTAAAAAAAACACTCTCACCCACTCTGTATGTAACATTTGCACAGTGCAGGCATAAAAAGTGATCAGGAGAACAGTCTCTGCAGGCACTGGCAGGTTTTTACAGTGTGCACAAAGGTCTGGAAGAAGCACTTTTGGGAATGTTTTCCCCTGGCCATAAAATGCAGCTTATCTGCAGAAAAATGAATTACTTTAAGGTGGGAGCTTTTTTTTATTTTTTTCGTTTTTTCAGTGTGTAGATGTTTTATGGTAAAAATTAAGTAATTGAAATGCTCAGGCGTTTTTTTCTTGTGTTTGTTGGTTTCTTGCTGTGCTTACCTATCAAGCAACAAACCAAATTGCTAAACATAGCACAACACCAAAGCAAAACTGCCAAACATAGTCCAAATTCATAGCAAGGCACCAAGCATAATTATTTTTCATTTTATTGTGGATATCTGAGGAATCAGCTGAGCATTTGTAAAGTACCTGTCTGAGCTCTTATCAGGCTGACTTCTAATGTGGACTTATATCAGAATTTGTATTACGAAGGAGTGTGGAAGGAATTATTTCTGCTGCTTAGCATTATCTGTATTAAATACTCACCTAGAACAGAAGACCTAGTTGAACATTTCAAAGAAAAATAGCTTTCAAAGCATGCACTTTCTCTCTTCTAGGTTAAAAGAATTATGTAGAGACTTAAGTAGTTAGCTGTATTCTGCTCTTTCATATAATGCAATAGGGAATGATAATTTACTTTTGTGTTTAATATTGTGCAGCTGTAGGTTGGCTGTAAAGTCTGGAAACATGCTTACACCCATATGAGAGGCGTGCTCCACTTCCACTGTCTGTTAGAGAGATGGAAGAAGTATTGCTAGAAAACTCCACAGAGTGCTATAAAACTGTGTCAGGAGTGTGTTGCTGCAGGGATCAAATAACTAAACCTACAAAAATCTGCTGTCTATTCTTCCCGTAGGATGCATGGTGTACTTTCCAAAGAAAATTTTTAAAAGGCCAAATTTGACTGGGACCGTAAAGTCACCTTGAAAAGTAACGAGGAGTTTGTGTTTACTTGCTTTATTACTTGTATGCAAATTGGATACACACACATATAGCAGGAAAGGTATGGCCAGAGCATTTTCACATGTGACTCTTGAGGTGTGAAATCAGCCAGCACCTTAAATGGCTTCAGCACAGGAAATTGGGGCTGGGTCTTGGAGCAGTGCAGGGTGAGGCTGGGCTGCTTAGGGGACTTCTCACGGGAGTCAGAGGGAGTTTTCATGGAGCTCTCTGTCTGTAACACATGGTATTATGGCACAGCGTGAGTCAAGGAAATGGATTTCAAAGATGGTGTAGTCAAGGGAAAATTGGGAGAACCAAGGAAGAAAGTCAGCCAGTCAATAGTGAGGTGCTTGAGCAAGTCACTGAGAAAATGGTGTTTCAGTAGAGGGTGTTGGGCAACTGTGGGGAATGCTGGTAGTATTTTCTGCTTTACTAAAGATGGAAACACTTTGTTAAATTTAAACTCCTCTAACTTTCAGCTATCTGGTTCTTATAGCAACCCTGTAAAGTGCATATGTGATATTGAAATGGATTAGATGGGTTGTGATGGAGTCTGTGGGATTAGAGTTCACTTTCCCACAGTGATCCTCTCACTCTGGGCTGCATTTTTGCAGCCTGTACAGCTGTAGTTGGCTATGGGCATGCTTCTGCTCAAACTCTCCCTGGAGTTCAAAATGCCACTGTCTTGCTGGCGTAACACTGCCAGCTGTGGGCATGTGTCAGCTCAGCAGGCTCTTGGTATACCTCCTCTTTTCTTGAGATCCTGGTGTTAGGCAAAAAGTAAACACACAGTGGGAGCCAGGCAGGAGAGAGAGGGATGCTCAGGAGGGAGAGAGTGATGCCATGAGAGGTCACATTTCTGTAGGCTTTTCTGTGCACTTTGCTCTTCTCCAGTTTACAAGCTGTGCTGGAGAGAAGGCCTGATGTACTGAGATGTCAGACTGTGCCAGAGCAGAACTGTGTTTTTACACAGCTCAATATAATGCTGTATCTGGGAAGAAAGCCTGAATTATTCACTCGCTTGCATAACTGCATGTAAGAGTGTTTATAATCAAGGACTTGAGCTCTGCCCATATTTATGAATGACCAGGGCTGAGTCTGGGCGTAATTCCAGCACTGATACTGTGTGTGAGTTGCACAACTGTTGTGAATACATGACATTGCTGCTCCATGTGAGGCCATGGGATGGATGGGACATCTGGCACAGTTTGTGCTCCCTGCTTGGAACAGCTCGTGCGCAGTGGGGACTGCTACTGTACAAGCACGCAAGCCCGGCTCACTTAGAAGTCCTTGCACTGATTTAGCCACTGTTAAATGCAAAGAGATCCTTCTCATTCAGACAATTTAACTAGTTACTAGCCACCGTTTGAATTTACCAGGAGCCTATCTCCAGCAAAAATAAAGTCTCCCCACTCCAGCTATTAACTCCCTCGTGTACTAATTGTTCACTCTTTTTGCCTTTTATTAATGCCATATGGATATAGGGTCTTTACTGCACTTGATGAAATATTGGGCAAAGTGTTGCAATTAGTTCCACAGCTGCTTTGGTCATTGATGTGAAACACTTGTACTTCTCTAGAGGCCACTTTAAATGGGAATCTGATCCAGACCATTATACCAACCTCACCTTCAGGTGAAGGAGAGGAAGCCTTCATGTTACCTTGGGGAGAAAATTAGCAAAACTGCTGTGTTGGTTTCACTTACACCTCAAGATTCTGCTCCATAACGTGCTCTTCCCACACCCCAACTGGACTCCACCTCACAGGGGATAATTCATCCCCTGGTTACCACTTTGCAATGATCTAGTCACAGGCAGTCTGTTCTATTTTCCTCCTCTTCAAGGTCCCCTGTGTCAGGTGGCTGGGTGAGAGCCCCTGCTGACAGAACTGTCCCAGAGTGGGTCTTCAGTCCCTCCTGGAAGTAATGAGGATCCTGTCAGGCCCCTGTATCTGTGTGAGGCATGAAGCAGTGAGACCTTCCTGCTGTGCAGATCCTATGGTCTAGAGCAGAGGACTGCTGGTGCTGTTGTATTCCCTATCAGCCAATAGCTGTTTGCCAGTGTTCTGGATGAAGGCTCTGCCTGCTGTACTGACATCCATCCAATTTGGGTAAATGCTGGATTAAGCAAGAGAGGCAGTGAGAAAATGTCATGCTGATCTCACAGAAGCAGTGTGTGATGTACAGCTTCCTTGCCTCATCCTAGATGAATTAGCACTTCTGTAGAAAATGAAAAAAAACCCCAAGCCTCACTATTCTTTCTCCTTGTGCATAATAAGAGAGGGAATTTGCCTGCCTGACCACATGCTGGCAGGTCAGTAGATCCCTTCTGAAATTACACAGAATGAAGGATGAAAAATAATGTTCCTGTAGTTGCATCACATATTCTAATTTCACTTCCCTACCCAAAGTAATCTTTTCTCTTAGGAAATGCAATTTCAAGTTAGTGAGAAATTATCCTCTTTTTTTCTATCAACTGTGTAACTTCGGACAACATGAAGAGTTTGTTTTGAGGAGGAAGCATCGTTCCTAATTGTAACGTCATGGGTCACTTGATCATAAAAATATCCTGTTGTTTCTCCTCTGGAGATACAACAGAGTTCCCTCTGAATGTGCATGTACGAAACACACAGCAATAGAGGTCTGAAGGAGTTCACCTTTCAAAGCAGTTGCTTATTCAACTCCTTTTCAAGTATATTTTTGTCCTAAGGCAGGATACAGCATGTTGTTCATGAGCTCTGTTTGAGGAGTTGAATTCCTCATAGTTCTCCAGTGGCTGGGCCAGGGCAGCATGACATTGTCTGCATCTGGCAGAAAGAGCACAGTCCAACCCTAAATGGTTAACTTCCTTGGGATAGTCTGTCACCAATTACCAGGAATGACTTCTCTTTGAAGACTAACTCTCTTTGGGAGGAAGATGGCAGCTGCTGTTTTTAGAAAGCAAATAAATGCAATTACCTTTACTAAGGATGGGAGCAGCTCTAATAGGATTTTTTTATCAGACTATTTTTTTAGACTATTTGGGTATTTCAGTGATTATTACTACACAGCTCTTTTTCCTTAGGGGATACTAGACTGTTCCAAAAGCATTTGTTAGTTTACTTAGGCATTAAAGGGGTCCTTATGAATTTCGATTATCCTAAAGTACTTCAAAGTGTCCCTAGAGGCTCAAGCTGCTTTGAACTTAACCTTTTCTGCCCAGTCTTGTCGTATGTGTGAGCCCAAAGATTTTAAGCAAGAGGTCAGTGATTCTCAGTCTTTCTAATACTTTGACCCATGTTATAACAGGAAAAAATAAACAAACCAGATTCATTCTGATCTATCCAGGAAGAAAGAGAGGGGATGCTTGCAGTGGGCCTTTTGTAACCCTCTCCTTAACCTGCTAGGTCTCTTGACCCATTAAATAGAACAAGCAGGAAAAAAAAAACAACAAACCCCAGCTTTTAATACTCATTGCCTTGCTTCTAACTGCTTTCCTTTAAAATGTCTTTGATTCTCAGGGCACCTTGAGAACTTAATGTTTTCTTTATATAAAATTTGAATAACGAACATGTGAGACACTTGCGATTGGAAAAATATGAACTTTAATAAAGCTGGTCATGCTGCTTGTGAGCTGTGTATATCACACAAAAATGTGTGGCGAGATCCTCCGCTGGGACTGTTCAAAATAACTGCAGTGACTCCAGCAGTGCTCTGCTGATTTTCGTGAGGTGAGAATCTGGCTCACATCCCGTATTATCTTGCAATGTGACCATGCAGCTCTAACACAATCTTCTTCAGCTCTTTGGGTTCAGGGGCAAAAGAAGTGCCCATGGTTATTTGGCTGTAAACACGTCATCAGATGGGTTCATGTGATTCTCTCATATATTTATTTTTTATTGCTGTTGACCTACTGTTGTGGTTTGATCCCAGCTGGCACTTAAGCCCCAAGCAGCCACTCACTCTTTCCCCCATTGGTGGGATGGGGGTAAGAATCAGAAGAGTAAAAGTGAAAAAACGTGTGGTTTGAGATAAAGACAGTTTAACATGTAAAACAAAAGCCACGCACACAAGCAAAGCAAAACAAGGAATTAATTCACCATTTCCCATGGGTAGGCAGGTGTTCAGCCATCCCCTTGGACAGCAGGGCCCCAGCACATGCAACAGTGACTGAGGAAGACAAACACCATCACTCCCAACATCCTCCCCTTCCTCCTTCTTCCCCAGCTCTGTACTCTGAGCATGGCACCTCATGGCAGGGAATGTCCCCTGGGTCAGCTGGGTCAGCTGTCCTGGCTGTGTCCCCTCCCAACTTCTTGTGCATCTCCAACCTCCCTCGTGGTGGGGTGCTATGAGACAGAAAAGGTCTTGACTCTGTGCAAGTACTTGTCAGCAATAACCAAAATATCCCTGTATTATCAGCAGTGTTTTCAGCACAAATCCAAACACAGCCCCATACCAGCTACTGTGAAAAAAATAAACTCTATCCCAGTCAAAGCCAGCACACCTACATGAATTATTTTGGTGTTTGGAGACTTTAAAAAGAATAATTCAGTATTTTTCTTCCCTTAATGGAGCTGGATAATTTGACTTTTCCTCTTTCTATTGCTTCATGGTGTTGGTAGCTATACAGGTAAGGCATTATTTTGCACATGATGCAACACAGCTCTTGGTTTTCTTGAAAGGTGTGTCTGACCACACATCTTTTCACTTTCTAGGTGTCTCTACACAGCCTGCATTCTCCTTCACTGTTTAAAATAGAAATTGGACTACTTGAGGGTTTTGTGGGTCACGTACTTCTTACTTTCCCATCTGAAATCTGAGTTCTCAGACCTTAAAATCATCTTGGCTACAGACAATTCTGACAGGATTTTTTTTCATTTTGACCCTTTTCTTCAGTCCCTTGGCTACAGAGGAAGCATGAGGGCTATTGGTGTCCTTGGTATCAGGGTCCACTGCTGATCCAAAAGCCTCTTGAACCTATGCATCCTGTTTGTATGCCAATGTCTCCTCTGGCAGGGTTAGGCAGGAGGAAATTTGGAGTCAGTTATTTTTATAAGCACAAAGCACTGCCTATTTCCCTGTAAGGCACAAGCAGCTCTTTAAGAACGTTTGGAAGCATGAAGCAACAATGTACAACTGGGCGTTATCACCAGCATTCTTCTTTAAACTATTTTTATTTGCATGCGCTTTATCTGCAGCATTTCTCCAGTCTGAGAAGATCAAGCAGACACCACATGCACAGCGTAGCCCAGACAGCCAGATGACACAGTACTGTTTTGATTTGAAAGTCAGACTTCTGCTAAGCATCAAGGGGCAAACCTTTATCTCTGCACGTAGTGCTGAGGGGTGTAGGGAAGAATTCATTCCCTCTGTCAGTGGAGCTGATCTAGATTTTCCATTGCAGTCTTTTAACTGTGAGTCTACTTGCTCCAAGGTCTTTTTTCCAAAGCAGCTCTTAGACCCCTGCCACTAAATGGTAGATCCATCAGCCCTGTACAGGTTCCTCTCCCTCATCTGCTTCTCCTCTTAAGTTCCATTGTTGTGAAGCAAGTGCAGGAGCCTCTCCTTGGTGCTCACATACAGGCTAATGAAAAGGCTTTGCTTTCTTTTACCATCCCACACATTAATGAAGTGCAATCGCGACCTTGGTCCTGCTGGAATGAAGATTGCCAGTGCCCCAAGTTACTGGCTTGCTCCCAAGAAATATGTAAACCATAAAGGTGGTTCTTGAAATGAAGAGCTTTGAAATAAGACGTTGTCAGTAGATTGTAATGTATTTAGTCATTTGGACTGACACAGGTTCTGGGTTGTAGCTTGCTGTTAAGGGCAAAGTCTTGTCCCTTACAGAAAACCTTAAAATAAAATTTATTTTAAAAGCATGAGGTCATCTCGTTCTGTGGAAAATTCGGTTCATTTGTCTTCTCTGCTGCAAGGTGTGCATAAATCAGACTGTGTTATGATAGAGGTGCTCACTGAAACAAATTCCTAATAAAAGAATAAACATGGAACCAATCCATCTGTACCTCCACATTCCTCAGTGAGTCCTTGCTAGAATCACAGCCTGGAGGGGAACTGGTGGGGTTGATGGGGGATACCACTTGCTAGTAAGCACTGAGAAATGAAGAGATATGTTCAAGTTAATTCTGTTTCCCAAAAAGTAAATCAGATTCCCAGTATACTTTTATTTTCCAGCCAAGCTAATCCAGCCCCCACAGGTCTTTGCTTTCAAAAGCTGGGGCACTAATGCAATGTGGAAAGCTCCTTTCATTAGCTCAGGTGTGTGTCATCTGGTCTTGTTGGTTGCAGTATAGTCCTGAATTTAGCTGTTGAAGCTGGCAACCCTGTGTATTTATAAATACCTTTGTTAACCTCCTTCCCCGCTTCCTCTTTCTCTCCTTCCAAGAAAATCCTGCTGTCAAAAAAACCCCACCTCGTAGCATGTCCAAATACAAGTACGCCGTTCTATCTAGGTTAAATTTTGCATAGGCTTTTCCTGGGTTTGTGTCTGGATTGCACTCTGTCTTATCCAAACAGATTATATTTAAATAACACTTGATAAATGGATGCTTATGGCATATGTCAAGAGCTTACAAGGTATTCTTTGTAAGTTATGGAAGCAGCATAGGAGAGGCTTGACCAGTTTCATCCCCATTTCCAAGTAATTGATCCTAAAAATTAAATTAACTACTGAGAAGTGCTTAGATTTGAGAGTGTGGTGATTGAGAAAGAAAAGTAGTTGTCCTGTAGGGAAGAGGAGTTACTCTAAAGGAGCTTTGGCATTGAATTGTACTTCTTATACTGGTTTTTGCAGTGCCTTCTGCTTTAAGACTTCTGAGCTTTAATAGACAAAACAGGATTTCTTGCAAGAGTGGTGTTTTTTTCCTTCTAAGGGTGGGAGAGCTTCTACACAGAGAATTGATTTGCCACTGGTGCACAAGTCAGAGCTAAGACTGGACCCAAATTTCAGGCTTTCTTGGCAGTGTGCTAGCTCTTAAGTGTTACATTGGGCTTGTGTGAAGAATGAGTAGGCTGAAACTATCCTCCCCAGTGTAGCTGCAGTGCTTCCTGCATATTGACAACAAAGTGAATCCTCTATAATAAATTCCAGGAACCTTATTTCAATTGTTCTGCAGATAGTGATTACAGAATGAGGGAAAAGTTGTGGTAGCAACGAATGCCTTGTCACTGTCTGAAGGCTGCGTTGGCTTGTCTGTGCCTTTCTTGCCCTGCATCCTAAGGACTCAGGCAAGTTCCTAGTGAGTCTGATGCATGTTTGGTCTCCATGAAAATGATGTGAACTGCAAGGAAGAATACACAGTACTCATCCAAACTTCATGCCCATCCTGGGCTGTTTTTGTATAGGCATTGCCAGCATTAAATAGCTGCTGTTAGAGAATACAGATTTTTATGATGTTTCACTGCCTTTCATCTGCTGCTGCTCTGTGTAGTTTGTTTTCCCATGAGGACCCCCGTGTTGAGTGATTAACGCAGGCATTTGGCCTTGCAGTCTGGAGCAAGTACCCAGAAGAGGTAGTCAGGAACCATGATGAGAAAAGGAGGAGGTTGTGGCCTGGGGTTTGCTGGTACACTTCGTGATTCTTCACCCATGTGAGTTGCCCAGAGGAGCCACCACAGAGCCTCCAACGTGTCCTTTGTGCCATGTCTGTGTCCTTGCTGACTGTCGCAGCTCTGGCACAGCAGTGCCCGTCCCTCAGCACTGAGGTGTGACTGCCAGCTGGGCATGAATCCTGCCTCACCAGTCCCTTCCTTAGCAGGATCTGCTGGTGCACTTCCAGCCATGCCTCAAAGTACTGAGAAACCTTTCAGAAACAGCATCTGTATGGGGTGGCGGTGTGGAGGGAGAGAGAGGGGAGGGTTGTGTAAACTTCCTCTAAATAAAGATTTGCTCCTGCTGTCTGTGGTTAATATTGATTTAACATATTTTTGCTACAACTCAATTTAGTCTTTACTCTCATCCAGCTGTGGGAGGTCTGGTTTGCAATTGCCTGTGCCATTAATCCTTTTGTGCATTTCTTTCATTGTGTGCATAGTGTCAACTCTCACCTAGCACATCACATGCTGAAAAAATCCAAAAACCTGCCTTGTTTTCATTTGCTCTGTTTCACATACCTATCAGCGTGGGGTTTTTTCAAACAAAATTATCCATGGAAACAATGCTGTAGTGTTAAACTTATATCCTCCTTCCTTCCCCTTCTCCCACACCCTTCCATCCTTCCTAAACCCGTTAAAGGTATATATAATTATTTGGCTTTCCTGGTTTACTGCCATATTTTTTACATGAACAGCAAGGCACAACAGCACCTGTGAGCTTTATAAAGGTCTTATTCATCTGATGGGCTTCTGCAGCACTCAGCGTGGAGAGGAGGAATACATGCAAATGGATCAGGAGGAAATACTGAAGGTGTGCTTATGAGAGAAACTATGAGGAGCACAGGAGGTAGGGTGAGGGTTTGTTTGAGTTGAGGCCTTCTTTGTGTACTTTCCACTGACTGACGAAGGCGAGAGCTCACCCCAGGCACCACCCTCAACTCCTCCACATACATGCACATTTGTGTCTATAGATCATTGTCCCCCTCTTTTCCTGTTGGCTCTGGCTGCTGTCCTATGCTGGCTGGGCAGGGACTATCCTCCTGCTGCCACGTGTGCTTGAGGGAGGTGGCAGTGGGACACGATGTCTGACTTCATGTGCACAGTCATGCTTGTGCGTCAGCAGTCAAACAGGACAGTAATATTTGTTGTGTTTTACTCTTCCTTTTGTTTGGCAAATAAATAGGGGATCATATGGACAGGAAAACCAGTTTGTAGCAACTTTCTAGTCCTGTGGGTATGCACATCCTGCACAGGTTTATCTTGCAGTTTGACATTCTTTATGCTTAATTATTAAAATAGTTGCACGTTTTTGTTGGTAGTTTTGAGAAAAATTCTTTCAATTTTTTTTTGTCTGTCCCTTTAAACAAAGCCAAAGTGGTATAAATTAATCTAGAACTGGTATGAAGGTGCTTGTACTATCTTGTCCATAATGAATTTAATCAGTGAAAGTTTTATGTGAAGGACAATACCTACTGAAATTAAACACTCAACACTCCTCTTGTATTCTGCTCTGCTGTCACTGTTTACATGAAGGTAACCCTTATTTTAAGATCACTGGGATTTTCTTGCTTGCAGAGAACATGATTAATTAACTGAGGGGCAGTAATCTGTAGTCAGTAACCAGTGCAGTGTTAACAGCCCAGATGAATCAGCCTGGTTGTGCATCCACAAAAGGACCATAATGGGCATTTCTCCTTCCACAAATAGAGCCTGTGCTGGTGCTCTTGGGCAGACTCAATTTCTGGAAGGGGCAGTGAGAGGTTGTGTTAAGAAATGCCCAAGGCAGACACTGGCTTTGTCAATGGGAAGCTGGGCCTGAGTCTGAAGCTCTGCAGTGGTGTGTCACCCCTCTAGTGTGAGTTCAAACTTTGACAGAGGAGTATTTTAATGTGAGGCAAAGTGATTAAAAGACCTGTGGATTTTTCTTCCCTTCTGCCAGAAGAGAAGCACCATCTAGCTAGGGTAGGATGTGTCCCACCTTTTCATATTGATCCCTTACTACCTAGAAACAGTGACTAGACAGTCTCAATAAAGGAAGAAAGGAGGCATTTATTTGAAAGGCCTTCAGAGGTACACTCTGGGCTCCAGAGGCTCCTGCCTCAGTCCATCCCATAATGGACAATGACAGGTCATGAGTTCTTCAGACTTTTCTATCAACATAAATTCACCAACCAGAACCCAGCCAAGGATGGAATTTCCCCAAGCTTGTCCCCCTCTCCCCAAGGTGAAGGTTTACAGTTTTTCAGCCTAGGACAGTCTGGGTGTCCTTGGAGAGCAAGCTGGAGAGGCTTTGTTATGTCTGTCTTAGCATAAGAGAACAGCACTTAACAAGCTACAGGAAACTTGAGAGTTACACTAGCAGTATAGGATTTGAAAAATTTAAAACCTAAGGCATCAATATCAGTGCTCCTATCATGCTCTTGGAGAAATATACTGGGCTTCATGTATGATTTTGTACTACAAGATGGTGATGTGCAGGGAGTATGAAGATGTGCAGTCCATGATGGATACAGCTCTGTTGTCAGAGCTTTGAGTGTTCTGCTTTCCTTGGTAGAGCTCCCCTTGGCCCTGGGCATGGTGGCTCTACTATGGTGCAGTGGTACAGAGCTTTGGCAGAGTAGGGTGTGTGGTCACTTTGGCATACAAGTAGTTCTGTAATATTATGGACTTTGTCCTACAGTCATACTTTTGCCATGGCCATATGAGGTAGAACAGGAAAACAGTGTAGGTTGCTTCCCCTCCCACCCCAGGGTCAGGCCAGCTGTAGATCTGGGTTAAATTCCCAACAGAAAAGGGGAGACTGCTCAGCACAGAAAATTAGATTAATATGAGGCTGCAGAGCTTTTTAAGAAGCAGTTATATATATATTTTTTTTTTAAACATATCAGCATATCAGGTTAACTTTTTTTTTTTTTTTTTTTTTTTTTCACAGAAGCCAGTGGAGTTCTGCTCCTATGAAATCCTATTGAGAAAGATCATACTTGGAGTCTGGCTTCTGGTATTAGTGGGGTTTTCCTGGTCTTTCCTGAGATTGTGTTCCTGTTGGTATGTCAGTAACACAGATGAGTGTTTAGAATCTCATGTTGTTTAAGAAGCCTTGAAGGTATTTTCCGCTGGATAAGGTCTGTTTTTGAGAACATAATGTGTTTATCACAGGTTATCAGATCAAATCCCTTATAATTTTCTTAAAAAAAGATCAGTTTCTTGGAATAAAATTGCATTGAAAAAAAATTTGAGTGTTTCCTAATATAGTGCCCCTTAACCTATCTGTCAAAGTATTTTTTTCCTTGTAATATGTATTTGCATACTGCCTAAGTGCTGAAGTGCATTTTCCTAATGTTATGGCTTACATGAAATGTAACTCAGAAAAAGTGCAGCATACCTTCTACAAAGGCTTAATATAAGACTTAAGCTCTACTTAGAGTTTAATGTAAGCTCTGTTTTGATGGTCTGAAGTAGGATACCTGCTGACTTTTTGCACAGTGATTAATTTCAGCTCTGAGGTTGGAGTTGCAATTGATGTTAATAAGGGGATGGCTTACAGGGAAAGCAGGCAGCATGGGGACAAGTGTGGAGGCCCTGCCTTCAACTGGAAATGGTAGTGAGTGGTAGTGTGCTAAATTTGACATGGCTTTTTTATAGCTTGTGAAGTATAGGAATGGGTAGGGTTGTGAAAATATAAATGAAGGCATGTTTTCTGCTTTCCACTGCTTAAAATGCAGCCAGGTAATAAACAGCAGTAAGAAAGTCAAAGGTATGGATGAGAAAGAGAGTGTCAGGGTAAGTCTGGGAATCTCCTGAGATGCTGAGCCCAATCCCCAGTGACTCTCAGGCATCTAAGCCTTTCCATAAACTCATAAAACTTTGAGGCTCCATCTTATTAGGTGAATTTGGCTCCTCTATGCAAATAGGCTCAGTTAGAAAATCCTTGTCTTCATCCCTCAGACCTCATTAATTTGTGGCAATTTATTTTGGAGACCAGTAATAGATGTGATTGGGAAAGAAGTAAAAAGGCCAAAATATTCAGTTTAGTGGGCGAATTTTGTGAAAACTTTTGCAGAGTTGTAGATTTCTTTCTCATATCTATGGAAACAGGAAAAAAAAAAAGATGGGAAGATTGATGCCTTTGGTAGAAAAGAGAGAAGACACAAAAAAAGAATAAGTGAAAGATGTAGGAAAGTGTTGTGTGATTTTTCAGTCCATAAAAACAAAGATGAGAAGACTTAAATTTTTAATTCTGTTTGCAGAATATAAATACCCTGTTGAAGGGGATGGGGGTTTTAATTCACTGATTATAGCTGGAAACTCAGGCACAGTCTCATGAAAGCTGAGCACTAAGCAGAAGCCAGCACTTTGGAGCAGTTGTGTGATATGTGACAGCCAGCAGATGCAGAAAGCCAACATCTGTTGTATTGCCCAGCACCCATGAGCAGCTTCATGCCTGAAGAACAGGCCAGGGTCTGCATATATATGGTAAGACTTTGAAATGTCACTAGCAGTGGGGAAGGGAACATATCTGAGGCTTCTGTGTCACCTCCATAGACTGGTACAAAAGTGGGGAGCATGCACCCCAAGGGATGTGCAAAAAAAACCCCAACCCATTAGAATGCAGGAAGAAAATACTTCTATACCTCTAAATAAAAAAAAAAAANTACATCTTTATCTTACCTGATCTTAATTTCCATTTTTGTATATGCTTTACAATGTACATAATTTGTTAATAATGTACTACCTGTGTATAATTTATAAATCAGTACCTTCCCATACATTGTGGGGATGTGATCAGAAATGTTCTCCTGAGAACAGGAGAGGTAACTAATTGATAAGATACAATATGACAAGTTGGACAATGCATGTTTTAATGCAGATCTACATTGTGCTGTGAACATTACTTCTCTGAAAGTCTCGCATAGGGATGTTCATCTATCAGAGAAGGACAGAGCTAAAAGGACTTCTTCAAATTGTTTTGGGATGTGGCTGAGCACAGCAGTGAAACTGGAGTGTTGGCATTGTCCATTTCTACATCTGGCTAAAGAATTTATAAAGGAGGGGATATTGGGAACAAGACCAGTGTTGTCACAGTAAATTTGAGAAGTGGGTTAAACCACTTATTTGGTAATTAAAAAGTAATCTTCATGTTGCTCAAATTATTCTCATGCTTCACCTTCAGTCACTGTACTGCCTCTATAGCAAGGGCAAATTTCTTATATTGTCTTTATGATGCTTAAGCCTTATTGCTGCTTTTCAGAAATCAGATTTTATCAGCCCTTCTAATGCTCTGCAATACTTTTTTTATTCTAGCAGTGCAGCCAATTAACACAATCATATCAAATGAGATTACTTGCAGAGTGGGTCTGATCCTAAGCCCACTGAGGTCAGAGGAGCAACTCCCATGGTCTTCAGCACACCTGCTATAAGGCCTAGGATAAAGAGCTTGTTGAAATAGGGTGGTTGAATGAGTCCCTATTCCTTTTCAATAGATTTGATTGAGCTGTGCTGGCAATTTTTTCCAAAACGGGGAAAAACCAGCTAACAGCATGTTTGCATAGGCGCTTGTGCTCCCCTCCTTCCTCTCCCCCTCCTCCCTGCGTGCACATGTATTTAGCACAGAGGCAGACGCGTGGTTGTGTCAACTCACTGACATGAAGCAGCATATCTCTGATAAAACTGGGACTCTGTTTGATGTAGTTGCAGTCGAATGTGCTTGATTTGAATAAGAGATTTTTTGAAATCTATTTTTATGCAGATTTTTAAAGCCTGTAAGGTAATGAGTCAATAAGAGAGCTATTAACACTTCAATCTTTCTGATACCCAGAAAAAGAGAAAGAGATGGGTGAGATCTGGCTCTTGTAGATTTAGCCAGCTTTTCATGCTTTGGTTCAGTTAGCCCTGATTTTATATGCTCAATTTTGTGTTTGAGTAGTACCAGATTTTTGCAAATGTGGGGTTCAACTACATGGAAGGCTGTTTAGGTGTGCTGAGATGTGCATCCTTCCTGCATTTCCACCTTTAGGTTTCTCTCATAATGTTTGTTTTTAGAGATAATCGTACAATAACTTTCAGTAACCTTAAAAATCATGTGATAGGACTGCTGCTCATGACTGTCCTCGTGTTTTCTCTATATTGATCACAGCAGGCTTGAATAATGAACTTCAATTTCTCTCTTTAGTGCAGGCCATGGAAACACTGTCCAATTATTTGAAAGAAAAAAAACTATAGAAAACACTTGATTATATATTTTAGAAAGAAATTTTCTTTTTTTTTTTTTCATGCAAGGTCCTGGCATAAATGACAGACACTAAATCTTTTGTTTATTTTGCTTGCCCCTTTCAGGGTATGATCTTAGTTTTACTTACTGAGAGTTGCCTGTGTACAAACACAGGATGCTATTGAATGTATAAAGTGTGCCTAACATTCACATATTTGTGAATACTACTCAGACTCACTAATTATACATGACAGTGCAGATAATTAGGGGTTCGTGTAGGCACATACTTGGTAAAATGGTACAGACAGTTGTGAGTTTCAGCTGTGTGAAAATTGTGTCTCTACTCTTCAAATCACAGCTTTTGAGGGCTAATGAAGTTTTATACACAGAGCAGGTAAGGCAGACCCGGGAGTTCACTTGTTGCCTTGCAGACACACAGCAGACGGGCAGCAGCCTGCTTCCTGCTGACTCAGCATTTCTCAGGGGTGACCTACAGGCCTGTGTGTTGGTGAAACGCTCTCTCAAAGCCCTGTCCCCCTTTCTAAGATGCAGACAAATCCCTCATTGTTCATCTCAGGCTTCCTCTCTTATATTTTCCCTTCCTTCCATACACTGTTATTTCTTCCTTGTGTTACTAGTACAGCAGACAGCAGTTTGAGCTGGGTGTTTCTGTCAACTCTTCTGGCCAATGTGAGCAAAAGTTACTTACTCTGCTACCTTCAGGTACCAGTATTTGTACACATACATGTACCTAATGTGATGATTTCTTATTTTTTTAGAAAAAGTTGTGTGCCTGCAACTTCCCTTTGTTTCTTGATAATTTCTGTGATATCTGATTAAGAGAGAGCCCCTGTATTTGGGTAGCTGAGTGTTGATTTAGAAGCTTTGTCTTTTGACACCCAAGTTTTAAAAATGTGACTGCAGGCAGTGATGCAAAGTGTATAATCTTTCTCCTTTATAATGATACTGAAATACATTTCTAATAAGTGGGGATAATGTGATGTAGAATATGCAGCCTCTGGGTTATTTCTTGTTGTTTTTTAATTACATCCAGGAAAGTTTGTTTTGCTTAAGATCTTTGTAAGCTGAGAGTTGTGGCGCACCACTTGTGTGCAGAACTGCTGTTTTGCTGCCTGAGCAGAAACAAGACCACATCCAATTCGCTGGCAAGGCGGATAAGCTGGGGCAGCTAATATGGATGCTGTAATTACTGCATACCCGGGGTTCCTTGGCTTCCTGAGCTGCCATAGCATCTTCCATAAGCACTAAATTAACTTTAAAAACAAAGAAAAGCTGCCGCATTCTTGCAGCATTTGAGAGACGCAACCTATTTTATCACCGGCCACAACTTGCTAATGGAACAATAGGAACCACAGTAGCCTCGGATGACTGGTCTGAGGATGTTTCACAAGGGCCTCTGAGTCATCTTCCATCTATTTGTTGTAATGTTTCACCAACCAGGTGCAGGCAAGTCCCAGACACCCTTTGACCAGCATGCCAACAGCTGTAACTGTGAAAACCTCTTTTTTGTAAGCTCAGCCACAAGCAATTCAGATAAGTCAGTTCCCAAATTTTGTCCCATTGCCATATACTGCCATCAAACTCTTCCTTTTTGTCTTCTCAGATGCTGGTTTCTAACATCCCAGCTCAGTCTTTTAATGCTTTGCTCCATAACTAGAAAAGCTAGGATAGGGTGGGTGCGTTTGAAAGCCCGTGCCAGTGGTCAGGCAACCAGAGGCACACCTGCAAAAAAAGGGCTGTGCTGTGCCAGAAAATACAACTCTCTTCAAATAGACTTGCTTCAGAATCAAAAAGCAACCCTTCTTCTGGCTTTGACCTGTCAGGAGAGAAGAGTAATAACTCAGCTTTAATTTTCAGGAGGTTTAAGCCCAAAGATGGCCTGGCCATAGTAACAATATATGCTGCTAATGGAATAATTAATCCTGCTTTCCTGTGTCTCCTGGAGTCATGGCTGCTGAAGGATATGTGGTCTCCTCTGGATGCTCCTCTTCGAAGATGAGACTAGGCCTTTTAAGGTCTAGTATTATGAGCAGGTTAGATCAATGAGCTGTTTCTCAGTTTGTGGTGGAGAGGAAACTTTCTTAGAGATTCAGTGTATCAATATGTCTTTTAGAAAGTGCTCTGCGTACTGGAGAATGTGTTGGGTACACTGACTTTGAAATTGTAAGTTTTTGCTACTTTTTCCTCCTTCCTTAAAAGGTCCTTTAGGTTACCAGCAGTTACTGTAAGTTGGAAATGATTCTTTACAGCTGCTCATGGATCCACACATGCTCACTCCCCTACTGTACATCTAGAGAGAGGTCTGGAATCCTCTAATGATGTGCTGGAGTGGTAAGCTTCAAAATGGTGACTGCATTGTGGTCTGGTGTCTCTGTCTGTGACTGTGCCCTTTGGTAATAAATATTTCCCTGTGAGCATGAAGAAGTTTCTTTTGGTGTTTCCTCCCTTTTCTTCAAAGAATTACTATTTCCAGTAGTTGTCTTTTGGTGGTTTTTTGTTTGTTTGTTTGTTTGAATTTGATAATTATTATTTATTTTTTTATTAAAAACGTGGAATATTTGTTTGCCAAAGAAGCTTTATTTCACATGAGGAAGAGAGATTTTACTCTCCTCCCAGAGGTTTTTGTGTTGTTTTTAGATAGAAGGTTACCTGTCCTAAAATATATTTAATGAAACTGTGCATTAGGATAAGGTAACAAATGCTAGATTCTAATAAACGTTTCAATACAGAAAAGCCTAAACGTGTCTGGGACTGCTTGGTTAATTGTTAGATAGCTTGGTGTCTTTGCGTAGGCTTCTATTCAAAGAGGCAAAATATTTGTCTTTGCAGATAAGCTGTGGGAAATTTCTAGCCAAACTCTTTTTGTTGCTGCCTTTAGCTGTGTGACAATTTTCCATTGCTGTGGAAGAGGCCAGTGCCATGACTTTGTCACTGATTTGTATTGGTAGCATAAATCCCTCCCTGATGGGAGAGGAGGAAAATAGTCCCTCTTCCATCGATAGCAAACAACAATTAGAGCAATACTTAATCACTTGTTTATTTATAGACCGGAATGAGCTATGCTTCCATCTAGTTTGACTTCCTGTTTTTTAAGACTCTGTATTTTCCTTTAGACTTTGTAGGGGGAAGTGCTGTGTGGTGCAGGGTTTTGTTTGGTTGGTTTTTGTTTTTGTTTTTTTTTTTTTTTGTTTGAAGAAAGAAAGGGGATTCTTCTAAAAGCTGAAAGCTGCAGTGAGTCTGTTAGCTTCCCTGGTAAACTGTTAGAGTCTTTACATGCCCTCAACCTCAAGAAATGGCATCTGAATTCAGGATTTCATTTCTGTAATGTATATACCCAACTCCGTGAGTATTTTAGCTTTGCCCTGGAAGAAGAGGAGCTGCTTGCTGTTAGAGCTTGTTCCAGTATAAGTATTTGCAGGCAGTAGCCAAGGCGTTTCCCAACTTTCTGTTCAATATACTGCACTGACATTTAAAAACTTGTTTTATTGTTTCTTCCCCATCCTTAGATCTCTTTAACTTCTTTGAACTCCACCCACTACTCCCATGTCTTTCCTGAAAAGTACTTTGTGCAGCAGTAGAGTGGTTGTATCACCAATGCTTTTTGTGTTGTTTCCTCACTTGCATCCGGTGGCCCCTTTCTGATAGTACGTTGTAGTGGGGATCAGTCTGTTTTCTCAAGGAACAAGAGACAAGAGGAGATGGCCTCAGGTTGTGCCAGAGGTTTAGGTTGGTATTAGGAACAATTTCTTCTCCAAAAGGATTGTCAAGCACTAGAATTGGCTGCCTGGGGAAGAGGAAGACTCACCATTCCTGGAGGCATTTAAAAGACATAGATGTGGTGCTTAGGGACATGGTTGGGGATAGAATTGGTGGTGGTGGGTTGATGGATGGACTTGATGATCTTGGAGGTCTTTTCCAACCAAAAAAAAATTCTATGGTTCCATGTCTGTGACCTTTTCAAGCAGAGCCTTCCATCCTGGACATAGGATATATGTTTCTCCTTCCAAGATGTATCAACAGGCTGCCAGGTGACTTCATTTCCCTATTCTGGTGCTGAGGTTTGTCCTTTTTTGTTTTGTGCTGTCTGACCCCCCTTCATGTCAGGGATTAACTTTGCCAGGAAAGAGCTGTGTAAGGGTAACATTTCACACAGTGGCTGAGCTGTCCCTCATCACTTGCAGCTATCAAAAGGGGCATTCACCTTCCCACTACCCACTTCCTGGGGCTAACTCAGATACTCTTTTGTCCCCTTGGGGGATGTATCCAGGTTATTATGTGAGTACTCTTCTCTCTCCTTCTAGATACAAAACCACCAGCAAAATACGTTCATTTCTGCTGGGCTAGTTTTCTGGTTTAGTGGCTGCATCAGCTTGAGCAGGATCAGATGAAAATAGAGAAAGCAGCAAGAAGGAATATGTGGAGGCAGGTGATAGGGAGAGGGGTGCAACTTTTTTCACAGCAGTCAGCTCTCAGATTGTCTCAGCTGCCTCCTGCAGTCCTACTGTAATAGATGGCTTGCTCCCTGAATTATACCCTTAGAAATGCCTTGGCCAGGGTGGATTGGTCACTATCCAGGTGAGTGGGACCATTGCTGGTGATGTTTGATGCCCAATAGCTGTCAAACAACTGCTGGAACAGACTTCCAGCAATTAAGTCCCATGGCCATGCCTATGGCCACGGCTCTGTGGCAGTAGGATGATGCAGACAGGCTGTGGACATATTCCTTAGCACCGAAAATCTGAGGGCAGGTTTAAGGGGGTGTAACTCATGATTCCTTTTACTACTGTGCAAGAAACTATGTCTGTAAATCCTTCTAGTAAGAGTCATGTGGATCAATACCTTATGATTATGGGTCACATTTTGTGGTCAAGCATCAAGCCAACTTTTACCTTGTCTAGGTTGGTGTCGTGTTAATTCTCTGTGTAGTATGTAAAATGTCTTTTAGGCAAGATGGTATATGGTCTAGCATTTCTAGCACATTGGACTAGCCCAAGCAGATGCTGTTGGGAGAGTTGTATTTTTCAACCATACCCATATACCTGTCAAGAATACTAACCCTAAACCTACCCCAACCCAAAATGGAAGGCTCAATCGACAGTATTGAAAGGCATTAATTACATTTTATTCAATTAATTATTCTCAAAATTCTTGTTAATGGTGTTCTAAAATGATAGTTCCATTAATTTATGTAAGGATGATGACAGGCTTATTGTTACCTCTGTTTTACTCTTGCCCTTTAGATTTTGGCATTATGCTGGTAGTCTTGCAAATGCTCTGAGTTGTGATAGTGTTAAAGATCAGTATTGTTGGTGCAGAGCACCTTAGCCATTTTGCTAGGTGTATGCTATGTGATGCTACTTAATTTTGAAAGTGTTCATCTTCAGCAGGTGCTGCCTTGTTTTTTCTTCAGTTATAAACTGTACCTTTTTCTATTGTATAAGTGCAAGAAGTGATTCTTGGAAGTATTGTCTAAATACTGATGCTTGTAGATGCAAAAGAGAAATCAATGAATCTTTTGAACCAATTCATGTAGGCATCCACCCAATTCCTTCCTCACATAACTTCCCTTTTTCTCTTTTCATTTCTGATACTCTTTAAGGTTCGTTATCTTTTTTTTTTATGTTTTCTCTTGAGGACAGGGAAATTGCCACAGTAGGGAGCCTTTACTCCAACTTTCAGGTCCCTAGGCTAATGTGTAGTCTTGGATGGGTTCTGGTCCTTTACATGGATTGAAAATATAAGGAATTGAGAATGATTAGGTTTTCCAGTAGGCAGCCCAAATAATGGAATAGAACATAACTAACTGTAACTGGTGGGACCATGGCACGAAGATCTTCATCCTTGTGTATTAGGCTTTCACTGAGCATTGTTCAGTAGGGGAGCTTCCCAAGGGGGAGGAAAACAGCCCATTCTAGAGGGGGATGGTGTGAATGATGTATAGCAAAGTATCCCCCACCTCTGCTGCATATGCGTCTTCCAGGGACAGACTAATGTTAAATATGGATTTTCAGTGTGAAAAACCCATCAGTGGTGTATAATAACTCTTGTGGAAAATGACCAGTGTCCAAAATGTAAAGAATGTGTAAGTGTTCATTTTGCTCTGTGGGAAAATGAACAGATTTAGAGTGTGTGTATGTGTGCACATGAATGTAAATATATGGATATATTAATAAATATAGAAGTATGGTTTCCTCAGGGATTCAAAAGTATCTCAGCTTGAGTTAGCTATTCCTAGTGTAGTGTCAAAGTACATAAGGCAGCCACTGTGCAGTATGGTGTGCCAGTATGGGACTGCACCACCTTATGTAGACCTTTACATTGCAACCACAGTTTTCACTTATCACTTGGGGAAGACATTAAAAGTAAAGATTATCTTCAGAGCTCTGGTAGTGGCCAGGGAGGGTCACCTTTTTTCCAGGCTGCACATGGTGTATTAGATCTGTGCACCACTGCACTTTACATGGTTTGAGCAGATTGTGCTAACACTTTCCTGAGTGTCTTTTTTAATGTTTCTCTAATTCAAAGTTTTACATCCATTCCTTTTTTTTTTGTCCGTCATTGGATCTTTCTATCTAGCCTCTCTTGCAGCAGGCACTAAACTTCAACTCCCCAGAGATAAGTAAAAGTATTTTTCTTCAGGCATCCAACTTCATGTCTTATGGTTAGCTCCTTAGAGACAAAGTAAAGCTGGAAATAATGATGCAGATCTGTAATGAGCCTTAAAAAAATCCCATTGTTTTACTTAGGACAAGAAATACACAAATTCAACTGCAATAATTAGTGTATTTCATAGTATCAGAGTTTCTTCCTCATATCTTGCTCAAGGTGGTGTTGAGATCTTGTATCCCCTTTCCAGTAGATGACTTCTCTGAGACTTCATCTGCCTGAGAGGCTGTTTCCCTCAACGAACCTCTTTCTTCCTGCCAGGATTTCTGTCATTTGTATCACATGTTGCTCTCATTGTCTTCTGCTCTCAATCCCAGTTCTGTTGTCAGCCCTTTTATTTTTATTAACTTTCTAATCTCTTTTAAAACCCCTGTGTAGCATCATCTAGTGTCTTTGTTCTGCCTTGCAAAAGATCACTGATCTCCACCCAGGTGCTTGCAGAGAGAGCGAAGAAAACCAGCTTCTCTGGGCTTCAGCTCTCCTCTTGCCTCTCTTTGAAGGTGAATTGCTCATGCTAATGACTCACTATCTTTACTTCCCTGTGGAATTTTAGTTCATTGTGGTAGTTAAACAGTAATCGAATGACAGTGCACAGACGTCCCTCTACTTTAGGGGACCTGGTGCTGATGATTTATTTATCATTTTTGTTTCAGCAGGAGCTGCAAACCCCTGTCAAAGATCAGGGCTCTGCTGTGCACATGAAGGGTGTGCGATGTAATGGAAAGATGGTCTCTGTCTCGGCGAATTTGCAGTTGAGGCGTTGAAGCGTTTTGCTTTCATGTGCCCGGAGCATTTGAGGCTGTTTAACTGGAGGAGAGAGGGTGAGCTGGGACAGGGGTGCAATAGCAGGTCCTTTGAGAGATGCTGGGAAGGGGGTCTTTAATGGATTCATACGGTACATTACTCGTGCAGGGGTATGTCAGATGTTAAAAACCCCAGAGTCAAAGGGACAGGTGACAGTAACAGACTTTTCCATTGTTAGCAGGGAGCAATGAGTACAAATAGCATCCAGGAGCCTGCCAGATAAACAGGTTGAGAGAGAGCATGACCAATACAAGAGCAAAGACTCTTCATTAAAATTAGTTCTTCCTGTCATGTGCACAACTGCTTCACGGAGAGAGGGACTGCGGCTGTCTGGATTATGGAAGATCCAGACAAGTGGGCTGCAGAGTAAGCTGTCATGTGCTATGACACCGAGTAATGCAAATCAACTCTGTTCCAGGAAAGCCATTTCCATGTCAGCCTCTACATGAAAACTATCTGACTTGAACAAGGGTTTCTTTATGGAGTTAAGAGAATTATTCCTAAGGATTGGAATTTGTCTCTGTCGTGGAGGAATGGCCAGAATGGACTTCAAAGTGCAGTCAAAAGATGAGATAATGTGAAACAAGCTTTTTTTTTTTTTTTTTAATAGCCAACAGCCCAGAGAGAGTAGCATGTCAGCTTAAAAAGTATATTTCTGTCTGAACCATCCAACCTGCTGTTTTACAAGTAATGCACGGTGTTACCGCATTTTTCAGTGATTAAAGAAGGAAAATACCTCTCAGTCCATTCTGCTCTGGGTTTGACATTTCATGCATACCCAGTGTTGCTATTCCTGAGTGTAGTCAGTTGCTCAGTCTCCTTAGGCTTGAATGGGAGATTCAGAGCTCCGGGAAACCCCAATTGCCTTTGTTTTGCTTTTAATCTGGATGGCACTTGGGAGTAGCACTTAAGCCTGCTTTTTTTAGGCAGTTTTTCAAGTTCAGAGGATCTCCTTGAAGTTTGCTTCCTGCAATCCTTTCATCCAGTCTGTTTGAAATTCTGCTTTTCCTTTGGCTTTGTTTGGCATCTATTCAACTATCTTCTGTTTCATAGGAACGATTTTCTGCCTTTGTTAGTGGCCCAGGATAGCTTACTTGGGCTGGTGATGGTGGTTGCCTGCTCAAGCACCCTGAAAGGTGATTGAAATAATTTCATTGCTCTTCCTGTCTCATGCCTGTGGTTGCTAAAGGGTATTCTGCTGGTCCTGGGGTAGGGAATATGCTATGCATATTCCTTGCTCTATCTACTGTATCTCTTTATCAGATGAACTCACATTATGAAAAGGACTGAATTTGTTGTCTTTTCTGTGAGCTCAATTCTTGTCAGTCCGCAGGTACTCAAGAAGTCATGAATAAGTTCCAAAGGAAAAAAGGAGGCTGAGTTTATTTTCTGTATTGCCACATTGCTTTGAACCCCACCTCTGTACTTCCCCTCACTGTTCACGTGTGCATGAGCCCTGAGGTTGGAAGGATTTTCTCTTCTTCCCTTCAGAAATTAATGATGTTTCTCCCTGGTGACTCCAGTTCTGTGCTTTTCTTTTCATTAAAGGAGCTCCAGACACCCTTTACTTTAATTCTAGTGGTACTAAATCATGCAGCAAAGCAGAGCTCTGGACTTTCACTATTTAGATGAATGCATGGTAGCTTCTCTTGTTCAACTCTGAGGCTTTGCAGCCAGCACCAGTGCTATTTTGTGATGTAGCACATTGTCATTTGTTCCCTGAAGCAGTCTCACTTCAAGTGGGTCTTTCTATGCTGCTTCAGGTGCGTGGGTCAGCCACCTGCCAGGACATGGGATCACTCTTCCAGAGGTGTTTGTGCTTCCACTGTACCCTAAAGATGTGAAAATGAAATGTGTATGTGTGAAGTATAATTTAATAGTTTGTGGTAGTTTGGGTTTTTTTGTTGTTCTTGTCATTGTAAGGAAAGATGAGAGAAATAGGGGAATGAAAATCTGAGCGAGAAAAGAAAGATAAAGAGGCATTTTATCTCTTCATGGCATTTGAGTACTCTTGGTTTTCAAGTCATGGGGAGCAGGCAGTGCCTCCAGTATGAATTTCAAGTTTATCATACGCTGTCTGGTATGTACAGACGTTATAGCATCTTTCCTGTAATTAAGGGCCAGACAACGTTGTCATTGTCACCCCTGTACTATAATGGATTAGACCCTGCATAAAATAACTAGCTATGAGCTGAGATTTTATGTGTGCTCTCAGACTGAGAGCCAGCACTTCCTTTATTTTCAGTCTGGCTTACTTAATTATAGGTGGGTCTGAGAGCACCACAAATTAAGGCTGTGTGATGCTCCCATTATACCACTCTATTTTAAATTGCTTATTGCTTTATCAAACTCCAAGCAGCTAGGATTGAAGTTTTCTGGGGCTGCTGTCTGTCTTAGGTGAAATTATTGAAAAATTTCAGTTAAAATGAGCTCTATAATTTCTGAGACAAGTGCTAAGGAAAAATGTTTGGTTTTATTTTGGGAATCTCTAGGGGTTCGGGGTTTTTTTCTTTATTTTATTATTCTTTAGAAGTGATTCTGATTTTTATATTAGCTTTAGAGCAGGGTTTCAATATTTGGTGAGAGGAGGTAGGCTTTTATCAGTGGATGTACTTTTTGCCTTTCTCATGCAAATTTGGGCAAATTGTAAGTCTTTGAAAAATTACAGTTAGCACACATTCACTGGAATCTCTTGTGTTTATATATAATTTTAAGCTAATGTTTCTAATTCTGCCCTTGCTAAGCATGTTTCCACCCATTGTGTGTGTGGAGGGTTGACCAGGTTGGTTGCTCTGAGTGCAGGGACTGAGAGAAGCCTTTCTCTAATGGGATCGTGTGATAGCATCAACGAGGCTTGGGCACAAGAACTGCGAGCAGGGAGCCTGTACAGTCTGGTAGGAATGGGGCTAGGCAAGGAGAAACTGGGATAAATTGCTGCATGGAGGAGGGTGAATGGATGATATAAACCAGTGTGGGACTGTGTTGGGAAGGGATCATTTGGGCAGCTCATGATGGGAGGTGATGCAGGGCCTGGGTGATGCAGGGCAGTGCAATCAGCTCCAGTGAGAAGCAGAGGCTGGGGCTGGTGGCAGTGATGCCTTCAATGGCTACCTAGAAACAGAGACTAGACAGGAATAAAGGAAGAAAGGAGATATTTATTTGAAAGGCCTTCAGATGTACACTCTGGGCTCCAGAGGCTCCTGCCTCAGTGGATCCCAAAATGAACGACAGGTCACGAGTTCTTCACACTTTTATATCAGCATCAATTCACCAACCAGAACCCAGCCAAGGATGTAAGTTCCCCAGGCTTGCCGTGCTCTCCCCAAGATGATGGTTTACAGCCAGTTTTTTGGCCTAGGACGGTCTGGGTGTCCTTGGAGAGCAATCTGGAGAGGTTTTGTTATGTCTGTCTTAGTATGAGAACAGCACTTAAGCTGCAGGAAACTTCAGAGTTTCACTAGCAGTACAGGATTTGAAAAATATAAAAGTTAAAACCTAAGGCATCACAGGTCCATGGTTGAGGAAGAACAGGGCTGTGGCAATGCTGCAAGAGGAGCAGATGAGGGCTCACTGGTAATATGTCAGCACCCAGAAAGAAGCCTAGCATTTTGGTTTAGGAACTCTTTAATTCTGCTGGCTTTTTCTCTCTGAGGAAGTATTGAGAGACTTTCTGGCAGGCTGTGCCTCACAGCTCCCTTGTGTGAAAGACAACCTGCTTCTTCCGTCAGCTCTTCCATTAGCTCACTTGGCAAAGGTCTCTGCCATAGTCTAGGGTCTTTTGATGACCCCTGTGGATGCAATGTGATGTATTTTTTATGAGTGTTTTTTGCTTTTTTTTTTAATGGGAACTTGCAAATAAAATTGCTTAAAGACACATTATTGAGGTGGTGAAGTCAAGCCCACACAAGTTAGGAAATGCCAGAACAAAGTTGGGATGTGGACCATTAATTCAGGCTCTCTGAACACCATGAAATGATCTATGGTGCTCTGATCATGTATGTCTCTGGTCGATAGGACCTCTGCCACATCCACTGCACTAGATGGATGGTGGCTCCTTGGTGTTAACTTAAAAATAAATAAATAGAAGTAGTTCATGTGCTGTGTAATCATGAGGTCTAGGCATTTATCCAGAACTGTCTGTAGGGAGGTGAGTTGTCCCTGCAGTCTGTCACTGCTGCTTATTTGAGATTACAGGTGGGGAAGGTGCCTGGTGTTTGCTCCAGTTACTTTGTCCCTGCTTTGGTACCTGCCATGTATGTACTGACAGACTGGTCTCAGAAAAGGGGATAGGACTGTGTTCCCCACCTCACCTTCAGTTAAGGGAGATGTCTCTGGCCCTAAAGCATTGGGAGGTATTGAGCCTCTTGAAGCAATTTTTTTTTTTCCCCAAGGCTTTCCTGGCTGGGTGTGACTTCATGTAAACCTTGTACCAGCTGGTTCTTAATGGCACTGAGTGGCTCTGCATGTGCAGTTGCTGCTAAGGAATGTGGTACAAGACCTGAGCTCCAAAACCAGTTCCCTGACAGCAACAGACACCAGGCAAGTTGTGTGAGAGACCACGACTGCATTGAATAAAATATGAAAAGTAGCTGAGGTAGGTCTAGAGGGAATGCAATGTGGCTTTGCCTGCACAGCACATGACTACTTGATATATGTGCTAAATAACATTTTGGGAGTTCAGCCACCATAGCACTGCAACCCCTTTTTGGCCATATGAAATAATGGACCAGTGGCTTAGTGAGTACTTTCTTTATGTCAGTGAGAAGCCAGAATGATCAGGCTCCCAAGCAGACTTTCCTTCCCCAATTTAAATATGAAACTGCATCCTGCATCCATACAATTCTCCCTGGTATGTAGGAATGGATGAAGTGCATATAGAAACTGATGCCATGTTTTCTGCAAAGGGAGTTACATCACTGGGATATGAACTTGCATTACAATCAGGAGGGCTGATAAGGTTGAAACTTCATGTCCTTTTAATTAAGATGTCCATTTGCAAAATTAAGATATGTTATTAGTTGAGGAGAGAGGAAAAAAAAGTCATGAAGTTTCAGTATCATTTCTGAACACCACATTTCTAGCAATGCACTTGTTTTTGCAAACTGCAGTCTTTCTGGCTGAAGCAAGACCATTTATGGCCTTGAGGTGGTACCATTTTCTTCTGTATGCTCCACAATATCTGTCTGAATAACCAAGCACTTGAAGAAGTTGCTCCTTAATAAAGGTATGGTGCCAGTGGTCTGAGGGAGTGAAAAGGAGGCTCAGTCAGTGCTTAAGGCAGCAGGGTTGGGACATGAGCTGATCTTAGCTATCAGCTCTGACCCAGGCTTCCTGCAGACACTGTGTATGGCCTCATGTATGCACCAGGCCTCAGATCTGCTGTGGACAGTCCTCCTGGTGAGGAGATTCCTCTTTGTGGCCACGTGGGATGGAGCTCCCACCTCCTTTCCCAAGGTTATATATTGCTATAAGGAGCAAAGAGCCTCTGCTGCTGTTGACCTCCATCGTTTTGTTTAAAGGTGTTGAGCCAACAAAGAAGGGCTGAAGCTGTGGATTTATGACTCTTGTTCATTTGCTCTTTATTTAGAAAAGTTACCTCCCAGTGTGAAGAGGTTGCACTCTGAGAGAGAGGTGACGAAATATTGTCACTGACCTGCTGTACAGACTGTCTGTCTCTCCCAGGACTACTCTGGAATATGGTGAAGTGCGTTGCTTTTTCTGCGTGGGCTTTTTCATTTAATTGGCCTTGATTCACTGCTAATTTTTTAGAACTTAAATCAAAGCACCCCCAAAACTTTAAATACACTGTGACAACCTGAAGCCTTATTACAACTGGTCTCTTGAGACTCGCTTCTCTTAAGAGACATTAAGGAAATGGTTCAACAGACCAGAACAGTATGGATTAAAAGATGATTGTTAGCAGATAGATGAGGTATAAATTTAATATTGGGCATATAATTTTGCCTTTTCTGCACACTCTTCCTGATGTATTAGCAAATATTTCAGTGAAATAATGCCCTATGATAATTTAGTTTTTGCAGCTGGAAAACATCTGCCCCTGTGGAGGCAGATGGTGCAAGTGTGTGCAATGTCTTTCTTTTTCTTGTGCAATTATGTCAAAATTAAGGCACTCTGAGTGCATGCAAGTGATTAAGGAGAGTGTTACATGGAAGTTCTCATTATCCCTGAAACTGTTATTACAGCCCTACAAATTCACGGTTAAAAAGTATAGATTTGTTGAGCTTGAAAATTAAATTGCAGTACTCAAACATCCTTATCCCAAACTGACTAAAGTCTCTCTTCAAAATTAATTTCAGTTTTTTCTTAGACATATACTTGTGGATATTCTGTATCTTTTTTTGGAGGTATAGTAATAATTCCATGCTCTGAGCTTGATGTTTTACACATCCAAGTGTATCTTCGTTCAGCAAATCCATCCTTTTCCACTACAGGTGGAAAACTGCTGGGTAACAGTAAAGGGCAATTTGGTAACCTGTGTTGACCAAAGAAGAGAGATTTACTTTCCCCATTTTTCTCTCTTCTGCTCTTCTGCTTTCTGAGGTCCTTCAGGACCTGCCTGTCTTTTGGGGGTGGGCAGCTGATTTAATTTTGTGGTTTTGTTTTGTTTTTGTTTCAGTGTGTACACAGTCTGGAGGTAATAACCAGCGCAGGCTGTATCCTTGTGGAATGGTATCCGCTTTGGCTGCAATACTCATCCACTTGCAGACCTGGTTTCTGTAGTTCCTTTGTCAGAATGGGACCCGATAATGATTTTCTGCCTTAAATATCCTGAGCAGCAGACAAGAGGAAAGGCTTAAATGATGGCAGCTCTCCAGTGACCCTGCTGCCATATTCATAATGCAAAATTTCCCAGAGAGGGCTGAGAGCAGAGAGTCTGTAGGGAGCTTTGGGATGATATCAGTGTTTTGGTGAGGCTGGGCTCTCAGGGATGCTTGTGTATTTTTTCATGAGCCATCACTGTAATGTTGGGGAGGCTACCTTTATTTTGTGTATTATCATTACTTTGTGAGCAAACTACATCCCAATGTTAACTGGAAACTGGTATGGGTATATGTAAATAGAGGCAAATAGGTGAAAATGCATGGTGATTGTCTCTTGTTTGGCAGGAGTGATTTCCATTATCTCAGCAAAATACTTTGTTTTCCCAGTCATTCTTGCAAAATAATGCACCTCCCACCAACTCCCAACAATGAGATTAAATAACATCACTTTTTTTTTTTTTTT
>VZTN01012995.1:81962-141936 GCA_013400515.1 Erpornis zantholeuca
TTTTTTTTTTTTTTTTTAAATCTCTGTGTCCCAGTTTATAGTTTTTCAGACATTATTAGGTTGTGTATTACTTAGATGTAGAAGGAATGACGCACTTTCTCTATTGGGAGAAATTTGAGGTAGTTTCAACAGTATGTTGAACTCCACGATGCAGAATTGGAAATTCTATGATCCTCTCTACTACAAAAATTGATGACCCTTAATGGTAGACTGACTAATACTTTTTCTCTCAGTACTGAACTGTACTGACCTGGCTGGACAGGTGGCTAGTTCTGTTGATTGTATATCCTTCACAACTTATATTAATTATCTGTTTCTCCTCATTTTTTTCTTTTCCTTTATGGTGTTTTTTGGAAAAAAGTTAGTATTTCAGAGAGTTTGTATCTGCCATGCTGGCCTACAGGAATGTATTTGGCATGTTAAATTTCTTTTAACAGTTGTGTTTAATATATTCAGAGAGCATTTAGCTCTCAGAGGCCATCTGAACATCTTCAAAGGGTTATTGAATTGTTTATCGATCTACTTCATTACTGCTGTTCCTCTGCTTCTTTTTGATGTCTTGTCACTTCATTCAAAATATAATGCCACGCTTTAAAATTAATAGTTGTGCAGGAAACCGCACTTGTGTAAATATTAGGGTATGTTTCTCTTTTGAGTGAGAATGTGCTAGATTGTCCAGCAAATATTGCTGCCATCAAAGTTTTATCCTTTTCATGGCCTCACTTCACATAGACTCATTCTTGTCTTCCTCTTAAGAAAGCTGAAGTGTCTGGGGTTTTATCATTTAGGTTTTATAACAGTCTAATCTCTTATTCTGCCATTAGAAGTTTACAGACTAGTTCCCTGATTAAGAAAATAAATTAGATTAATTTTCTTTCCTTTCCTTTAATGTTTTCCATGTATTTCTCTTACATTTGTTAAATTTACTAGTTAAAAGTGTCTGTTGACTCCCTCCCCCCACTCCCCATTAATTTATTCTATCACCTTTTGAAGCTTTTTAAACTCCTGGAGTAGACAATTGTCTGTGGCAAGGAGTTCCATAGTTAGTATATTTATTTCTTGGAAAAGTGTTTCATTTTTAATCCTGCCACCTGAATATTCATTTGTGGATTTTATCACTCTATTTTTAATTTATTAGTAATAACTCTTAATTTATTTTTTAAGCCATGCAGGATATTAAATATATTTGTCATAACCTGCATCAGTTGCTTCTTTTTTTCGTGATTAAGATAATAGCCTGTCAGCTCGTTTCTTGTACAGAAGTGGTTCCACATCTTTGGTTATCTTGGTCATCTCTCAGTAACTCTTCTATTTCTAGATTTTTGCATTTGATTTAGCCTTTCTAGTTTGTGTACCCACAGCAACAGCAGGAGGTTTCCTGATACCAGATTAATTTTTGTGATAAAGTAATGTAGAAGTGTGTTAAGTGGCAGAGTGAGAAATAAGACTTCCCACTGGTGATAAGGCCGGCTTGGAGCTGTTTCATTTAGATGTACAGCTTCTCCAGACAAATGGCTTTGCTTTTGAGGCCACCCTGCCTGTTTGCACTTGCCCAGCTTCTAGCCCACCTTCCCTCCCCAGCAGCAAAACCCGGGCACTGTTTTCCCAATGCAGCTCTGAGTTACTGGCCAAGTGTGTGTCATTGGGGTCCTGAGTGACCAAGTCACGTAAATTGGCCTGTTTGAGTTATCAGCCTCTTCTGGCTCAAAAGACAGAGATATGTGCCACAAAGCTGTCACTGATTCATGTATTGCTGGTGTTCACTGTGCGTTATACAGGACAATTTTTCTTTTTCTTTTCCTTTTCCTTTTTTCTTTTCCTGTTTTTTAAAGAAGTCCATAATCCGCTCTTTCCTCTCTCTCTCCCCCACCCAAAATACTGAGAATGAGCTGAAATATTGCAGAGGTGGGTGAAGCTTTTAATATTTAAGGTTGCAGAAAGTAAGCTGTTCCATTAGAAAAGGTCAAAGTTAAGGCACGTGTGCAATGTTAGATCCTTCTTTTGTGCATGCAGCCCCATCAGTCTTTGGTCACTGGCATACTGTTTTCTTTTCTGTAAAACATCAGGAATTTCAACAACACCAGAAATGTTGTAAAATCATAGAGTAGAGCTAGATATGTTTATTGATGAGATTCTTTTCTTTTCTCCTGCTGGCTTCACCCTTTTGTTGTTATATTTCAGTCTGTAGCTTGACTACACTGCTTCTCTCTCCCATCTCATTGTAAACTGTCATTCCTTGCCTTTCGAAAACCTACTTCAAATGTAACTGAATAAAAAGCAGTGGAGAAAACCACATTAGCAGGGGAAAAAGGAAAGCAAATCCTGAGCTGTATGAATCTGTAATATTCAGAAGCTGACAATGATGAACTGTTCATCTAAGCATAAATAGTCTCCACAGTGTCTGTGTTTCTTGCCTTGTGAAATGGTACTCATTACTTTTTTTTGCTTTTTAAATATTTGGTGATCACATCATTTACTTTGTCTAGTGTAAGCCTCTGTTGCAGTCACTCTTCACTTTGCTGTACATGAAAACCAGGAGTCTACAGACAGTCTGGTGTGCAGTGAAATGAGCAGTTAACTGTAGCCCAGCCTGGTGCTTTGTGATCTGCCATGTATTTTACAGTGAAAACATCAGGATAGAATACTGCAAAATGGACAGATTTTCATTGACAGGGATTTTAATCTTTTTCACTGTTTACATACTGAAGATGAGGACTTTGCTATGACACAAAGACACTTTAGGAAGATTTCAGACAGCAGCAGCAGCAAAAAGATTTCCTGTCTTTGGGGAAGAAAATGCATCATGTAGGCTGTTTTGTCATTTTAAAGTTAAAACATTTCTTTTCCCAAGAGTATTAGCTGAGGAAAACCTCATATTTTTTAAAGCAGTTAAGTAGCCAAGAAGTCAATAATATGCATAAAATGTGTAATAAATGTTGACTTCTGTGCCTTTACTCCCCGATACCTTGTCATACTTGACATAGTGTCCATGCATAGACTTAAGACACATAATTTCTGTTCAGAGGGTTTGTGTTTGTGAAGGTTTGTACAGCCCCATTAAAAAAATAAATTGGTTGCTATTCAAAAATGATTAAACCTCTATCTCCTGATTATGAGGATTTTTGTAAAATATCTTCACAAAAGAAAATCCATTAAGAAAATAGGTACTGTGCTGCAGGAAGTCTCAGCAAATGGAAGTGCACAGCAAAAGTAGTGTCTTTGGGTAATCAAAGCTGCTGCTGTTAGCTCCTGCTCTTTCAGGTTTCACTAATCGAAGTCCATTGACTTAAATCCATTGTTTGTATTAAGAAACAGGGAGGGGAGGAGAAAGAAAGGCTCTGGGGTTGGGTTTTTCTTTTTCCTTTTTTGCTGTATTGTACCTGTCAACATGGCACAGTTTCATCTGAAGCAAGGGATGCATGAAGCTTTTCAGTCCGGGTTTTGTTTCTCTGTAGTTTTTATATTTGTTTAATTTGCTGACTGGCAGCTCTAAAAAATCACTTAATCAGCATATCTGGCCCAAATACTAGGCTTGACTTGAGCATACTGACAGTGTCTTGGCTCCTGGACAACTGAGACTAGTTCGAATTTTTGTTCTGTGATCTGTATAGGTGGAGGAGATGGAAGAAGAAAATAAAAGTCTGAAAATCTGTCTTGTTTCTTTCCCAGTAGTGCCACAGAAGTCAAGCCCCAAATGCTTCTTTTGATCTCGTTTGTAACCTCATGTAGGTTTGGAGAGTCACTTCTGACTTACAAGACCCTCTGTGGGAAGAGGAGCAGCTCTCTAATTCCACTGCTCAATTTTGCAGGCTTGTGTTTGAGTCCCTTGGTCCTTTTGCCCTCTCTGAAGCACCAGTGTATTGCATTTACTTTTGTGACCCGAGGAGTTGCTGAGCAATGTAATCTCATTGGCAGTTCTGTCTGCCCAACACAGAAAGCATCTTCTCCCCCTCTGAATCCACAGAAGTCATCTGAACTGGTTACTGTGGCAAGTCATGACAAGATACAAAACTAACTTGCTACCTTATTTTTTCCCAGGTACTCCACGTCTGCATTCTCCAAACTAAGCAGAGTAGGGATCCGACATCCTCCGCCTCTTCCTTTCATCGGAAACCTGCTCTTTTTCCGTGAGGTAGGATATGTTTTTCTTTGTATCAATCAAAGTGATGGGAAGAGTGGATAGGAGGCAGGAGGAATTGAAGGGAATCCTACAGTTCACTGGTACCACCTCTTCAAGCATGTCCCTCTGGAAAGGACAAGCAAAACTCAGTTTTTTGAATGAATTGGTAGAAGCAGTTGTATGTAAGCAGCTCTAATTTCAGGGTAAAGGAAACTTGAGGGAAAGAAAATGTGTAAGCTCCTGCAGTTAATTATTTGAGCTTTTCCAAGAAAGTTCATGCCCTCAGTGAAACAAACTTAGTTATGTGAATAGAGCAGTTTATGTTAACTAGCCCCAACTGGTTTCTTCTGAGTGGTTTTGGCTCCTACAACCTTTCTGTTTGTTTGCACTTTTGCTGATTGTACACATTTATTTTAAAGCCTTTAATGTTTCTTGCTCCTAAGCAGTAACTAGAATTAGGTACTGCTGACTGTTGTTGCTCTGTGCCGCAAATATTAGGGCTGTGAGGAAGAGGAAGTGGAGGGATTTTGCCTCCACATTTTATTCCCTTATTTTTCTCACCCATCCTCCTTCAAAAGACTGCTAATGCTGTGTTTTTAACTTGTTCAATTTCAGTAGTATTGCTGAGGGTCCAAGATACCTTAATAATGAGGAGCTGCCATTTCTCTGGTTGGATCTTACAGTAAAATCTCTCCAGGGTGTCTCTGTTGCAGCCCAACAACTTTTCAGGAAATCTGGGCCAACTGCAGCTGCTGCCCAGTTTTCCCTGTTAAGTGCAGGTCATCAATATCCATGCTGAGATTTGAATTATTAATGAGAATATATTGCCTCTTACCTTGGCCTTCATGGTGATTGTTCTGTCAATATCTGACTCATTATTAGATAAAACCCTTTTAAATACCAGTTTTACATGTACATCTGATTTCATTTAGAAAATAGCATAAAAAGTAGACTTAATCCACTCTAGATTAATTTGAACTGGAGTTGGCAGGGTAAGTTTAACTTACAAGGGATTCTGGTGGTGTGGAATGCAGACCAGTTCACCTTCACTCTTCTGGTTTTAATTCAGCTGGATAGTGGAAAGCCACTCATTCTGTAGCTCCTTAGTGGTGAAATCCAGTTATCATTAGTCACCTGCTAACACTTGCTGTTAGGTAAAGGTGCCTAGAGACTAAGTTATTTTGGTATATTCCAGACAGGCTTTTCCCTGTACCTTTACACTTGTACCAGTGTAAAGGTACAGTAGTGTCTGGAAAACCCCCAAAATGATCATATGATCTGTTAGGCAAATTTCATTACCAGAATAGCATTCATTAAATTAACTTAAATCAGGTTAATGCAAAAAAGATAAACTTGATTTTATTAACTTTTAGGAGGAAAAATAAATTAAAGGTATCTGAGAAATTGTATCTTGGGATACCAAGAAATAACAATTTCAGATGGGGTTTTGAAACAGAGTCAAGTGGTGCAAAGCCCCAAGCCCCACCAGGCTGGATGTCCGGCACTATGGCATTTTACCACCCATCTTCTCCACCACGCTATCGCTGCCACTAGGAATGGACAAGGAGAAGTCCAGGCTCTTGGTGATTTTTATTCCTTCCCTCATATATTTTGCCATTTCTTCTGAATCTGCTCCTGGGGCTGCTTTCTTAGAATAGTGCCCCGAGCAATGTGCCAGTAATGGGAGCCCTGCTTTTATACTGCAGGCTCTTGCCTAGGAGAGCGTTTGTAGGGACACGAGTGCTCTCACTGCAGTCAGTAGAGGACATCGTCCACTCTCCCTTTCCCAGCAGGGGAGAATTAGGGCTTGCCCATCACCTTACTGGAAACAGGGATGGTTTTAGGGACTTGGCTGTGAGAGACACAGCTGTGCATAAGTAGTGGCTTGTGGGGGTGGGGTTTACTTTTTATATATATTTCTTTTTCATAGGAAATAGAAAAAGGTTGATTTGTTCTGTTGCTACACCTATAATATTAAGAGGTTCTTGCTCTTCCATGTTTATGCAACCATTCTCTTTCCACTGTAATAGCTGTTTAGTGATTCTTTCTTTTAAACAGGCCAGCTCTTTCTTAGTATTGCTAATCTTGTGCAGGGAAAACACAAGAGCCACACTCCCATTAAATCATCAGACTAGTGCTTTTCAACCATGAACATTTATTTCAAAGGAATTAATGAATGGTGACTAAGAGGAGTGAATTGATATGTGCCGTATGGGAATCTGCATATGTGTAATTCATACATTCACAGTGTCGAATTTGGTCTGCAAATTAACACAGGTTGAAAAGCCCTGAACACAAGTGAGATCTGGAAGATGAAAGGAAATCAAGAGGCTTCAACATATACAGCCTTGCAGTCCAAAAAATGTCCTCATCTCATGGCTTCAGGCTTTTCTCCTAGAATATGAATGCTAGAAATTTAAGGAAAAGAAATAAAGCAGGAGAGGAAGTTTCTTTCACATAATAGAGTAAATCTAGGACCCAGGAATTTAAGGAAAAACATTCAATATCAAAAAATCCCAACAAAATTGTGTAAGCAGTATTTTATAATTTGTAATGGCATAAATTCAAGGATTTGCTTGTCTTCTCCCTTACTTGGGTGTAAGTCACTTCCACTGAAATAAATGGAGTTTCCTGTTTTGCTGTGCTGTACATGTGAACAGAGCTTCAGGCCTTATCCTTTTTTTGCAATTTTTCTTCTTTAAATGGGCCTGAAAACAAAGGAATAGTGCAAGCAGGATTTGACAGTAGTGCTGGGTTGTAGTGTATTTAATAAACTTTCAAAGGTATTTTAAATAGGAAATTATTTTGTTCATGAGACTTTTTTTTAAGAATTATTTCAAGGATTTCTTGAGCGATATATTTTCTTTGAGTAAAATAATAGTAGTTGTTAATACAGTGTCTCTGAGAGAGGAAGAGGAAGTGTGGAAAGTAAAGGGGCTAAGGAAAATGCAACAGGAAAGACCAATCTCCATCATAGAGAAGCAGAGTTTAAAAGCTGGCTTGGGGAAAACAAAGTTATTTTACTGTAAGTCACCTCTTCTCTCTCAAGTATAATACAGGAAGATATCACACTCTGAAACTAAAACACATCCAAGTTAATCGGCTTATCTCAACAATGAGAAGATAGGAAATTATTGCAGTTCTGCAGCTGGGAAATTATCTGAGTCCAAGATATTAGATTAAAAATGCTTCCATTGCATGAGAACAATTTCTGGTGGGTAAGTCTGATGTAATAGTAAATACGATTAGGCTGCTTAAAAAAAGCAGCATGTTCAATTTTTTCCAATAACTGAGCAGACTTGCAGCCGACAGGCTGCTGTTTTGCTACAAATTCCTGTCTGTTCGCTCACCTCTCCATGTGCTGCATTTTTCCTATGAGTCTGGAAAAACGTGAGGGTGGTTTGTGATAGCTTTGTAATGGTTACACAGGGGTACACACAGCATGGACTTTCACACATGGATCTGTATGGGCTTTATAGCAGCAGGTTGCAGAAAAACTAAACCAAACTCTTTTATCAGTTCCCAGGCTAATTATTTTATTACATGACAAATGCTCTGAAAACCGAGAAGCCACATATCCACATCACCCTTTCTTTCTGGCAAACACTTGACCTATTGCTATGGCTGTGCTGTGCTTTTCAAGCCCTTTCCCAAAATGACAGCTATGCTGTTTTTAAATGTCATTGGCTCTGACAAACGCACAGCTCTGGTCACCCAGTGTTGTACCTGTGTGCACTGCTCCCTACCCAGCCTCCTGGAGAGCCTCGCTGTGCTGCAGCAGCCTCGAGGCTGCCCCCTGATATTTTAGGGTGGTGGTAGGTGTGTGGGTTGCTGCCTTCTTGTGGTCCTTGGTAGGTGGGATATGCAGTTGCGTGCAGCTGAGGGATGTGCTTTGGGTCCTTTTTATGGCATGATCATGTGTTGCTTTCCTCCTATTACTCCTAGCAAGTTACAGTGATGTTTTTGACTGTCTGTGTGCTTGCATCCCTGCCTTGCATGTTAATGAAAGACATCACTCTCTTCAGCCCCTCTCAGCTTGGACAGGATACTCTTTGTTTACTCTGTTTATTTCAGTCTGGCCTACTTGTAGATCCTGGGCTACCCTGGAGCGGCCCATTTCTGCTGAATGGAAGTGGGGGCTGTGTGGGTGCTTTGTCTTGCTTTCAGTTTGGGATCTGGCTGTGCTGTGTTGTTTTATGGCTGATGGGTGGGAGTGGAGAAGGGGGGAGTGCAGGGAGGAAGCACAGAGCAAACTTTTTTTTTCTTCACTACACATCTACCAAAAGCATCCTTTGAGTTGGATGTAAAGAAAAATAAAAGGCAGACTCCTTGCAGGAATGAAATTAACCCCATGTCTAATTTTTAGCCTAGAAAGCAGTGTGTGGGTGCTTAGAGAGAGAGGCTGCAGTGTTTACTGCTCTGGAATTTAATGACACAGCATTCAAACCTAAACAAGGTTGGAGAGAGGCAAATGGTGAGGGGAGCAAAGAAGGGGGGGAAAGGGAAAGGGAGGAAAAGAAGCTCTCAGGCTTTGGACCTGGATTGAATTACAAGAATAATATGGCTTATATTGACAGTGAAAGCCTGCATATGGTTTTGTGTTTCTTTGTGCGGATAAATAAGAGAGGAATGAGATAGGGAGTGTGTGTTTTGTAACTTGATAACTTTGTGTGGAACCAGAAAGGGTGGCTGTGGCATCACCAACCAACCTGTCCTTATCTCCCCCAGACATCTGTGTGCATCTGCTGTGGGCTACTCACTGCCAGAACAGACCTCTTGGGGTGATCCAGGTCTTCTCTTACATCCTGGGAATGCCACCACCCTTGACTGGGAGGCATGTACATGCATGTGGTGCAGATCTAAACCTAGCCCTGTCGCTGTCTGCAACATGACAGAAAACCTGGGGTTAGATGTGGGTTTATGTGTCTATTTCTACATCTATAAAGCCAGTCTTTCTCCCCTTTAAAGATGTGTATTTTCCTAGTTTCATGTGATACTCTGTGCTACCTCCTTTGATCAAATGTTAGCATTGTCAGATAACCTGACAAAGTTGGTGCAGTGTCTGTGGGAACCTAAAGCAGGAAATCAAGACAATTGGCTGATTCCCACTTGACTAGATGCTATTTGCAACCTTCAGCAAGAGCTGGACCTCAGTTTCTGAGACAAGCGTCAGGTAGAGCTGTGCTGTAGTTCACCCCAGCTTCTCCCAGGGTGAGCCTATTTCTGGGGGAGCAGTGTGTGCACCTTGGAGACCCTTCTTTGGAGACATGATGTCCTTGGCTTCTTTGTGCTTGCAGTGTTTCCCATAACTGTGTTTGCAAGATAGCCCTGAATGTGATGCCAACTTTAATTAACATTTATGGAAGCTGAGACAATATTAGGGTGCACAAAGCAACGGGTAGGTTTTATGAGACAGAAAAGGGGGATGAATCATCCCTGCCTTGCTGGTGAATAATGGTGACCCATGCAACAAAGGTGATAGTGGCCATGACAGATGCCTTTGCTCTTCCGGACTGTACCATTTTTCCTTTGAGGGAAGAAAAAATTCCTTTCTGTATTACAAGGAATGGTGTGCTTTTGCCTAGAACAGCTCCAACATCTATTTTTGTGCAGGGCTGTGTGAATGCTTCCCATAGACCTCAGCAGTCGCCCCTAGAAGAAGATGCAGACTTCACTGATGAGCATCATCATGGTTTTTGTATCCCTTAACCCATGCTCTGGTTGTTCCTTTTGACATACTTCATGCTTGCTTTATTAAATTCTGCATGAGGGGAAGAGGCAATGGCCAAGGCAAGTGGTAGTTCTTAAGTGAAAAGGGGATGATACTGTCTCACAGCAAGTAAGAAGAGTGAGACTCCCTAATCATGCTCCTGGGTTTCCTCAGACTCTCAGTGTGATTTTGGGCAAGTCTGACTGGGGCAAAGCTTTCTTCTTTTGGGTCAGCCAGTCTCTTGCTTCACCTTGGGCCTCTTTTATTCACTTGAAAAGGAGTAAAGAGGGTGTTCTGGAATAGATAGGTCTGCTTTTTGATCAGGTTGCGGTGAAACATTTTGAACAACTTCTCTGGGGCCTGTTACATTTGGGAAGGTTGATGTCACTGTTGTCTTAAATGGATGGGGATGCTCAAAGGCAGAGGGAGCTTAAATGTTCTCACAATAGTCACAGAGCAAGTGGGGCTGTGAGTTAATGCCAGGCCTGAGTTCTATGAACTGGCCTACAAATGAAGATATCTGAGTGAGGTGGGTCCCCAAGATAACAGCGCCGAAGGATGCTTCTCTGCTCTTCTATGCCATCCTTGACCACTGTCCTTTGATGGGTTTCTGGTGGCAGCTGCCAAATGACTACCCAAGATCTGTCAGAACAGAGGTCTGCATCATTAAAATGACTACCCAAGATCTGTCAGAACAGAGGTCTGCATCATTAAAATAACACCTGGCTCATGAGAATAGTGGGGAATTTTGCCACATGTTATGTCTTTTGGAGAGTTTATTTGCAGGTTCATCACATAACCCTCTGGAATCTGCTGCTCTTCAAGCAGCATGTACTCCTAAATGAAAGCCAGCTCTGTCCTGACATGCAGCAGCAATGAACCCAAACAGCTGAGCTACGCAGTGTTTGGGCTGAGAGAATGTGATAATGTGTAGTTGCAAAGGTAGTAGCATGCAGATAGAGCCAGTGTAGTCACACACTGGACTTTACCTTGGACTCCAGAAGTAGGGAGTGGTACTCCAGCAGCACAGTAGTGGTATGTTTGAACAGGAGGATACCAACAGCAGTTGTAAACTCAATGGGCTTTTACACATGAACTTAAAAAAACAGGACTATTTTTGGGCGTGACTGTCTTCTCTTCAATTTTGTCTGTAGTTGCACTGGCCTGGAAAGAATGAGGTTGGAATAGACAAAATTTTTTAGTCACTGAAATTAGGAAAGAAAGCAACAGAGTCAGGATGTGACGAATAAGAGCAACTCTGTTATTTTACATGAAATGGTAACTTGCTCATATTACCTGTCAATTTGGAGTTTAGAAGCATTGTATGTTGCTCATCTTCTTATTGCATGTGAAGAACCCCACATTCAGAAAGCCAGTTCTTCTATGTCAGCAAGACCACTATGTATAATAATGGCCAGGTATCAGTTGTAATACTAAAATTATAGCAGGCTGAGATTGGTTGTTGTGAACAGTTGTTATCCATGAGCCAACAAATTTAGCAGTCTTAACTTCATTAGCAGTGTCTAAATGCATTAGCCATATGCTCCTCAGCATATGGGTAAATACATAACAATTTATTTTCATTAGGGTTTTCTTACAAGTGCTGCTAACCCAAGCTCCACTAGAAATGTTTATAGCATGACATGTCTTTTCAGATAAGAAGATGGCTTTCTGTACAGCAAGTCATCCTGAAAGGGTGACAAGCAAGATACTTCCCTGTCCTTTCCAGGAATAGGCAGGTACAGCTGCTGTGGGTCTGATCCACTGCACCTAGCTAGGCTTGATTTCTGCAAGGCTTTATATTAAAATGAATAATAGAAGGTTTTGCAGAGCTGCCTGTTCAAACACATGCTGTTAAATCCCTGGTATTCATTGTGTGCTGCCTTCTGGTTGCTTGTGATGCACCTCGGATGACATCACCACCAGATAACTTTATAAGACTCATGACCTTCTGGGTTCGTCCCACTTACCCCCTCCCCAGGTAGGATGTAGAGTTAAAATATAACTTCACCTAAGAGGGTCCGAGTGTGACATTAGGTAGTACTCATGTCCTGTAGTCAAATGGATGCAGTGCTGGAAAGGCAGGGTGAGTTTTTAGGGTGGGCCCTGGGCAGGCCTGTGAGGGCTTCAGTAGCTTCAAAGTGGCACGGATGCAATCTGGCCATTGTGTGCTCTCAAGGTTCTCCTAAAAAAGCTATTTTCTCTAGAGCTTTTTAATTTTTTTTTTTTTTTGATAAGCATTTATGCAGCTTGATCCAGAAACAAAAGTTGCCTAGAAAGATATTGAAGAGTAAGAAAGGACCGATCTTATCGGAGAGGTAGAAAGTTCAAAAGTTAATCTATTTCTCCACAGCCTCAGAGGCCTCGGCGCATGTCTAAATTTAGATGGTAATGTGAAACAAGAATCAACTGGAGTTGGATTCTAATCAGGGTTTTTTTGAGACCTGACTGGGTTTTTTATTGTGGTTGGGTGGTTTTTTGGTTGGTTGGTTTTATAGAAAACAAAAATCAATAGAAAGCCTAAACAAACTTGCATGCTTTAAAAAGAAATGTATTTCGAATTTCTGAATTTTCTTTTTGTCTTTGTCATCCTGCAATGCTGATGAATGGATGAGTGAATTGAATGGGAAATCTTGGGTTGTCCTTGGACTTTTTCACGTTTCATTTTGTTTATTAATATTAGCCTTTTTTCATGCTTAGATTTTGTAATTTTGGAATATTCTATTAATTTTATAAGATTTATAAAAAGGCAGAGGGAAAAGTGAAGTGTTCTTTGGACAGTTGCACTGAGACAGTTTTAAATATTCAGGTAGCAAAAACAACTCACTGAATATTGGCAATTTATTTTACCTTACTACAAGAAAATTGAAAATTATGAACAAGAGAAAAAGAAATTGAGACAGAGCTATATGTTTCAAAATACTCTCAAATATGTATTTTCATAATAAAGTATGCAAGAAACGAACATAAAAATAATTGCAAATTAATCTTTGCTATTTGCTGAATTTCTATGGTTTTTGTGTATTATATTTGATGGCTTTTTTTTGTTTTTCTGAATATAGAACACTGTTAACTTTCATAGGCAGGATGATGCCCGTGGTGATTTAGGTAGGATTAGTGAAAGTTGGGCTGAAGGAACCATAAGAAGTCACATATGATGATTAGTTGAAATATTCTCTGTGAAGTTGTGTGGGACTTTAAACATGGTTGTTACTTTTCTGCTAAACAGCGCTTTTCCTGTGTCACTCAAAAGGAAAAAGGGGAAAAAAATGCATGGAAAGGGGAGGTGTTGGAAGGAAGTCTCTCTTCGAACACACAGAGAAAGGGGATGGTGAGCCCCAAAGTCTTCACTGATTTGCCTCCATTTGCTTTTATTTTCATATAATGAGACAAAACAGTGGGTGATAAGCCCTAGGTAGGGTAAGGGACCTTGTGGCTCTAGAGAGTACTCTAGGAAAGAAGCACAAAGAGGTATGAATAAGAAATTGGTGATTGATATGTGATTTTTTTGAAGGTGTGAACACATCTGCCTTGATCTGTTAATACCCTGCAACAAGTGGTGCGTCGTGAAAAGCGTGTGACGAGGCAGAAGGAGCAAGGGTAGCATTTGATTTATCCTTATTTTTGTTTTGCTTCTGAAGGCAATCTAGGACAGGAGCACCTTGCAGCCAAGGTGGAGTAGAAAAGGCACATGATCACAGAAAAGGGGGAAATGGGAGAGAGACCTTTGGGGAAAAAAAGCTGTTGGTGACCTTATACCAGAGGTCTCTATTTTAATAAAGAGTCTCATAAAGTTCATCACAGATCGAATTAGGGACTTTGCAAGTATCCTGTAGTTATATTTGTGTTTATATTTTTCCCTACCTTTTTTTTCTTCTCCCCAATGCCCCAGGGAGCCATCTCTAAGACCTCATAAACGCGAGATTTCATTTTCTAATGCTATTTCATTTCCTGGATGGAGGACCTGCCACGAGAAGACCAGACCTCAAATTATAATAGCCCTATAAATAACTCCCTAAGGCAAAGGGAAAAAAGAAAGCCTTTGAAAGACAACCGTAAATGCAAAAATGGAGGTTTTGGGTTCTTGCAGAACCAGACTAAGCAGTTCTAGTTAGGACATGGTCAATTTTTGGGTTTCTCTGTTTATCTCTTTGCATTGTTTACTTACAAAATTATATTTTAAGAGTCCTCAGAGATCTTTTGCTTGATCTTAATTTTCTACAGTGTTTTGGTGCCTTTTGGCCTGTCTTTAGATCCTGCTGGAAAATGGAGTTTCCAGGTAAAATTGAAAACAATCCAACAAACTGACTAAAACAAATACAATGATGGATTGAGTAAAAATAGTATGAAAATGCAACTTTTTCTTCTTTCTGGGTGAAGTAGTTTTAATTCAGCAGACCCAGACAGTCTGCCTGCTTTCTACTGTAAATCTGTGCAGAATTGGCACATCGACTAGAATAAAAACATTCCCGAGGAATCGGCGTGTTCTGTCAAAACATTTGAACAGCTCCTGTCTCCCAGAGCTGAGCACTGCTCCAGAGCCGGCAAGGGAGCTCTGCAATGCATGGTGCAGGCTTCCCCTCCACCCTCCCATCTCAAACTCACCTTTCTGCATAAGCATGGGCCAAGTGTTTCAGGTTCAATTATATTTAGCTGTGGAGGTAGTAGAGAAGGCAGTTTACAAGAGCCCTTTGTGCCATGGCGTGACTTGTGTGAGGTTGTCCTTCCTCTGCTCCCGCTAAGGCTGTGTTGTACATGGACTCTCTTAGGTTGCAAAAGACTCTGGAGTCCAGCCATTAACCCAGCAGTGCCAAATCCACCACCAAACCATGTCTCTAAGTGTCACATCTACATGACTTAACCCAGCAGTGCCAAATCCACCACCAAACCATGTCTCTAAGTGTCACATCTACTTGTCTTTTAAATACCTCCAGGGATGGTGACTCAATCACTTCCCTGGGAAGGCTGTTCAGTGCTTGACAGCCCTTTTGGTGCAGAAATTTTTCCTGCCATGCAAGGGAAAAGTCATGACATTAGGGTTGGAGGATCCCAGTATTTTCCGGGAGCAGACTAGTAGCTGGGGACAGGTAGGCTGGCAAATCTGAGCTCCAGAAGTCCTGCTGTGTAGGGATGGGATTCCCCTCTGGCGGATGTCATATGTCTTGCTGCTGCATGACTCTGCTACATGTGAGGTTACCCTCCAGCAACAAAGTTCAACCTCTGTGTAGTGGAGTAATCATAATAATGATGATAATGATTTGATCAATTAAAAAAAAAAATTGTAATCTTTGGCTATAAAGTGGTACACAGCAATTATAGTGTTTAACAGAGCAAAGTGTGATGAAACTCAACCTTTTTTTCTTGACACTGATTGCTTTACTTTTGCTAAGTAGTATTTTAGTTCCCCAGCACTGAGATTAAGGGGGTCTTGCAAGTAGGCTCTGCTCAGTATGAATGAGACTGGTAAGATCAGGCCTGCAGACAATTTACTAGAGACACTGTCTGTCTGTTATTTGGACTAATTGCTTAGGAATGTAATTGTATCATTCTTGTTACCAAAATTGATATTCCCTGCCTGACTCCAGCTAAATGAGTTTTTATTTTTGCAGGATTTCTGGGCTGTTGCGTGATAAAGCGTTGTGGTGGACAGCAGGCAGTGTTTGAAACAAATGAGGTTTTTCTTCATACTTGACACAGAGGTGCATCTTAGGCAGTACTTTACTGCTCGGATGCACTAGCAGATGGTGTCCTTTAAGGCTGTACATGTGACAGTAGCCTGTTTGAATGAGAATCCATGCTGGTTTTAAAACCAGCAGGAAATTGAAGTCCAAATAAGCCACTTCCCTTCCCCAGCTCCTTCCGGTAAGCGAGGGACCAGAAAAGTTCCTGGCTTTTCCTGCTGAAAGCACTCCTCACAGCGATGATGTGGCTGGTATGAAATAACAGCATGGTCACACCCACACAGTGCTGAAACTCTACACCCTTTCTGTAACCAGGGCAGTCTCCTACGTGCTTGTCTAAGCCCTGTCCAAGAAGAAAAAACATTTATAAATTAGGATAAAAGTAAACAAGGTGGGAAGGCAAGCAACCTGATGTATGTGCTTATCTTGTACTCTGTGGCACATGCCCAGAAAGCAATTCAATATCATTTAGGTACAAGTGGCATCACCGAGAAATGTGATGGAAGACAATGACCTGTGCCAGCCAGAGCAGGGAGGGCAGAGGTGGCTCACAAACCAGCCCTAGATCTGCATGGATTAGTGTCAGCACAGCAGACTTACAGAGGATGGGCTGTGAATGTGCATTCCTAACTCTATTACTTATCCCCTGGGTCAGAGGGGCCAGATGTGTTGCATTGCATAGGCAACATATTTAATCTGTGAATGATCATTCCTGATGGATCCCCTCCAGACAGTCCAAAAGTTACATTACTGAGCCCCAGACTACTTCACGTAGAAAGACAAGACCACCCAATCCACTGCCTTTAGGGAAGGGAGAAGGTGGAATTGCTGTGATATCACATTTTATCAAGCAGCTGTATGCTCCATGGACAAAATCCTTATATACTGGTGTCTAACCCAAGGCAACTACAGTCATGCTTTGGCACCCAAAAGTGTAACCATCTGATTTGTCACATGAGTTAACAGGTGTTGGTACTTTTAAATGTTGCTATAACTGTCTTTATTTAGTTATGTAAAGTCTAGCCTGCTGCACTTAATTTTGTCTTAAGCATATACTATGCTGACAAAATATGGTCACCTTTGGGACTCAGGTTTCTGGAAACTGAGGTTTCCCATCCCTGAAAACCTGGGATAGAGATCTGAGCAACCTGATCTAGTTGAAGGTGTCCCTCCTGATTCCAGGGGGGGTGGATTGGAAGGCCTTTAAAGGTCCCTTCCAACCCAAGCTCTTCTATGATTCTATGACCAAAGAGATGAAAAGGTAATTCTTACAGTGTGGCCATTATGGGAGGGGAAAACATGTTAAAATCATTCTCTGAACAATTATGGCAAATATATGTTAAAAGGCTTTAACACCTTGCACAGTGACGAGCCAGTCTTTTGATAGGAGAGGTAACAGACTGCAACAGCAGTGTCAGAATTGAAGCCTGTTGATATATTGTATTACTGCCTTTAAAGATCTGACACTTGGGTTGGTGCGGACTTACCACTGTCCTAACACAGGAGCATTCCCTTGATACGCTGAAAGCTTCTCATCTGGAGCGGGAGACTTGGAAAGAAAGGAAGTGTGCTTGCAGTTTTATGGGCAAGGAAACTGAAGGCTGCGGCTATAACAATTTTGCTTCACCACCCACTGAGACCAAGAGCCAAATGCCCTCTGTCTTCACTGGGCATGGGAGCAGGTAGCCAGTGATTCCTCTGAGCTTGTTCTGAAAAGGTTGTGACAAAGGCTGTGGACTGCATCTGCACCCAGTGGGCTTTGGCACAGTTCCACAATTGATGCCACCTTTCCCAGAGTCCCCTCTTGCTGCAGGAAAAGCTTATGTTACATGGAGGAGGATAATGCCTCAAAACATCCCCACTGGAATAAATAAGTACCTTAAGCTGCGAATTCGAACCCAACTTGCTTTTCTACTTCTTTTGTAGTCAGTCTGGTAATTTTCATTTGGCCTAGGAAAAATAGAAATAAGTGTTAAATTCATGCTTAAAAGATTGCCTCTCTTCAGAGAGATTTGTTATCCTTTTTCTCATTTTCAAGATGTAAACTTGCTTTTGCAGCAGAGATTTTGACATTAAGTGTCTTGATAGAATAATAGGCATGAGATGGATTGCAATCTATTGCCTCAAGACTTTGCCAATGATAAACTAAAATCAGTTAATGCATTGAGTTAAATCTTGCTATATTGGGCAATGTAGTATTAAAAAAATCAATCCTGAAAATATATTGATTATATTATCTCCATAGCAACAAACAATAATAGGATAATGCTAGCTTAATAATTGTGCTTTGTGAAAACCTTTCAGAATAATTACTGCATTGTGGTCTTTTCACAATGAGGAATGCAATAATGCTTCTTCCTTGACTGCAGTCACCATCAGCACTGCGTCAAGAGATGTTGTTTTTGTGTGCATGCATACGTATTCATGGGTAATTTTGCTCCGGGTGAAACAATTCAGCAGACTATTTTGGGATCCATTTTTAAATGGTCAAGACCACAAATTGGCAATTGTTTTCCGCGTGGCTTGTTTTCTCCCACCCCCTCTGACAACTGGCTACTGTAAAAAGACGTTGTTAACATTCCTTTTCCTGCCTCTTTATTTACAAGGCACAAAGATTTTGGCATGTAACAAAACTAAATGTCCAGATACTCTGTTAAGGATTTGTAGGAGAGACAAACTCTGCTCTAAAGACAGGGCTTCATATCTGTTACTTTAATTGAACTTAATTTGTCATCCTCTAGGAATGACTTGTTCTGCAGGAGCTGATGTCTGCCTGTATTTTAGGGGACCTGGTTCTCTTGTGCATCCTAAATTGTCATATAAATAATAACCTGAGGTTGTTATGAATATATAGAGATACTTTCCTACATATAAGTAGGGAGGTGTATGCATAACATTTTTAGCCTGAAGTTTTGGCAGGAGAATCAGAGGACTGATATGTACACTCTTCATCTGGGTCTTGCTCTTTACTTCCACATCAACCCTGTAATTTATATCTTGAGTTAAAAAGAGGCATTAACAAAAATCCATGATGAAGAAGCCAAGATTTTAGAGTGGCTCTGTGTTAGGTCTGCTCAGCTATAACAAAAACATCTCTATATTATCAACCCTGCGTTCAGCACAAATCCAAAACATAGCCCTGTACTAGCCACTGTGAAGAAAAATAACTCTGCCCTAGCCAAAACCAGTGTAAGTGGAAAAACCCCCCAGTTTAATCCGTGAAGTTTAAGAAGGCCTTATACCATCCTGTGTCTATGAAAGGTCTTGGTGTCCTGGCAGTGGATCTGGAGTCTGTTCTTTTGGTCATGCCAGTGTTTCCTGTTGATCAAGGGCTGGGTTTTAGAGATCAGCCAGCACTGCTGCTAAACCTTGCACTGGCAGGAGCTTCCCCATGGCTTTTGCAGGGTGCCCTATGCTATTCCCAGTGGCATGGTGGGATTGCTACTTTACTTCCAAGGACATGAATGGATGTCACATTATCTAGTGGTCACTCCTCCATCCCTTCTTCTGTGGGACAAACACTGATGTCAGACAGGTTAAACTTTTAGCACCTCTTCTAACTGTGCATAGTTTTATTTTGATTCCTACTTCCGGAGAGATTTTGTCATTCAAATGCCTCATAATTTGTCTTCTTACTGTTTAGCTAACAGGGATCCCCTTTTCTTTGAGGACCTTCAGGAGAAAGCCCCTGCTTTGAAAGCACAACCTAGAATAATAAGTGACCCTCTTGGACCTCGGAATGTGCAAACCCTCTGCTCTGTACAGGTGTACTGTGTACATAAGAAAAGCAGGAGAGTGCAAGAGTGCTGACAGTTTTCCATCTGAGATGATGTCTTCTTCAGGAGCTTGGTTGTGCTGTTTTCCTTTCCTGTCCCTCCAGGTGGTTGCTTTATGGGGAGGATGTGATGGAAAGGTTGTTTTATATCCCTGGCAGTGGTTACTTTCTCCTAGTCTCCTAGGGAGGCGGTTAATTCACAGGGAGAGAGAGGAGCAGTGGTTGCTCTCGACTTTGTGCCTTATGCCAAAGCATCTAGTCCTGCATAAGTGTTGTACTGAATGAAGGTGCCAATTGCCTCTCTCCTTTTCTGTGTGGAGATGAATTCAGTTATGAAAGGACAGCTAAATGCATCGGTTCCTCTGGAAAATATCTGGTATTTGCAGGTGTGTAGCATCATTCATTAAAAAAAAAAAAAAAAAAGAAAGAAAGCCCAGATGGCTTGACAAGGTGTTTTTTTTCTGGTGCTGCAGCAGAACCCAGCCCTGAGTGATGATCTAGAAACAGAAATGAATGGCTGACAGGAGCCAATTCAATCCCCACCTCCAAACCTGAGTTCTTCTCTCTATGAAATTGTCACAGTTGAAACTCTGACTGTGCTTGACATATCCTTTGCTTGCCCTACGTGCTGGCCAGTGATTTTACTGGTTGCTAGAGCTCCCAAATTCTCATTCCACCGCAGTCTCCTGTTTAGTTTCCTTGTGCTATCTCAGCTGTGATGTCTCTGCAATCCTCTCTCCAGCCCACACAGGGATTGGCACTGTGTATTTCTGTCTGCCTCTTCCTAATCCCTTTCCAGGGAGGCCTGATACGGCTTTCTAATGTTTCTGGTTTTTGTGCTCAGATCCTACCAGCTACCACATGGGTGGCTTGGGTCTTAAACAGTGTTAGCTTCAAGACAGAACATGAAGAGTAACTTACCTTATGAAAACAAGGAGATTTTGCTAGAACAGTTATTTAAAAATAGGTGAAGGGTCAACTGCCTGCTGTAATGTGGCTGTTGGGACTATAGCCTGTTGTATTCCCAAAGGGATAAAACTATTCTATTCTGCGTGGGATCTTACAGCATGTCTCTGTCACTGTGCTTTGGGGTAGGTCAGTCCTACCTGGTGGTGTGTCACTCTGGGAGCAGAATACAGCAGGTAGTGTTTGTTCCCATGGCTAGGCCGAAGATGTCACTCCACTGACACGTTCCCACTCCTGCCCTGCTGAATGTATGGGCTCACCTCAAGCCTTGTGTGTGTCAATCTGACGTGTCTGCCCTTAACCTTGTGGCTTTTACAAAGGTGCCATGTGATGGATGGGATTAAAAAGGGACCTGTCATGCCTATGCCTGGCCTATCCATGCTGCAGATAGCAGCATGCTCTGCTCTCCGTCAGAAGCCAGTACAATCTATGGGGACATTTTTTTTGTTTTCATGCTTGAGAGCTGCATCCATACAAGGTGGGAATCAGACAAGAGGAAGCTGAGCTTGTCTGACCATGTTAAAATACAGAAATAGTCCTAGTATCTTTCAGTAATGCATTAAGTGGCATGATTAATATCTATCACATGTAATGATCTTTCCAGGTCTCTTCACTTGATACAGTACTCTGCATGCTGTCTAGTGCTTTGGTTTGGATATTGTTTTGTGTCTTAGCATCATCACAATAGAACATTAAAATCTGAGACCTGAATTTGTGCTTATCTTCAGTTCTTTCAGGTGTATGTTTTGTAAATTCAAACTCGGTGGTCACAGATAATTAAGTGGCATTGATTTTATAACCAATTCATAAACAATGGCAGAGACCCCCAGCAGTATACAAGGGGAATGTCTCTGAGGAGGCCAAGATATCACCCACTGAATGAGTGATCTTGTGTCCAATAGGTAAGGTTTTCTTGAAACCCACCTGTCTAAATAGTACCCACTTAGGCACTAGTGAGCAGTATGAGATGGCCCAGAGCTGGCATCAGAAAAAAAAAGCTTAATCACTGTTATCCTAATTCTGTGAAGATGCAAGATTTGCACGTGGATGGGTAATTTTTCCAATGATTATTTCAAAGTCTGTTTGCACTCTGTGGCACCCAAGACAGACTATTTCACAGTGGGTTTAGTTAATATATTTTATCCTTTAAAACAATGTTTTCATGGTCTGAAGGTATCTGCTGCTGATAGGTCTGAGAAGGAAGGGAACACTCTACTGAAGTGGAAAAACTCTGTGGAGAAAGCAATCCCTGTCTCCCTTTCATGGGAGAGAAGTCAACTTTGATTTCTTCAAATGCCACTTTGTTGCCCCCTGAAACAGTGCTGTGTTGTCAGAGTGCTCCCCAAATCTCTGTTCTCCTTAGATTTAGTTACTCCATCTGTCTGTCCTACAAGAAGTTGTTTCCATTTCTTCAAATTACACAATGACTGTTTTGCTTTTCTTAAGGAAGGCCAGCGAAGAAAGCTAATAATGTGCATTCACCTTTAGTGAGATGTGCTGAATGCTTATGCTAATCCATCTGAGACATTGAGCTCACAGTGAAAATCCACATTGCAGTGGTCCTTTATTGTACAGTGAATTCCCTCCTACAGAGAGCACTGTAATTCTCTGTTTTCCTGCTGCAATTTGAGGATGTAGTAATATTAAGGCAGCAAAGGTGGTTAGCAATCCAGTGGAATTACATGTAAGTAGAGATTGTGTAGGAGAGAATTACACTCAGTTTGGAATGAAGACAACTTAGAAGACGTTTAGTGGAAATTACATACTTTAGTAAAAAAACTTAATCCCTCGTTCCTTTCTATTTCTTTTCTAGTTTCTTGACTTACTATAAAAACATGTTTATCAAAGGATCAGAAACTGCAGTGAGTCTATAAGACCTCATATGGAGCTTTTCACAAACACACATTGAACAAATTGTAATTTTCTTTGTACATGTCTTCATAATGACATGTTTTCTGGTTTTGATAAAGGTTCCTCGAAGCCTGAATAGGTGTCATCTATGACATTTACTATGAAGTAAAATAAGGGCCTAGCAGGGGTAAGTGTTATCTAGACAATAGTCCTAGTAAAAATAGTAAGTTTGCAATTATATCTCTATAGTGGATGTAAACAAGGTCTAAGCTAACAGCAGGTAACTTTCAAATAGATAAAAAGAAATATTATTCTTGCCAGTGTAATCAGACTGGAGAATTCATCATTGCAATAATCAGGGAGTCGAATACAGCAGCTGGAATAATTTGAGGGTCTGGATAATTTTATGACTAATAACATTTGTAGCTATGCATACTATAAGAGTAATTCAATCTTAAGATAACAGTTGGGTGAGGAAGAAACCTCCCTCTACTAAAAGCATTTTAGAGTTAGCTGTGCATATAGGGTTCTTTTCCTCCTGCCTTTCTTCAAAGCCTCAGGCATGTGATATGTCTGAAAGCTCAGAAACAGATCAAATTTGTTGATATTCCTTTCATTTCTCATATACTGTCTGTGTTTCTGTGGCAGAGAAGGAATGTTTTTGTAAGGTACCAAGTAGGAGGATTGTGAAACCTTCAGCTTGTCTCTGGCTCTACCATTGACTTACTGTGTGGCATTTGGCAAATTGCTTAATCTTGTGTACTTCCAACTCTTCACCTTGTGACAGATGGGCATTTAACATCCCAGAGATGTTGTGGACATGATGTTTGTAAAGTGAAATGAGATTGGAAAACATAGACAAAAAGAAAGCGAAAATCTCATTGCAGTATGCCAAATTAATGTATGAGACTATATCTATATGAGAATGAGTTGGAAAATTAAGGTGAGTCAACTAGAAGTGTGAATGCAGTGTGCACATCTGAAAGTGTAGTAAATCCATGAGAATAGTCCCTCTTATTCTAGAAGTGACTGTAGGTCTTCTTGGGGGGCTGGTGTAGATGAACTCTGTTACTCATCCTACACTTAATCTTTCCAAAGTATTCACGTCTTGGCTCCTGTGCCTCAAAACCCTTCTTGAGGTTTTTGTTCACACTGTTCTGACTAGAAGGTTGCTCTAAAATCTTGATACTTTGATAGTCAATAACTTTTATCTAATTTCAAGCAACATTTATCCACAGCCAGTTTATTACTTTGATCTTTTAGTAATGTAGGCCTTTATATTAAATAGATATTTTTCTCTCCCTGGTGATTCCTCCCAGTACAGTTCTAGACAGCAAGCATGTCTTCTCCCTTTGGTCTGCTAAAATGAACCTTTGGTTAGCTAAAATGGACTCTCCTAATTATGACTTGTAAGACAGGCCTTCTGTTCCCTGAAGATCCTTGTAACCCTTTTCTCCACTTGTTCCATTTTTAATTCATTCCTTTTGAACATGGCAGCTCATCAGATTTACATGCACCATTCCAGAGAAAGCCTATCCCAGATACTCTACATCTGCAATTTCCATCATACTTTTTTCCATCATTCATTTTCCATCATCTTTATCTTATGGTTAATGTGTTCATCCAGGTTTTTTGTTTCTGTCTTATTTTCAAGCAATCACCTGCTACTGCAGAAATTCTTGGAGTTAACATAATCTCTGTCTAAGGGCATGAAGCTTTGCTTTCAAATAAAGACTCTCCTATGTTGCAGTTTATCAGGTTCTTCAGGTCATCCAATTCTTCTGGTATGACAATCTCAGTTTCTCTGCTTGCTGAGGAAGGGATCTGTCTTTTCAGAACCATGTACTTCCTGAAGCCTGACTACCTTTTTGCTAAACTCAGCCCTCCAAACACTGAACAAGGTCTGTCCAGGATTGACCCTTGAGAAAACTGTGGATTTCCTCCTTTCCTGGCTGTACTTTTTCTTTCTACTCAGTCCATACTCTCTTCCCTACAGCTTTGATGTTTACTGTCTTTTGTTTTTTATCCTGATTTTCATCCTTTTGGGTGTGACGATGGTTCACCAGCCACCAGACCAAATGCATTACTGAAATCTCTGTGCATCTTTTGTTGTTCCCTCATCTAGAGGATACGTTATCTTCCCAAAGAAGGATAGCAAGAAGTGTATCCCATTTCCCATTCCTCTGACTCTCTTTCCGTTAGGTATTTGCTGTCAAGTGGGGAGCTGTGGGGTGCCTGAGGGACTGTTAACTGGCTGGAGCTGCTCCATCCAGCCATGCCACTTGGGCAGTGCAGGTGCTTTCGACTCTGATGTTGAAAACATATAGTGGGGTTTGTGAGGAAAACCTGAGGACTCAGGGTCCCACGCACTGGGGAATCTTGCAAGCTATTGAGGTCAGGCTTGCAACTGTGTGTTTGCTTGCTTGGCTTCCCCTCCCTCCAACTCCTCAGTTAGAATGGCTATTAGAATCAGCCATTAACCTGGTCAATGGGGAGAAACAGCAAATACCAGAAAGGATGATGTGCTTTTCTTAATTCCCATTTGGAAACCTGGCTGGTTGAAACAGTAACTGTCTTAAGAAAAGGCTGAAAAGGGTCCAAAACATGTCTTGCTTTTGTGATACTGGCACACCCAGGCGGAGAAGGATGGGATGAGTGCTTCACTGGCAAGTGGTCTTTGGGGGCAAGAAGGTTGTGCCCTGCCAAAGCTGCCAAGGTGGCTTTAAGCTGGGGTGCTGAATGGGCATGACTGAATTGTATTGTGCCATGTGATCCTTTTGGGTGATAGGATTGGTTAAGGTATAGGATAGGTATCTGAATGCCTTCTTATCCTTTTTGTGGTATGACTTGAACCCAAAAACCTTGGCCCTTTCTGAGTGAGAGAGGTAGCAGATGGCAGAAGAAGAAGAGGGTAATGAAAGGCACGGGTGCAGAGAGAGTGCAGAGTAAGTGCAGAGAGAGAGTAAGAGCTCACGCAAGAGGGGAAATAACCATGTTTCAGGGAGGGACTAAAGCTGTTTCTCTGAAGTGAGACAGCAGCTCTTTGTTAAGGACAGCAAGGACTAATACAGCACACAGAAATAAATCTGCCCACTTAGTTTTTATTAAAGATCTGAAAAGGTAGAAGGAAAGAAATTTACAATTTGTTTGGAATTTAGTTCAGGTAATTTTTTTTTAAAATTGTGTAATGAGAACACATTGTCCAAATTTTCATATGCAGATTCAATTAGTGTTCAGTTAATTAGCCTTTACAGATGAGATTAACTTAATTACATAACACTAACCTCTCTTAATAACTATTAAGGGTACGAAGGCTGCCTTTAATAAATTTAGAAGGGCTATATGTGTTTTTTAAAATCTGAAATGACACACACATAAATTAAACCAAATTACACACAGAGGACAACCATTAATGGTAATGATCAAAGGAAACAAACTATGTACATAGCTCAGAATCAGGCTGCTTAGAAGTTCATGCTGTGTTCCTCCTCTTGTCTGCTGGCATCCTAGTGATTTCACTAGGATTATTACTGGAGATGATGTACAGTCTGGGGTCATTCCTTCAAAGAGGGTTGCAGACTGATACAAGGTTGCTCTAATTAAATGTTAGCTTGTGTTAAAAAAAAATATTTTGGGTACTAGGTTATTAGCAATTTTCTTTTTCAGGTGGTCTAAGGAAAAAAGATGTGTGAAAGCCCATTGAAGGCTAAAAATCTGATCCATAAATGTCATTCGTTGTCATTATGTACCATAAATAACTGTATAGATTTTTTATCTCGTTATATGAAGCGTGTACTCAAACAATGATGCTGTGGTTATTAATATCGCAATGAAACAGAGCATCACATCTGATATAGGGTGATAGGGGTGGAGCATATATGGAATATGGGATATGGCATCTTTGGCTTCTGAGTCACAAGTTTGAATTCAGGGTGTCTTGGTAAAGTGACTGACATCAGATAATATCTGATACTTTTCAGAAGGCAGCAACAAAAGAAGCCTTTTTCCCTTGGCTGTTCTTGCATGGGTAATGTTTCCCACTTGCAGTGAATTTTGATGGGCTCATCAAATCCATCTCCACAGAACTCAGTAGCTTTTGTGACATTCACTATGCTACAAAATTCATTGCATTCTCTAGGACCCATTTTGGAGTCCAAATTTTGAGTTACTGTCAGGAGCACACACCTGTTGGATCCTAGCTTTGTGGCCCTCTTCAAACCATTTTATCTCATGACCCTGAAGGACTACGGTGAAGTTCATAAACCACATCATTTGTTTTCCGCCTGCAGGAAGCTGAAATCAAAGCATCCTCCATGCAATCTGAGACATTTCCCATTTGCAGCCATGAGATCTGCAGGTATTGAGCGATGGAAAAGAATAGTTTGGATATGCCTCATGTTAAACGCCCCAAAAATCAAAATGCATTGCTTCTCTCTGAAATACTGTCTCTTTCTAAAAACTTTGGCTTAGTGCCTACAACCATTTTCAGCAGGGAGGGAAGATGACATTGCTGCAGATTTTTTCCTTGCTGTGAGGAACTAGCAAGGTGAATATGCAATGAGGAGGAAATTGCTGAAGTATCTGTCTTGGAGTGGCAGAGTCTATTGAAAAAAAGGAGAGGGGATACTTGAGCAATTGCAGCCTTTTCATGTGTGTGGCTGAAGCTGAAGCTTCAACATCTCAAAAAAATGGCTGGCAATGACCAGACTCTGCTCTGTTTGATGCAGACCCAAATCTTGTTCTCTTGAATGGGATTTGTACCTGGATCCCTGAGGATTTGGCCTTGTGAGTGAATCTATCTTGAGATATAGCTGATGATACGTACTCAGAGAAAGGAGAGAATGCAAATTTCCTGCAGGGAGACAACCACCAGCCGTGTAAACAAAGAACCTTCTGGGTATGCAGCAGTCAACCCACTTGAGCTGCTGTTTCCATGGTATACCAGATGCTGTAAAATATGCTTTCTTCAGGGGAAGAAGCTTTTCCTACTCCTGCATTATCTTGTTTGGTGATGGACTGTCCTCAGGCTGGTTCTTCGCTGTATGGGCCACAATGCAACAAGTCCCCCCCAGCTCAACTGTTTTCTGAGTTGATGAAATTCACATTCTGCAGCTTTCAAACAAAGAAAAACCTAAATGATTTTTTTTAAACTTGGAACATCATTGATAACTATGCTTTTAATTGTTACTAGTGAGTGTTTAATGTGATTGTTACTAGTGAGTGTTTAATGTGCTACAGTTCTTCTTGATGCACATGGTGTCATACCATAATACTATGTCTTGTTTTGCTTTCCTGTTTCCTTCTGTTTTCATAAAAAAATCAGGATTTTTTTTTTCCTGATTATTCTCTTCCTAACACCCATGTTGCTTCATTATAATTCCTGGTTTAGGGAGGTTAAAGCCACTGGGTATAAGCTAGCAGGTACCATTTCTGAGGTGGACTGAAGATCACCCAGTGGATGAAAATGAGGAAAGGAATCAAGGAGAGGTGGTCTCTACTTGCATTTTCTTGTAAAGCAGCAGCTGGTGGTGAGCAGGTGTTTGGTTATATCACAGATACTAAGTACAAGTGCAATTATAAACATGGACAAGTCTGTAATAATTGCTTGAAGCAAACCAACCTCAGCCAATGTAAATAAGTTACCAAAAGCACTTATGAGGCTTGCTGTGCTTCAAACATGACTCACAGGAGGAGGAGGAGGATGTTTTTAGGGCACCTGTCTACTGGAAGCCGTGTTTGGGGATGATACTGCAAAACTGTCAGATCTATGTGCATGTGGCATATCCCCTCACTCTGTTCTGCGTTCATGCAGGTTCATTGGCTTTCCTTATGGCTATCAAGAGCAAACACAGATGCCTTTTTTATGACTCCAGCTTCTTCCAGCTGAAAGGGGTGCCTTGGTGTGTAAGGGATACATGCACATGCTCTCTGCCTTGATGACACTCTGGCCGCCATAGCTCCATAGGGTTCTGTGTGTGCTGTTGGCTTCTTTTTCCCAGGCCTGCTACCACGAGACCTGCTACCAGGTGCTTACCAGGCCCCTGAAGGAGGCCAGGACAGCAGTGGGTCCCGGGGGTGAACAGGTACCCCGGGGGCGAAGCAGGATCCCGGGGTGAACAGAGGCAGGTACTGGGGAGTATGTGTGTGCAGTGGTGCAGGGTGTGAGAAGGTGTCCTGGAGTGTAGAGAACGAAGGCTTCTTTTACTCCTGAGGATGGTTTCTCACAGTCTTTCCCAGGTGCTTTTTTTTCTCTTCCCCCATCCTGCAGGCTTGTACTTCTCACTTTAGGGAAAAAGAAATTAAGTGTGGTTAATTTTAAGCCAGTGCAATTATTTAAGAGTCCTGGAGGTGGAAAACCAGTTACTGGTTAACAGACCTGATTTGAAATGTGTTCTGCCTGACCCTCCTACTGTAGTGGGCCAGAAGCAGTTCTTCCAAGAAGCTGGCTTTCTGGAAGGCTTTTTCACTGAATCATTTAAAGCCTAGGCTTCTTGAAAATGTTAATATCCTGCTGGCTCACTGGAATGCAGCTGGCGGGTACAGCAAGTGCAATACCTATGTGCGTTCTTGCATCCAAAGCACAAGTGAGCAGGCAGGGTTCAGGGTGCGGTCTGGGTGTCCTTGCTGAAGGCTCGGGCTAGGAGGGAAGTGGGCTGGAGAGCAGAGCTGATTTGGCATCGTCCCACAGGACTGGAAGCTCCTCTGCCCTGACCAAGCAGTGCAGCTGCGGTACAGCAGCACTTTGCACCCCTCGTACGACTGTGCCCAGTGACCTGAGCTGTGCCCTGTGTGGCGCTGGTGCCGCGGCGTGGCTGGAAATGTCAGCTGTGCTTGGACAGGTTGGGGCTGCTCTCCTGAGCACAGTGGTCAGAGCGTGCCCATGGGCTGAGCTTGCTTGTGCCAGCCTTAAACAGCTGCCTGGAGAACAATGCTGGGGGAATCTAAGCCCAGGATTCCCCCTTGCATCAGGAGACAACCTTTATAATGCTGAAATCGTAGCAATTGCAGGCTGAAATCCTGCATCGGCTGCAGTGTCTCTATAGCAAAAATGCAGGTCGGTGTGAATGTATATGTGCCTTTTCCCCTCCCACAGTGTCTGCAGATAAAAGCCTTTCCGAGTTAGCTGTATGTATTTGTGATATTACAAAGGCTTTGTTCACCTTAGTTTACTAATGGATGAGGCTTTTCTGTTTACCTTGGTAGTAAAGAATTTTTCAGGAGAAAATATATATTCTTTTCAGACAATATACATTCTCCTCAGGCTGGCATCTAATCCACCTCTTTCATAATTTTATCCTTAGTGTGTCTTCTTACATATCATCCAGTGTTTTTTGTAGCTAAAGGAAAACCCAGAGTTCTTGCCTTAAACTGGAGATGTATTGTCCTGCAGACTAAAAGTATTATGACTCCACGATTAAAAAAAAAAAAAAAAAAAGCACAACTGTGCTATAAGAATAAAAAAATAATTGAGGGGTTCTTTGAGAGGAGGACTGCAGGTCATGGCAGGCGCTTTGCTAATTTGGACAGTAAGTTAGCACCCAAGGGTGCTAAGTTGGATCATTACTTTTGGTTACCAGATATTCTTTTGCTTAGTGTGGTAAAATGCACTCGAAGCACACACACATTACATGGGCTTGTTTATTTATGTCAGCAGTAGATGTATTTGCAGTACTTTGTATTGTTCTAGCTAATATTTTGTGATATGTCATAAAAACCAAGAAAGATTCAATATGAGACATAAGTATTCTATATTGTTAGTGAATTTTTTCTTAAGAATGAAGATAGATCATGATAGTCTTTCTTCCATTAATATAAATGCAGTTTAATGCAATCAACTGTGTTACTTTTTCCATAGACAACTTGCAAACACAATGGAGTATTGTTCTCAAATATTGCAGTTTCATTAAAACAGATTCTTTTATGTTCACTTCTGGGGATATATTTTGCACACCTTCTTTAGCTTGATCAATTTGAATACATTTAAGACACTAAAAATTTAGTTAAGTGGCAGGTTTATTTAGATAAATGGATACCAATTTTCATCAATTATGAAAATGAAACACAGCAAAAATACAAAAAATTTGTAAAAATAAATCTGTTTACTATTCTGCAGAGTGTACCAGCTGACTGCCTTGTGCTAAACTCTGACTTGGCAGATTTGGGGTTTTTTTAAATAACGTGACTGAAACCAAAACAAGATGACCTTGCCATATTCCCTGTGCTTCCCTTTTGTGTAGTAAGTCATATACTTATCCCCTTACTAATTTCTCTGTTAGTTTTCCACCCATTTGCATATCTGAAAACCTTGAGTCAGGACCAAAATGATGAAATTAGTTTAAAAAGAATAAATCAGGAAATGGTAACAGATTTTGGAGTGTAAAACCTTGATGAAAACTGCTTCCTGGCTGTCCAGGTCCTTTTTTGGGGTTGGGATTTGTTTTTCCAGCCATCATTTGTAGACTCTATGTATGTCACATATGGACAAGGAGAGAAAGGTGAGGTTATGGGTTAATACCATGATTCTCCAGGCTGAGGTCCAAAGCTTTGTGTGTGTTAGAAACAGTGTGTGATAGAGCTTCTGCTGTGCACTTCTCTAAAACACTGTGTTATTTTTCTTACTTCCAGGGTTTTTGGGAAAACCACACAAAACTCATAAAGGAGTATGGACCTGTTTGTGGGTAAGCTTAGCAGTGCTATCAGCTTTCTTCTTTATGGCTCTGCTCTTTGAGTTTGTGGGGTGGGAAAGGAGAAAATACTAAGATGTTCATCAAAATGCAGAATGCAGTGTTTCAGTCTGGGGGACAAAGGTGGAGGTGGTTTAATTACATGCAGCAAGTACTCTTGGCTTATTTTAGTTCAGCATTTGGCATTGGACTTCATTTTTCTCTCTCTTATTTTAATTATGCACATAAAGTTTAGTCCTTTTCAGACTGTACAAAGCTACCAGCCTTCAATATTCTTTTTGCATCTGCATATTCTTTATACTTAGAGTGAACAGTGGAAATAATAATTTGTCATTTTATAAACCCCTCAGTTTATGAAATAGTATGAATTTGATTCAGCTGTTGCTATCTATATTTATGCAAAATTCCTAAACTTAAAATACAATGAAGTACATATTAGGAATGAGGCATTCCTCTCTCTATAGCTCAGCTGTGCTATCTTAGCAGTTTATTAGAAGTAAAGAAGGTTTAAGCAGTCTATTCCTTCGTAGAAGCCCCTCCACGTTTCTCTGAATGTCGTTTCTCTTCCAAGAAGTACTTACTTTCCAGTTGTCATCATTTTAAGTGGAAATGTTGTTGTTTTGTGGTATCTTCTATTGTTGTGGGCAGTTGGTGTTTGTAGCATAACTATTATTTCAATATTATTTCAATATATTATTATCAAGCTATATCCACAAATGTCAGTTTTTTTCCCCCTGTGGTCTGCAAGGAGTGTAAAACACTTGTAAGAGAGCATATATGAATGTCTGGGTGTGTAAATATTTGATTACAAAAGATACCAATATGCTCTTTGTGCTCTTCCAACAAAAAAGCTCTAGCAGAAAGAAGTCAGGCTCAGGCATTTGATGCTCCAGTCACAGCTGCCTTGTGGCATTTATGCTCAGCCGTAAGGACAAAGTGCTGCAAGAAGTGATGGAAATAATGAATTCCAAGGGTTAGGTACTTGTCTAGGAGGAAATAATACAGTGTCTTGGCTGGCCAGGAATGGGAAAAGATATTCATTAATGCTGTGGCAATTTGTATGTTGTGTAACAAATGGAAAGTGACTGAGGCTTATTATCTCCGTGACCTTTGGTGTGATGCCCTTAAATGACAATAATGTAAGAACACTGGCATTCATTCCTCAGTATACTTCCCTCCTTATTAATATCATGCCTATTTTTTTTTCTAAGTTGAATTTGAGACAAGTCGCTATTTAGTCATCTGTCTGCTCACTCAGCCAGGCAAGGCTATGCTATTGGAGAATGAGATGTATTACAGTGTGTGAGCAGATAGAAAGTTTCATTTCTCCAATCTACTTACAGACTGTTAGGGAATGAAACCTTTGTGAGACTTGCATGGACTGCAAAGCTGGATGATGGTGGTCAGCCAGAATGGTTCTGCCTCTTTGGGCTTCTCTAGGTAGGAAGAGTGAGCAGATTGAGCACAAGTCTGCTTCATTTATTGCACACATGGAAAACTCAAATTGTGAGGCATCTAGGAGGCTGGCAGAGAAAAAAAGGCTGCTTTTTGATATCTCCCAGGAAAACAAAGCTGGATGCAAACAATGCTGTGTTCGAGGTAAGGTCTATTTGTAGTTGAAGAAGGGTGTTTTAAAACCTGGCTTACGAGCTGCTGTTCAAAAGGTGGAGTATGTGTCAGGAGGTATTTATCACAGTCCTGTCAATTAAAGAAATTCCTTCTCTTTCCCTCTAAGTCTAGAGTGTGATTCTTTCTGTGGTTCTTTGAAATAGGCAAATAAATGGTAGGTGTGTTTATGTGTATACTCCCAGCAAAGTATTAGATCTGGCAGATGGAAGAAGATGTGGCATTTTTCTTTTCCCAGACTGAAAACTGCTTTCCAATAAGCATAAAGAGCAATGATCTTTATTTCTACGGCGGTGAAGTGAGTTGAATACAAATCTTTGAAACTGAAGCCTTTTTTTCTTCCTAAGGTCACTTGAATAGTCTGAATGATACCATCACAACTGTTTTCTTTTGTGTGTGAATTGGTTTCCTTGACAACAGGACGTCAAATCAACTTTTCAGCTTTAATCAAGTCAAAACAATATATCCCTTCCATTCCAAAAGGCCTCAAGTCGGAGAGAATTATTTCAGGTAAGGCTTTTGTAGGTCACAAAAGCTTTTCTGCCCTTTCACTCCCGTGTGCAAATCTAGAGGAGAGGTGATGGTATTGATATTTTATAAAGAGAGACAATGCAAATAGTCATCAGTTGTGAGTTTGTGCTGTGAAAACTGTTTGTTTTCATACAGAGGTGGCCCAAGATGGAGGCCAAGGCAGAAACAAACAAAAGCAGAGATGGTTTGGTGCAAAAGCAGAGATGGAGCATTTCTATTCAACAGGGGAATCCACGCCGCTGACGTGACTTTTGAAGAGGTCCTGCAACAGACTGGTAGTCTTTGATTTCGCTATAAGTAGGAGTACCTTCTATAAAAATGCTTCCTCTACGATATGCTTCCTCTATTCTCCATAACGAAAATAAAGTTGAAAAAAATCCTACTTGGAAAACAATGTACTGGTACATATTAAGATTTGCCTTGAATATGCTTCTATTCACATAGGAGTTCTGCAGAAGAGTAGCCCTGTTTGCTGTCGAAATTAGTGATTTACACCACTCATTTTTTTGATGAATATTGGTGCTTTGATACTTTATTTTCACCTCCACCATACCCAATTGTTTCATTTCAATTGCAGGTTAATCGCTACACATTAGAAGTAGGTGATAAAAACAGGCAGAGAAATGAAGAGGGACAATATATTTTATGGAATCAGAAAAGCAATGACTACAATGTAAGCAGAGGTATAGAGAGAGCGAGTTAGTTTTACTTTCTATATATACTTCATATGCATTTGACCACTCTACTGCAGTTGCATCACTATGGCTTTACAGCACTGTAAGCACATACGGCTGATTTGGAGTTAAAGATATCTGCCAAAATAAGTAATATATTCTTGGTCCAGCAACATATTATCAGTGATAGTAGAAAATATGACACAGACCCAAATTGGCAACTGATTACTCTGGGATGAAGGAACTTATTCTGCCTTCAACTGTAGCAATGCATTTGGACATGGGGAAGAATGTAAGAGATCACGACATAGACCTCGCTGTGTCTAATCAAAGAGTGAGAACAGATTAAAATTCAGTGCCATTTGTGGGGTTACACTCTTTCTTCGTGTTGTTTTGTATCTGAAATAGCTTGCATCAAGTCAAACCCTATTCTTACTCTGCCTTGGCTTGAACACTCCAACCTGCTGTGAGAAGTCTGAAGGTGTCTGTAGTAAAAACTCTGTGTTGTCACAGTGGGGGCTTGGGGTTTTCCCCTTTAGTGGATGGAAGAGGGACATGTGTTTCTGGAATCTGGGCATCTGGAAATTTACTCAAAGCCTTTTCCTTCCTTCTGCCTTCATCAAATACCTTGGGACAAACCTAAGGTGGATAGGGCAGGATCTCCTCCTGCAGGGAGCGGCTGATGTCTTCATAGTGGGCCAAATTTAACTGAAGAAACAATGTCTTTATTGCTCTTTTAATTTCACAAAGTTTTTTAACCCCTCTATTTCTAGCCTTATTCTGCTTTCTGTGGAAAAAGTAATTCCAGGACAAGTATTCTCATCTTTGTTTCTGAGGGCTTATGTAAAGAAATAACTTAGTTTTATGAAGAAATAGTTTTATGAAGAAATCTTATCCTGTGTTATTTCCTCCTTTGCACTGGGGTCATCTAATGGACTCACTACCTCTCTTGTGGTACTTCCTTTAGTTTGGCATTTTAAAGAATTTACTTTTCATATTTCAGCTAGAGAAAACATCTGGGCAATTATAGGGAAAAACAAGCTTCCTGTTGCTGTTTTATAGCTCTTCATAATCTCTGTTTCACACATAACCTGATAGGGTTGCCTGACAGGGAATTTTAGGAGCCTCACTTGCCTGGATTTTTGTTTTCTTAAAGAGCAGCATAATTTCTGGCCTTTCAGCAGTTTATTTAGATCTTTCGTATTTCATCAAGATTTACTTTCTTTTCCCTATTTTCTCCTTTATATATTGTGATAAGGTTCTTTGACTCTATATGATTGTTGACCAGCCCCAGAACTGATATTGTGGGTTAGAGTTATCTCTTTTTCCATTAACTACCTGCAAATCGTACAGTACAGCATAACCCCCAACTCTGAGCACATGAGTAATCACATTAAAGTCAATGGTATTACTCAACATGCTTCAAGTTAACCAGAAGTCTGTCCACCTTGCTGAATCAGGCCCATAAAAAACCAATTGCATCTGTGCCTTAAAAATACTTTTAGTGCTGTTGGTACGCATAAACACCTAGTTCTATTGTACCTGGAAGAAGTTAATGGGGAGAAAAATATTTCTTCTCCCTCTCCCCTCCCCTCCCTCCCTCNCAGCCATTCCCTCTGAAATGGAAAATATTATTGGATAAATGGACAGAACAAAAGGACAATCTTGATGTTTTTAAGTTAAACTTTCAGCCACCTTGTTAAAAATTATTATTATCTCTATGAGGATTTGTTAATAGTAACCTATTTTTTTTAAAGTTGTCTTTTAAAAAAGAACTGAAACCCAACAATACTCCTAGCAGAAACTCCAGGGCAGAATTCATGGTACAGTGCTACATCTCCATCTGAATCCACACACTTAACCATAATTAGATATTGGTTATAATTGGCTCCAGTGGTTAAATCAAGCTGCTGGAACAAGTGCTGTGAGTTACTTTTGGGTATATTGTCATCAGCTTCTCCTGGGTCTCTAGAGCTAATTGATCTTAAAAACATAGCCTTCTGTGGGTCTATGTCACTGTTACAGGTAGAATTGTTTTTGTGGCTGCCTGATCATTATTGGAGTATTTTACATTCTGCATAAGCCGATCTGTGGGCTGCAGTTTATTGGCCAAATTTACAGTAAATTAGTTGACTAGCTTAATTCTGGCATGTTTCAAATGTACTTAGGTCTCTGGAACATTGCAAATTGATACCTCGTGTACTAGTAATGTTAAAGGTATTCATTAATGAACAGCTCATAGCCACAGACAAATCTGCTGTGTTGACATGAGAACTGTGCAACTTGAGCTTGTGTACTCTGTGATGGTCCTTGATTTGTTACTATAGCCTCTGGCTGTCCCAGTAAGGTCCAGGCACATTAGTGTTCTATGTATTCACGGACAGAGCTCTAAAGCCCACCAAAATGTCACAGTTCCAGCCCTCATCCCAGGCGAAGCCATTTGGATTGAACCTCTGAGGCAAGTGGTGATCTCTTCCATGTGCAAAGCTGTCCCACTCCTCTCTGAGGCTCCAGGCGTGGCCCTGGGGTGGCTGAGCTGCAGGCATATGCTCACTGTTGTGCTTTTTCTCAAGTTTGTTTCCTCCATCCAATCCCTCCGTGACTCTACTGCAGCTGTTCAAGCCAATGTAAGTCAAAGGCCTGATGTAATCTTTTACACCTCTGGAAAGAGAGTGTGAAATCCAACCGAATGAGACAGGCATTTTATGTGCTCTTGGCAAGGCAACAAAGGACACTGCGTGTCACCTGCACCATGATCCTGATGCTTGTTTCTGTACTCACAGTGTGTGCAAACTGCTGTGATCGTAGCTCCAGCAAATTACTGTTTGTGTAGGGGAAAATCTCCTGGTTGGTGTGGCTCCACTGGTGGATTTGGCCGGACATGGGATGGCTCTGTGAGGCTGGCCTGAACTGTGTCAGCTCCTGAGATTGACAGTGGATGCAGGAGCAGGCCCTTATGCCATATCTTAGCATCTGAGAAATCTGATTAAATCTTGGTCTGCTTCTGTGTGTGCATACAGCAGCCTTGGCTAGGAGAAGGCTTCACCTCCATTTCCTCCTGCAGAAGTGTTTCTTCTTGGTTCCTTGCACGTTGGCACTGTGCAGCATTTAACTGTTGAAGCAGAGTCCTTGTGAGCTCCATTTTAGGATGATTTGAAAAGTGAAGTTTCTTTTGAAACGTGCTGAGGAGTGTTTTACAGCTAGTATACAGCACAGGTGATCTTTGATCTCTGCTGCCTGCTTCTTAGCTAATTAATGGTTAAAATTATAGTTTTTAAGGGAATGAGACTGCTAAACAGATTGCTTATTCTTATCATATTACACCTGTATACCATAATGTGTCATCCTTATTCAAGGAAGGGGGAGGAAATATTCTGAGTTACAAAAACTAGTTTATTAGATTCAATTTCACATTGCTCTCCCATCTTCATTACTTACTGGAGCCTGTATTTGTTAAACTTTTTAACAGGCTGTAAAGTCCACCTTGTCATTCCCCCCCCCCCCCCCTTTCCACCATTTGGAAAGAAGCAGGTGGAGGGCTTTTAAAAGACTGAAAAATCTGGGGCATTATTTCAGTATACCAATCCTCCTAGAAAGTATGAGAAAACAGCAGCATTGTAGATTTAGCTGTGCATATTAAATGCTTTCATTAGAATTTCCTGCAGCATTCAGAAGTATTGATGCAAACCTAAAGCAGATACATGCAATATGCAATGTTCAGTAGCTATTAATGGTCTCTGACTTCACTCACTATGTATCTGATTATGAACTGGTGTTCCCAGTGTCATGCATGGTAATTTTTTAATGCATTTCCTGAATAATTTCCCCTCATTTTGCATAGAGGGAGGAAAATGCATCATGCCTCCCAATATGTGTGTGTGTGTGTGTGCCCTTCGCGTTTTTGGCAGCCTTTGAAGCAGATCAACTTTAATGCTCAATTCAGGAACTTCTTCCTGCCTGCCTTGGTCACTTCACAGGAGAGTCAAATTACTGTGTCTCCAGGTGACTCCCTAGTGCCCTGTTCCCCTTCTTTCTGGCAGCCAAAAGAAGTCCGAAAGCAGCTTGTGACTGTTTTGTGACTGTGCTTGGAACCATTGAGCAAAAGGGATTTCCCTTTTCCACAGATGCTACACTGGGGTCTGGAGAAGGATCCAGAGAAGAAACTGCAGATCAGCAGTCTGTTGTATGTGCCTGTTGTCTGCAAGCCTAGCATGGGCTGGAGCATCCATGGCTCTGTCCCCTTGTCGTGCCACCTGCTAGGAACCCCAGGATGCAGGTGATGGTTGGACCTTCTCTGCCCATGCTGGGGAGCCCTTAGACAAGACCTCATGGGGCTTCTGCCCCTTAGGACAACAAAGCATTGCACAGGGATGGGTTTGGGATGTCTATTAATTAGTTTCTTTAAAATAGTTGTGTTTTCCTTTGTGAGGATGACTACACTTTGCCAGCTATCTACAGAGACATTTCCTATGAAGTGCTGCCTTCAAGGCTGTTGTTCAATCATGCCACCACTTCGCTGGGGTTTGTTCTGGATTTGGCTTTTTCCATTCATGACCTTGACTTGTAGGATCTGTGTTTATGCTTTTTCATACTTCCTTCCCTCTCTCCCTAAATATTTGCTCTGGGTTTTTCTTTCTCTTTCTTCTCTCTGTCCTCTTTAGCTCTATGCTATTTTTCCTCCATGGTCTAATTTTTATTCCTCCCTGTTTTTCTTATCCATCTTGAGTTGAAAACAGTAACATGACCTGACAATTTTAACGTTATTCCAAGGTTTTTATGTAATTCCATAAATCTCTTCATTACTTTTTTACTGTTTTGTCATACACTGGTTTTAGTTTTTCCTCTACCTCGTTAGTCTGGGGATCAGTTTTAGTCTACTATATTTTATTAGTAGAAAGGGGAACAAAATATCTCCTTTTTCTTTGTTGGTTTGGCACCATCTTAAAATGCTCTTTTTCTCTGTTTGACTACCTCTCTTCTTTCCCTGGAGAGTCTGATTTTTGTCAGACCTTCTGCTGGCAGTGAACTGGGTATGATTTCATCAGGTAATAGGCAAAAATATACCCCACTGCAGAGGAAGAAGTTGTTCTCAGCTGTTACTTTGTTCATTTGTTTTTTCCTGTCTTGGGGAACATGGAATCAGCTGAGACACCATTACCCTAGGGATTGTGAATCTTTCTTTCCCTCCAGTAAATTTAGTGGCTAAACCTGAAGGCTTGTTTTGAGGTAGGATGTATTTTAGTCATACTGATAAAATTCTACAAGTATAATTAAAAAGCTATAGTAATGTCAAAAACCGTCCCATGCAGAGACACAGCAGGTCTGCAATGACAGACACTGCATCCAGGAAAAGACTGACCATGTCCCCCAGCAATTATAGGGATATGCTTCCATAGGTTTTTCTAGTCTAACTTTATTAAGATTCAAATCGTGTCTTGTCCCAGAATCTCCTCTCTGCCCCATGCAAACAAGCCAGAAAACAGTGGTCTGGACCTTCGAGCTTTTCTGTTTACTTCAGTGTAGCTCCATTACAATCATGACTGCTGGAGGTTCTTCACCCAAAGTTTTTAGGTCTCTCTCATGTTATACAACTTTAATTTTTTGATGATGATACCTGCTGAATAAAATTAGGTTTTGTACAGCAAATTTTAAGACATACCCAGACCTCTTAAAGTACTTTACAGAAAAAGGAGTGAGTTGGGAGCAATGTTCTGACTGTTTAAGGTCTAGCAGCAGACATTTTATCACTCAGCAATAATCCAAGCTTTTCTGTCAATGTTGGAATCTATTTTATTGAAACAGGATCTTGGCAAGGACCCTGGGAATTGCTGCAGATTCTTTCAAAGTGACATTATGAGAGGATCTTGGTTCTTCGGGACCTTTTATTGTATGGAACATCTTATGAAATACTCTGTGTGAAGGGCCAAAGTAAAATGTTACCAAAGCAGCCTAACAATTTTATACCTTCACTAGATGTCCATTTAGACCATTAGGAAATAAGCTATGTTTGGGGCAGGAGAAAGAGAAAGTAGGTCTACAGGAGCAGTGCAGAGACAAATGTTAAACTAGGTCAGATGATAATGTAACATCACATATAGACATTAGTTTTTAAATATTAAATTCTATTAAAATAATTTAATTTTTTATTTTTGAAATAGAGAGGTATATTACAAAATGGGAAGATTAATATTGGAATTACCCAAACTTCTCTTGTTTTAAATTACCCATATTTTCTCTTGTCTCAGTGGCATTTTATTTGCTTTTGTCCTGTAACTAATACAATTGGATTTTCATCAGTAGTGAAGAACAGAAGCTTGTAAAACTGCCATAATTTTCATCCTGTTACTTTCCTAAGCAAAATATTTAGACAAAGACACAATTCGTAAGTCTTGGAGCACCCCTGTGATACACCACTGTGTTTATACCTACTCACAGGGCTGCTCTGGGCATTGCATTCAGGGTATTTCCCAATCTTTTGCCTCTTCTGGGCTCGCCATTTTGGATATTGGATTTCTGCAGGCACACATGCATTCCCTGCACTGTCTGGCACATGCACGTGGCTTCCCTGCACTCTGAGATCCTCAGGCTGTCCCTGCTGCCAGAGGAGTGGAAGCAGCGGATTACAGTGAGGTCGGAGGACAAGAGGTGTTGCTGGCAGTGCTAACCCTGCCATGCAGGCAGCATTGCCTATATACTGGGAGGTCTCTGCTGGATTTAAAACGCTCCAGGTGAGAAGAGTGTAATCAATAATTGCAGATATTAAAAGTGGTGCTTTATCCTGCTTTCCTACCTTTTTCCTCTTCCTTCTCTGCCTACAGGACACGAAGCATCTGAATCCCCCAGACGATTGCTCATGCATTTACATTTTCATTTGCTTGGTTTATAGCAGGATTGTTCCAGCTTTTGGGAGGGGCAGCTATCAAAGATGTACAGGCACTGCCATTGTGTTTTATTGTTCCAGTCTATTTTTCCCTGTGAATGTAGGTGGGAGTTTTTCAATGGGTTGGTTTTGTGGTTTTTTTACCTCCTCTTTCTTCTAAGAATTTATAACCCTTTTATTGTCAGTCTTCAATCATTTTTGATAGATCAATATATTTACTTCAATGATGGTTCATCCTACAGTTGTGCTTGTATTCTTTTTTTTTTTTTTGCTTTGTTTATAGGGGTTATGAGTAGATTCAGGGGGCTGTATCTCTGCTATACCTCTGTCATTGTGTGAAGATCAAGTTGCTTGAACTTGGCCCAATATCTTTATATTTAGAAGAAATATTAGGTGTATATATTGATCTGTGTTCAAATCTACTGGTTTTTCCTTTTTTCTAAGTAGACTTTGAGCAATTAAAAATGCCTTTTTTTCCCCAGATTTTCTCAAAATCCTTAAATATGATTGCTGATGTTTCATGTACACCCAGCTGTTTGGAGGCAACGGCTAGAGGAAACTTCTCCGGCAGCCTCCAGAGATCCAGAGGGTTTGGGGAGCAACACAGCAGGACAGTGCTGAATGATAACTTGGACTCAAATGAGGCAGGTCCACGGGAATCCTGTGGTCTCCAGTCAAGCAGCTATGACTGAGGCAGAGAGGAGAAATTCTTGAGTCTACATGTCTCTCATGTCCCCAGACAGCCAGATGTGGGCTTGGGGCAGCTGTTTGATGCAGCTGTGAAGAGAGCTGACACGAGTGCAGTGCAGTGTCAGCATGATTTGCTGTGATCTAGCTGGGGGTCACTAGAAGGAGTGGGTGGACAGGACCTGCTGGTGAAGGTGAAAGGATACGCCTGGGGAAGAGAGGGCTACATGTACTATTCCATCCCCAGGGATTTGGGTTGTTTCATGAGATAGTGATGTATATGCCATTTGTTATGCAACTGCCCCCTTCTCCCATCACAAAGAAGGGAGCAGCAAAGGAACTGTGTTTGTTACAATTGATAATAGGTACAACATGGTAAATGGAAAATAGGTCAGCTAGGCAGTGCTCTCACTAATATTACTGTTTGAAACATGATCCGATCTTACGACTACTCATTAAATATGGGGAAAAAACCCTGAACCTGCATGGAATTCAGTGACGTTCAATAATTTAAACCAGGTGAGCATATTAGCTGTTTGTAGGATGTAATCCCCATAGTTGCCTTGCCAGAGCCATATACACTCTGGGGTTTGGTACATTCATTTTTAGGCTGAAATAATTTTCCATGTTATGAAAGCCATGACTCAACTACCTCTCAGCACTGCGTTGTCCATTTGTAGCAGCAGACTTTCCTGGAAGTCATTACTTTGGAGTGCCATTTTCAGCTGAACACATCACTCCTGCTCTTCTTGTCCTTTGTGGTGCAGATTTGCTCATTGTTGTTAGTGAGGATGTTACTGCTGATACACAAGCTATCAGGTTTTTCTGTTTTTTTCTTTCTTTTCCATCTCTGTTGAATTGCAGTTTCCTTTGTCTTCTGTGCGGTGCACTGAAAGAGGTTAGGAAATTTATCATGGTTATTTTTAATGGGTTTTTAAAGTCCTGCACGACACAGATTGAATTGATTCAGGAAAATTTCCTGGAGCTGTAGCATTGTACTATTAAAAATAATTTTATCATTGCAATTTTTCTGTAAGAAAATACATCTATTTTTTTCCTTCTATCCTATAACAAAGCCCTGTTTTCTAATGTTTCTACATGGTCAGATATTAGCCATTTCCCTAGATAATTTAGGTCGGTCATGTGCATTTTTATTGTAAAAATGCTAGTGGTTTCATGATAAATGCATCAAGCATTGGGAAATTACTTTTATTAGTGTACATTTAATAATACATTAACAAAATAAATGGGTTCATGTGAGTGTTTATCTTAAGAATGTATAGAAAAAATACATGCTGCTATAAGTAAAAAATTAATCTTTCCTGTGTGCATTTTGTATGCTGTAGCGTAAAAAAGTACATTCCCAAGAGCTCAGTAGGTGGTTGCTATATTTTTTTTCTTTGTTTAGGCGTATCTTTTTTAGGCAGATTTTACAAGAAAAACAAGTCCCAGTGCCTGTCCCCCTCGTGGCCGGTCTGACAAGCCTTTCCTTCCCTGGGTAAGGCTGTCAATTGTTGGCTGGGATCTGTGTCTTTATTGCACACAAACCAAATGAATGAGTTGCTCATGGCTTCCCACTTGTGAAACCCTGCTTTCACTTCCTTAAACTTCAGATATTTTCAGGCTAGTAACCATGACCAAGTCAAATGTCATTTCTTATTCTACAAAATGATCTATTATATGTGTATCTACATGAAATTCAATTTTGCTTACTCATTCCATCATGCTATGTTTATGATGCAAAAAACCCAACCCAGTCTATTTAGTTCTATCTATTATTGAAGAATTAAAATATTCTAATATTAAGATACTGTTATTTCAGAAATGCATACATCTGCATTAACATAAGCAGAGCAAAGGTATTAAGAGGGATGGTGTACAGTATAATGTAACTGTCTCATTGATTTAAGATCAAAATCCCAGTAAGAAGGAGTAGACTGAAAGAAAATTATATACATGTTTATTTTGGATACATTCAAAAATAAAATATTGTTTCGTCCACTACTGCTGATCCTATTTACAGGAGGCAGATGAGCTGTCTTGCCTATAAAGAAATGAAAGATAAAGTGCAGAATTAAAACAAACAGAAACAGCCTACTGCTTTTGAATGTCTCTGTTCTGACTGCTGCTTTTGAAGATATGTGTGAGGACATGACTTTTCAGCAGATTGGGATACTCGGTGTGTTCTGCAAGCCTTTTCTTTCCTTCAGGGCTAAAATGGCTAAGCAAAACCAGAGAAGTGAAGAACTCCAGTCGCACTTGAGTTCTGGCCATGATAAGTAAAGCATACATGAGATGAAGGTTGCAGAAAGGCAGAGTTATGGATGTCTTTTCTGTGAACTGTGATGTCAGGTGTCAGGGAGGAAAAATAACACAAACCTCAATTTTATCATGGTCAGAAATGCTTTATGAAAGGCAGACGTCTGATCACATGGGTTTTGTTTTAGTTGCCCTGAAATGTTTGCTTATATGAAGTTTAGTGATGGGTGTGTAACTATAAACTTTATTACACTTGTGCTTTTATTATAGTCAATCTGCTTTATCACCTGCTGTATCTTGTGATGTTGTAGTATCACAAATTATATTTAAATCCTTTGACCGCCTTCTCATTTCATTTTCTCCGTATGGTCGCACATATGCTCTCCTTTTGTCTCCTGGCCCCAAATTTTCCTTGGATCCTGCACAGTGACACACACATGCTCTGCTGCTTTCTGGGACACTGAGGATCCTCCTTGGCTTCATGGACACGTGTTCAGATGGGTCCCCCATACTTTGCTAGAAACCATGCCTGCGCTGTGTTCCTGTCCTCTCCATGTTCTCTCAGCCATATTATTCGATATAGCATCACAGTCATAGCCCTCATCTTCTGCAAGTGCACTGCCCTGTCTCCATTTATCTCGTATGAAATGGCTTTAGCCCTGCCAGGGTAATGCTGCCTGTTTCCCAGAAATTGCTTACCTGTCTGTCAAAGGAAGCTGCTTAGAGCTCCTAACTGGAAATCAGGATAAGCATTCAGCAGATCCCTATCCCTTTCTTATGTGGAATAAAAACAAAGAAAGATTAAAAAGATTAAGAAAATGTTGCCCTTGTTTAGACCGAGTAACATTGCCTGCTTATCCTCCTCAGCCATCTTGTAAGTTTTTTCTTTTCACTCCACTGTAAAAATAGGTAGCACTGTTGAATATAAATAATAGACTCATACAAATCCATACAAATGAACACTGTGTCCGTAGTACCAAGTGAAGTCTGGAGACACAGAAAGTTTGCTATCTTCCAGAGGTAGCCTTCCCTAGAAGTGATAATCCAGTGTTCTGGAAATAGTAACCTGATGGTTTTCCCCTCAGGGTATGGCAAAGGAGTACTTTAGTAGTGAATTAGGTGCAAAGAGCAAGAGATGAGACTGTTCTCACGCTGCATCTCGAAAACCCCAGAAATGCCAGGCACAGAAATATGCTGAAACCCACAGGAAACGCCTGCTGCACCATCACATGAGGTCAGTCAGGCATAGCGTGCTTTAGTGAGCGCAGACAAAACAAGCTCTGGTGAAAATGCCACAGTCTAAACACGAGTAACAAAACACAGACTAATACAGCCTGAACTTGGTGGGAAGCACCATGGGAAAAGATTTAGAAACATTCTTCTGTCACTCTTGCTGAGGTGAAGATCTATGAGGACTTTCAGTGTCACCCGGTCACAATACCACCACGTACCCACGCAGGAGGAGTGACTGGTTCCTTATTAATATCACAGTACTTCTCATTTCCAGTAGCATCCTGTAAACGCAGTACCCTATTTACAGCTTTCATTTGGCATTAATGAAGTGGAATACTGATGTAGCTAATCAGCACTAGCGGTATGATGCAAGGACGCGGAGCGGTGGTGGCGGTGGCAATCATCATAGCCCAGTTGGCAGGATAAAAATAACCCCTGCCAGCCCTGGGAAGCGGCAGCTCCCCGGCTGTGGAGGAGCACAGCCCATGACCCCATGGCTCTGCGCTGCCCTGGAGCCCAGCTTTGGCTGCAGCCCACCTGAACAGAGAAAAGAAACAGTTGTTATCCCTGTCCTTCCCTTTTGCTGTTTCTCTCCCCAGCCCCTGAACATGGGCATGAGTTTTTGTACTTGCACTTCGGTCTGGACTCAGATTGCCTCCAAAAACCAAGTGGATGTGTATTGCCGAATATGCTCGTATAATTCAGAGGTGGTTTTTTTTTTCCTTTTTGTGGCACTTTGTGAGGTTAATTTAATCTCTGTCAGTTCTTATATGTGGGTAAATGTCATCTACTTCATTTCATGAATGAATTAACACAGCCATGCAGAGGCTGTGTCTCCTGCACTGCTCACTTGGAAGGGGGAAGGGATTAGTAAATGTGTGTGACACCCTCAAGCTGCTAAACCCCAGGGTTAGAGATGCTCGGAAACAGATTTCATTTGCACTCTGATATAAGTTACTTGAAAGACTCTACCAGCTCTGTACCTTGTAATGGCCTCAATCAGCCCTCCTTCTCCTTATTGTCAACCCTAAATATATTACTTTCATACCACAAGTCTCTTACTGCACCTGATGAGGGAGGAGCTCCTTTAAAAATAGCTGTGCTTTTAGTGGTGGGGAGAAGATAAATAATCCCGGAATTTTCTTCCTTTTTTTGATACTTCCTTAAGCATATCAGAAAGCAGAGGCCTTTTGGCAAGGTGCACGTTTGAGATAGCACAGAGGTTCTTGGTATGTGGAAGATAGCATTTTTAATCCCGGGTGTGTGGACAAAGAGTTGTGTGCATAACCATACAAAGCAATGCAGGAAGTGTTTGTGAGCAAGCATTTTATGTTACGTGATATTTTTAATGCATCCAGGAATTAAATTAATAGTTCTATGTGCTTATTTTAAAGCTTTCACAACATGAAAAGAAATGTAGCTCATTGAAAAAGGAAGTGAGGAACAATTTATTCTTAAATAGAAATCACCTTGGCCATGTCTTTTTTTAAATTAATTTACACAATGGGTTGGATTAGTCTCTGGATGAGGGGTGTGTGAGTGTGTTTGTGTGTGTTGGCAGAGCTGTGCTTTGAAACTTTTCTCTGTGCCTGAGACTTCTCAGTGCTACCAGGGCTTCATTTTCATGAGCAGGAATTTCACCTGTTTCTTGGGTGTTGTGTTTTTTGGGTGGGTTTTTCTTGTTTTTCTTTTCTTAAGTATTAATGGTGTTTCATGGTTCTCTAATCTGGAGATACTCAATTTGTGAGTGCTTTATAAAAGTAGTCCAGGGAAGCACCTTGCCAGCTAGAGTCACAGCCTAGGATGCAGAACAATTGGCACAGGAATTAGTTCCCAACTTTCCCTAAGAAAGCTGGCATGGGATTTCCAAGTGTACATAGCAGCTGAGAAGCTCTGTTCTCACAGGGTGTCAACAGAAAAAAAAAAAAAAGGAATTCTCAATCGCCTGGCAATTCGCATCTCCTTCATACCTGCCTGTCCCCCAGTCCCTCAGATGGAATATGGAAGATGTTATTCGTTTTCCCCACTGTCACTCCAGGTTACTTAAGTTGTAGGCTCCACAGGCCTAGAATAAGATTTCTGCTTATGAGTATCTCCTGTCAAATTAGGGCATGGGGATCTTGAAGGCCTTTAGCTGCTAATATAACACAAATAACAATGGGACTCGCGGTACTTGACACATTTGTCCCACTCCTTTCCTTTCCTCTCAGCCGAAAATAACCCTTTCTGTGCAGACCGTGTTTGGGTTTTGCAGCTGTTCATTATGTATTGCTTAGTCCTACCCCATCTGAATTGCCTGTGAGCATTGAAAGGGGACAGTGCTATGACAAATCAATTTGCTGACCTCTGAAATAATTAAGTAAGTAATGCTGGGCTTCAGGCCTACGTTAAACAAGCATTGTGCTATTCATTTTCACGTTTCTCTGCCTGCAGTGAAAGGATGTCTCTGAACAAAAGAGGCAAAGTGATAGAGGAACATCTTTTAAGGGAAAGTCTCCTAAGAAAATCAGCCTTTTCCCACCATACCTCTGTGTCTTTGTACACCTCTCCTTCTCCCCCTGCTGCCTTTTTTTTTCTTTGTTCTTTGCTCTTCCCTGAGGAAAATAGTGATAATAAAATATTCTATTTTCATATGGCTGTACAGATGATCTTTGTGTACTTAACCAGACCACAGCATAGAAAGCAAAGCCTTGCTTATTGCCTTACAGCATATGTATGTTTTATGATTAATGTGTTTGTAATACATGGGACTGAGATAGGAAGATCAAAGTCTTCTGTGAATTGACAGCAGCACTGTAAACAGGTGAAAGGGTTGCAGGTGTGTTCCCACATGGATGTTATACAAAAACATATGCCATAAGGTTCTGTATGTGCTCTCCACCTTTTCCTGTGCAACAAGGCAACATTGCTGTGAGCTTTGCTCAGAGAGCATGTCCATGGCTCAGGACCTGGGAGATGCTGTCAGCGTGAGACGACCATGCAGTGTGGCCAGGATGATCTTGGGAACATGGAAAGGCTAAGGCTAAATTGGTCTTTTGAATTAAAAGTAGCTGATTGATCCTCTGCGTTATCTGAGAACAGAAATCTGCATTCTGGCGGAATCCCTGACAAATGCTGGGAAGGAAGATGCTGGTCCTAAGTGTTTCAGGAGGCACCAGGCAGTCCGATGTGGCCGTTGTCTCATTGCTCCTGCTTCAGCTCAGAGTTGGACTTGGCAGGCATCTCTTACCTCTATGTGTTATCTTCTGTGGCCGTGGCCATGGCAGGCACTAGGTGTGGGGTTGAGACACATAGGCCACATCTCTGCAGAAAGCAATGGTGGTGCATGAGCAAAACTGCAGATATCATTGCTGGACTGCTGTTTATTCTTGGGGATAAAAGAAAAGATGTGTTTAATAAATTACTACATCATTGTAAAGAGGACTGCAACATCCTGGGTTGACCCTGAACACAAGGCAGTTTTCTCTGCCCTTCTCATTAATTGCCTAGAGAATGGTGCTTATCTACTCTTAGGAATGAAACTGCTTCATCTGGGTGTGGTGGGTGTTTGTAGCCTCTTCAGTTGTTAAAATAGTTCCAATGAAGTTTAGCTTATTTTGTTCAATACCCTGTAACATAACCACCTCCTTGACCTGCGAGCCCTTTTTGGCAATCTTTGCTTTTTTCACAGCTTCTGGGAATATATCCATGCCCTCTGCTGAAGACTTGTGAAAAGCATTTGCCTGGCCATCCTGGGGATGATGCAGCACAGGGCTGCCAGCTTTTGCAACGGCAGCCTGCTGGGGCAATGGCTCCTTATCCACACTTGTATCTGCTGGAGGAAGCTCACACTGTCCTTGTGCTGTCGATGTACTGGTACCAGGTCTTTCCTGCCTCGTCTTCCAATGGAGCTAAAACTACTGGTCTAAAATGTGAATTTATTTCTCTCTTCTGGAGAGCTGCAGTTTAAACTGAAATATAATAGAAATTGCCCAGACAGCATAACTTAATTAACTGATGCCTCATCTACACAGGAAAATTTACCTCCATGTGTGGGTCATGAAATTTAGTTTTGCTGGTGTGGCAGTGTTACAGCTGATTTCCCTGTGGACAGAGGTGCATTGCCCCAAGGGCACAATGCTGCACGCATGAATTCTTGCTTCTCAGCAGCACCGGGCTAGGTATTCCCAAGTATTTGCTTTACACCCTGAAAGCCCTACATGAAAATATTATAAAGTGTTGGGTCAAGCAGTGTAATGGTACTGTAGCCAAAGGTAGGACTTCTGTGTGTGAATGAGCCCTGTGAAAAGATTAACCTAGGAAAAGTTAATAAAAAGTGCTGTCCTAAATTATTCATGAATCCATTTGCGATGTACTTGCCCAGAGGCTTTTGTTTTTCTCAAACTCTTATTTATTAAAATCTGACAAGAATATCAGGTTTTGTTCAATAATAAATCTAAGTCTATGTGATATCCTCATCCAGTAATACAGCATCAAAATGAAGTTACATAGGAGGGGTGAATATGTTATTTCTTGGGAAGAATAGATTATTGTTCAGGAGGATTTTATCTTTTACTTGCTATTTTGAAACAAGGGAAAAAAACCTAAAACACCTAGTTGGGAGATAGCCTCTTGTTTTGTGACTGAGGCCTTGATCCGGCAAAGGATTTTAAATGTATTAAAACTGAGCTAAGCATCTTTCTGGTGGCTTTTCAGGTTCCAAACCTGTGTTTGCTAAATGAAATAGCTCAGGTGATCTTGTTTCATGCTTAGTTCTGCTTGACCTTTTTCCTTAACTTCAGGGAAAGACCATGGAAGTCGTGATTCTGGCCTATGGATTTTGACTTCCAAAGTGTGTCCATACACAATCTCATTTTTTTGTGTCCTAAAAAAGGTTAGAAAGATTATATACAGAAAGTAGGAGAATGAAAAAAAGGTGGGAAGAGAGCTTTTGCTGTTTGGGATCAAATAATGTGTGTGCTTTATAGTAGTCATTCCTGAAAAAAGGCAGAACTTTTTAAAGTTTGTTTTTTATTTTTTCCCCCAGCATTTTCAGTTTAGTAGTTGTAGGGGATTTTTTTTCCCTTTCTTCTCCTTCTCTGCCCTAGTTTACAACTGGATAAAGAAAGGAAAAGCAGGTGTCTGTAGTTAGAAAATTTGAGAAGAGTAAATAAAAAAGAAAGAGCTTAGCTGTGGAAACAGAACTGGGAGTTCAGGTGGCTGGTCTGAGTTGGAGCATGATGAATAGATTTGTTTGCATAAGCTTGGCTTGTGAGTCACTTTCTCATAAAAGCAGCTTGAGTAGGAGATGCTCCTGTCCCAACTTTTTAGTCCTGAATGCTTTCGAGCACAGAGTGCACTGTGACATAAAGGCTCCTGCTGTGAGTACCATCCTGTTAACTCAGTGGACAGGAGCTGGAGCTTTGCAATTTCCCAGGTTTGAAATAAACTAGGAGTGTGTCTGTCTTACACACACATGCTTTACATGATGTACCATGTGGTGTCCCTTGCTGGTCAGAGCTAAGATGTCTGGGGAGACATAATCAGCTTTTGATTCAGATTTGGAATCTGGTGTCAGGAAATTGGTCCCTGTGAAAAGCTGTTTGTCGTGGGACCATCAGTCACTAACCATTAAATGTGACAAGGAACTTGCTAAACTTCGAGGGAGGAAGAGAAAAGCAAGGTGTAAGATCAGTGTTTGTGGCTAATCATCCTGAATAGGTTCAGAGCAGCAAATATCTTTGCCTTGAGACCTTGTGTTGCCTCTCTGATGCCAGAAAAACTGTACAAACTACATATAGAGGGTGCATGTAGGAAATTATCCTCTTTTGCTAAAGTCTCTGATCGAAACCCTCTTTAAACTGAGGCCTCAGCTCTTTTGTATACACCTACGAGGATTCTGAATAAAGGTTTGGCCATTAACAGATAGATGCTTTTGCTGTGGTTGAGCAAACTGGGAGGGGTGATAAAGGTTCACCTCCATAGACCACACCACCCATACCTAAGGTTCCAGTAGAGCCTGTGAGTTGCTTTTGGGAGATAAAAGTTCCCTCTGGAAACCCACCAGAGAAGAAAAGATGGTCTCTTCCTTCCTGAAGAACATTGTGTTCTTCTTCTCTGCCATTTGTTTGTTACGAGTTTTGGTTCTAGGCAGGTCAAGTTGGACTGTGAAACTTTGCTTTGGAATCAAGACATTTGTCCGGTTTTTTTGCCCTTGAAGAAATCAGGCTGCTGCAGCTTCATTGCCATGGGAACCTCTAGTTACTAAATTTAATTCAGCCTGGGGTTTGCTTGTCTATTCAGTTTCTGCAGTGTAGACAGGTGATAAGCAATGTATCGATACTGAGCTATATCATACCAAAACCATTAGGCATAGATATTTCCACAGTATTGCAGCATCTGTGGTGTTGCTCTTGTGTTCTGCTATGAGCTACCTGGTCCTCCTATGCCTGCCTCCAACCTCTTCTTCCTCTCTCCTGGTGGAGAAAGACAGCACTGCCTCAATAGTCTTTCTGGTCCAGCGATCAACAAAGGTCGGGACTGCAAGCAGTCTCTGCTTGCTGGTGGTGCTTCTTCCTCCCCCAGCAGAGCAGCCAAGTGTCGAGTACCTGTGGGCCTTGGAAGGAATGGTGCTGAGGAAGGGCGCTCTGCACCCCTAGAAGTTGTAGGGTTGGGATGGGTCCCAGTACCTTTGCGGCATCTACAATGCTGTGAAGACCCAGAAGGGCAGGCCCTGGCTCCACAAGATCATATTAAAATGGGAGCAGGGAGATAGAGGGTGTACAGGCAGAGACACCCCTATCACCCCATTCTTCTTCTGGAGTTTTACTAGTTCCCTTAGACCTGGTAAAACTTTTTTCCCCCCTTTTTTTCTTCCCTCCTTATTAGTGTAATGTAAGATATGTCCATGGCAGTGCAGAACCTGAGCTACACTCCGCCCCAGTGCTAGTAGAAGTGGTGGAATGTCTCTTTATTGCAGTCACACTGGGCGGACTTCTGGAAAGACTCATTATAGACAGGGCTTAGCTGTGAAAAGACATCTCATGTGGCTGGTGGCAGGAAATTTTGTAGGTCTTTCATGTTTATTTGAGTTGGTTTCTAATGTTTTACTCCTCTATGATTTAGTGATACTACATCGCTTCGTACAGAGTTCAGAGTGAGCATAGAGTGTGTAAACCTTTATGTTAAAATGTTGGCTGAGTACTGATTAATCAGTAAAATATTTTAAGCTGTTTTCTTTAAATTCCAGGACCATGCATCTGCATCTTAATTTAATGGTTGAGAGGGCTGGGGAAAGAGACTGCTTTACCTAAGGAAATATATTTTCTATGATATTTGTTCACTGCAAGTATATTCAAGCAAAATGTGATGTTTTAGGAAAGGAGGTAGTTCTCTGTGATCACCATCTGCTAAAATGATTCTTTCTTTCTAGGTATTATATTGGTCGCCAGATGTTTGTGGTGGTCTCCACACCAGAGATGGTCAAGCAAATCTTAGTGACAGATTTCAGTAACTTCACCAACAGAACTGTAAGTACACATAAAAGTTGGCTTTGTGAATGGAGTTGGTAGCACTGCTAATTTGAGCTCAGACCAAAAGTGGCTACAAGGAAGCCAGACATAGAGATGCGAAATTACAACAAGGTTCAATAAGACTTTAAGTTATATACACTCAATATACACGTTCAGTCAATGACTCCTGTTACCAGAACACCCTAAGGACAAAGGGAATGTCCTTAGAAGAGACACACTGTCCTTAAGCACCAGATGGATGTTGAAGAAAGATGGTTTCAATATCCAGTTTTGCCACTGACTTCCTGTGAAATCTTGAGAAAATCGCTTACGATCTCTCTTCTTCAATTCTCAATCTGTAATGTGGAGATGGTATTATTTGCTTTCTCCCACACATGGTCTGTTTTGTGCTTTTAGACTTCACAGGGCAGGAGCAGTCTTCCTGGGACAAGGACATGCCTCCCACAGCTATTGTATATTAGTCATACCTGAAAATAATAAATAGCAACGAAGGAAGTTGGAGTTAGCAAGAATTTATACGTAAGCTCTTGGTTACACTCATCTTGGAAAGCTCATTTTCAGGAGCTGCTTAGAACAAATAATGAGGGTGAATGGCCAGGGGGATAGCAAAGAGTTCCAGCAGTTGCTCAGGATTTTACAAGGAAATAGCGTCACTGCATGCTGCCTCAGTCCCATCCATTCCCTGCTTCCCTCTGGGCCCTTTGTATGCTCAAATAAACTCACATGTATTCAGGAGGGTTGTTTGTGCCCTCGGGGAACATTTCTTCTCTGATCAGCTGTCTGTCTCCTCTGTCCCTCTGATCTTCTCTGTAACCAGTCAGTCTGTTTGCAGTCTGCTTGTCTTCTTTGCTTGCTTCTTTTGCTACGTGAGTTTCACCTCGTGACTGCCTATGTCTCAATAACTACTGGTACCAGTTGCCTCCCATTCTGCCCATAACTTGCATTTGAAAGGAAGAATCTAATTTTAGACTTCTTAGGCTGAAGTTGTTATATGTGACAAGGGGCTTTTCCCCATTTTCTCTACACTTGAAGATATTTTCCATTCCTTCCCTTCTTCCACCCCAAGCAAGAACCCTATTTCTTCCTGTCAATAACTTTCTTGTGCTTTTCTTCTTTATACTTGGTAATAGTAGACTGTACTCACTACTCCTAGCAGCAGGTAGTGATAAAGTAACACCTCCCTAAAATGAGAGATCTTTCCTTTGAGGGGACACTCAGAGATTTGTTCTTAAGTCAGCCTGGTTGTTTGGATATAGCTTTCTCTGTATTGTTACCCTTCTCAGTTGGTGATATTTTTCTTCCTCTCCAGGCTTCTTGTGTTCAGAGGTTTCTCTCTCTTTCTTCTGGTTATATGTCCAGCTGTTATGTTCTGTAACATCTGTGTTCCTCTCTAAAATTCTGGTAGGTTATGTCACTATAGCCACTCCCTCCCCCTCTCTCTGTTTTTTTCTTCATCAGGGATCTGTTAAGTATAGCTGTCTCTGCAGGTTCATATCTTGCCCTTATCACTTGCCTAGCCCCTGAATAATTTGTGGCTTTTCTGTACAACATCCCGCTTTATTGATGAGGAACTGAGACATAGGTGGAGTGACATCCCTGCCACTAACCAGAAAGCCTATGACAGATGAGAAAATTTAACTCCTAGCCCTCCCTTTAGCAAAATTAGCAGTTTCCCTCCTGTGCAGGATTGCTATTTCTGTCTTGCTTAATGCCCATGAGTCTAAATCAAGTGAACGTCCTTCATCTTATATGCTCTTATCTGCTTGTTCTATGGTCTTCTCACATACCTACAATCTTTGATCATTTCTCACTTTCCATTTTATTCTTGTCTGTTCCAGCCATTTCTTTTCACTTATTGGAGATAAGTAGCCTTCTGTTTCTGGGTCCTTCCACATCTAACCTGGGGGTCTTTTCTCCTCTGGAATTTTTGCCCTGGAAGCTGTGTCCTCTTTAATTTGCAGTCAGCTCTGTTGGTGAAGTATTCGGCTATCCTGTGCACTAATAATTCTACATGAATATAAATAATGCTGGATAGTACATAAGGAAGGCCAGTGGAATTTATTCAGATGTGATTTGGGTTGTATGCAAATAATGATTGAAAGGTGAGAGTGAGAAAAGCAGTTTCCAAGTAATAGAATTCTTTCTTATCACATTGACTGAATAAATGTCATTTTAAGACTTTTAATAGGGTTGCTTCTGTTTGTATATTTTAAAATTAGTCAAAGCAAGCTCCTCTACTTCAGTTGAAGGTTTCTATTTGCTAGTGGAGAATTCAAAATGCTAAATAGGTCCTCCTGCTCTGTTTCCCAATTCCTTCCCCAGTGATGAGTGGTTATAGATGTGACTTTGGAGTCAGTGCTGCTCACAAAGCTAGGCTAATGTAATCAAGTCCAGACATGGCGCATGCTTATTATTTCAACCTAAAGTCTTTTTTTCAGCTTAAGAGTGTTAGCCTTTTAGGCTGAGAGGATGGGAAAGCAAGTGAGACCATTGAGTTTGAACAGGTCTTAGGAAAACACACTTGTGCTTTTCTTTCCCCTCCTCCCCATGTGCATTTCCAAAATCAAGATTTGTACTTCATCCACCAGAGTGAAATGTGGGTTATCTAATCTAGAATGCCTCAAACAGAGATTATTCTCTGTGTAGCAGTTGTAAGTACTGTAAAAAACTGTCACTGAATTTCAGGATGTACAGGATTAATTCTAAAAGCTAAGTGTAGAAAAAGTTTATATTCCATGTTTCTTTTGCTGCTTTTTCAATTAATTGTAAAATATATACATATTTGATTAGGAGACAATGGGAAATTGAACTTGTGAAGGGATGAAACAGTGGATGTATTGAGAGAAGCCAGTAAGATGATGATTCAGAGAGTTCTGACAGCTTTTATTAAAGCTGTCTGTAATGCCTTTGAGTGCTCGTAAACAGGATGACTTTAATCTGGGATTGTGCATTTGTGGACTACGTTCTGGGAAGTCATCAGACTTGGAATGGAATGAGAGTGGTTTTAATCTGATGAGAGGATTCTTTTGGAAGCATCTTGTGTCCTGTCTCTACATCCTGAAAAACCTAGACCATTTGAGCATTGTCACACATTGAACCTGTCTGCTCACTCATTATATAGACAAAGTAGACCTTGCATGTGAACAGAAGCTAAACTACTCTTCATTTTATGTTTCCCTTTGATACTCTGTATTTCATGTCTTTACCATGTATGTCTTTTGAATATTGCTGTAAAAAGTCTTTTATATTCCCTGCCATCTTCTCTTGTTTCTGAATTACTGATTAATAATTCTTGCGCAAGAAGTATATGGTGACTGCAGATCAAGTCTGCCTTGAGGTTCACTTCCTTACAGAACAAGCAACCAAGTCTAGCACACAGGCTGTTACTGCCTTGTAGGCACAGGGTATATGTGTTGTTAACTGTATAATCACAGGAAGGCAATAATGACACTCTACTTTCCCATTTAATTTGGTCTCAATTAATGTAAGCGTTGTAGCCATTTAAAACCAAAAATGTCTGCTGTAATATACCTTCAGACTTGAGGCATATGAAGCCTTTCCCCCATGTTTTTAATTATAGTTGAAGAAGAAAATATGAAAATTAGTTTATAGACCTTCTGCCAAAAAATATGGAATTAATTCTAATTTAGGTTAATCGTAGAAACCTCAGCCAGCATTTAGGCAGGGCTGTGCTGGAGTAAATGATATCTTTTTCTCACAACTGTGCTGTCTCTTGAATAGAAGTTTCCTTTTAAGAGCACTAAGACCATTTTTAACTTCATTACTGTGTTGTGAGTGAGATAGGATTGTGATGTTTGTTGCATTCTTCCAGGTGGGATAATGATACATAATCTGTTTTCAGATTGTTTTTAATTTCTGCATTGAAAATTTGTTTTTCAATTAGTACTTGAGAATCATTAAAGTGTATTTTAAAAATGTAGGAGCAGAATGTTAAGATGGAACAATGTGAAGAGAAACATTACCTGGTACATAATTCAAATAATTCAGAAATTGTCTGTAAAATATTTCCTAAAACTGTGGATTCAGTGAGCCCTAAGGCAAATGTGAGTACTGGCTAGTCAAGATTTGCCAGGCTGCTGGAGTCAGTGCTTTGCTGGGATTCATGTGGCTATCACAAGTGGAAACTAGTGGTTGATTCAGACCAAATCCTTAAATCTACTTGCCAACCAGCTGGAGGGCATTTTAAAATTCAAAAATCTACACCAATTCCAGTTGCTGTAAGAAAACATTGCTGTTTTCTCGTCAGAAGCTTTGCTGTTACAGTGAAACAAATATTGATGGATTAAGGGCAAACAATAATGAAGTGGTAAAAATAAGAACAGAAAATTACCAGGAATATAATGTAATACAAATTCCTTGTATCCCTTTTGAAGGAAAAGTGAATTGCTTGAGCTTCTTTTCTTTTTGCTTGTCTATTCTTTCTCTTCATCTTCTAGTTCATCCGCATAAGATGTGATTATTCTTTTCACATGTAGAATTTGTCTGTTACACTAAGCTGTTTCATCACCATCATCTTTATTTTGGTAAAGCTATAAAGCTTCAGGCTTACCTAGGGCATTAAACAAATAAAATGCAACCACCAAGTCGGAAGGAACATATTTTCTGCATTTTATTCAGTTGTGGTCCAGGATGCCTGACATATCCCTGAACTGTCTGTTCTTTCTGGTCTCTTGCTATGGGAAAGAAAATTGTATATTACTGTATCAAAAGATCCATCCAAATCTGATACAAGATGCCCTCCAGAGGTCACTTCTAAACTCAACCATCCTGTAATTCTGTGAATTTTGGGTCAGACCCTCAGTCAGCAGAAACAAACATATTAACTTATATGACTCTACACTGACTGATAATGGTTACACATCTCCAGAGCAGGACTGAGGTGTAACAACTGCCTTCAAACAGCTTAGCTCAGGAACTGGCTTGTGTGTGTCTGTGTTCTTCACCTTTTGCAAGTAAAGGACCACTTGCATGTCTTGTGCAAGATCTTTCTTGCTGCCTTCTGCCTTGAATTTTAGAGAACAGGCATCAGCTCCACCAATGTGCTGACTTTCAGTAAACAGTGGTAATTCAGTTGTGTATCCAAATCTGGAGTCTGATCCATCTTATGGGCTGGGCTGATTCTTCAGTCTCTATTTCACAAATACAGTTTTTATTTTGAAAAACGAACCCAACAACATACTCATTTGGATACATGTATTGTAAAAATAGTTAAGGAATGAAAAGTTCTATGCTGTTGCCAAAAGACACATATGCATGCTGTCTTGACCCTGTACCCATTGGTTGTTTGGTTTAGAAATGTTTCTTTTCTTCAAGTTAAACTTCCTAGGATTATTTCTGGTTGTGTCAATGCCATAATTGTCATCCTTTCATGTGAATTTCATTGTTTACTTAGAAATTGTTGTTGTAAAGTGCAATGAGCTCAGTTTATAAACAGATGATGAATAAACTTTGCTGGAAACTTACCTTTGCATGGGCACAGAGTTTGGAGCACCAGTGACACACTATGACAGCAGGCAAGTCAGTACTTGGAAAGTGATTCAAACAAATGAGAAAACATTGTAAATATATATATAACAAGGTCTTTATTTTTCCACCCTTTAAAATGACTGTTCAGTGGGATGGCTTAATACACAAGTGATGATCTGGTGTGTGTGAATAGTCTGATTGTGATACTTGGTTTTGAATGCATGCTGGGTTTTGTGGCTGCAGAGAGAAGGAATGGGCTTTAAATTTTTTCATGGCTTCATTCTCTTTAGATTTTTTTTTTTTCATTTTTTCACTACTGCATCCTGTTTCATCTTAGTTTTTGTTTGGTTCGTATAGGACATGGAAGGTGACTGGCATAACACCTCTGAAGCCAGTATGTCCCATGAATAGTTGCTTTGTCTGCATGTGAGCTTGAATACACATTTGTATATATTTATGAATGCATACAGATGCACATATATTGATTTGGGTTCTCCTTGTGATTTGAGGAGAGGCTGAATCTCTATTCCAATCTCTAGAGCACTGTAGACATCAATTGTGCTGTATCTTATTACGGAAACTTCACAAAATATGCCTCTACACACCATGGTGGCATTTCAGTTCGTGACGCAGTGAAGCTGTCATGCCTGATGGCAGGCTGTGCCTTGAATATGCAGTTGCTCCTGATACAGAGCTGCAATGTTCTTCCCTCCCTCCCTGGCTTTGTAGGACAAATCCAAGCATCAATCCTGCCACATGTGCAGTAAGCCTTGGTCTCATTGAGCTGAGAATATTCTGTGCTACCAAAAATCATTCTGTGCCTTACGAGGATGAGTGAAAAGGTGTCCAAGCAGTGAATTTATTAAGAATTACTTTTTTTTGCCTACCAGTTTTATACAGCTTCTAGATCATAGCTGGTTTGAAATCTTGTCTGGTACAGCATCATTATGGAAAGGGAATCATGTTAACAGAGAATGCATTTGCCTGTATAGCACTTACCTGTTTAATATTAATTTGTTTGACTGCATATTTGTGGGTGCTGTTGTACAGATGCCTGAGTGATTTTCCAGTGCCAGGAAGCTGAGCGAGGGCTCTTTTCCTTGTTTTGACCTGGTGGTTCAGGGGCACTGAGGGTGAACAACCCAATATCTGCTTTCTTTCCCAAGTGTGTCTCCATGGCTGTCTTCTAGACATACTAGAATACCTTTCTGACTTGGTCAATATATATGTAACTATTTTGCTGCCTTCTATACATCATAAAATAGCTTTTAACTCAGGATTTCTTTTTTCTTTCCCATTTTTGCTTTGAGAGCTTGCAGGTTAATTTTTCTGAGCAATTAAATTCAGTTTTCCTTAAGTGTTTTAAAGTAGCAGTGCATGTGCTTGCAATAGACACTTGAAAATTAAAATAATAAATATTGAGAGGGTCATTTCTTTCACACTATGTAAGTCTTCTTATGCATGCACAACAAATTGTCCCTTATTCCCTGTATGCTGAAGCTAATAGCACAAAACTAATGTTGTCAAATGATCACTGCTATTGACTGTAAAATTAATCAGACTTTGGCTTCAGTTACCCTTAAAGAAAGAACTGATGTGTTAGTAGACTGTGTTCTGTGAGCCACCTGATCCTCTGGATCCCAGTGAGAAGAGGTCTGGTTTTGTGATTAGGGCTCCAGGTCAGGATTTAGGAGCTCTGAGCTCAGTTTTTGGCTTTGCTACAGAATTCCTGTGTTCGCAAGGGCAAAGCATTTAGGAAGTGCTTTGTCACCTTAATAAATGCAAAAGAGTATGTTGGGAATTTCCAGCTGAAGAGTATCATTAGTGAATCTGAATGCTTCAGGACTGATAGCAATGGGTTTGGATTTGGTTTATCTGTTAATTCAAATACTTGTGGTGGGAGGGTGTTTTTGTTTGTTCTTAAAAGAAGCTTCAGAAATGCAGATTAAAAAGTTTTAATGAAAACCTCTTTTTTTCCCCCCTCTTAAGTAAGATTCTATTTTGAAGTATTAAAAAAAGCTAAAGTAGAAAAGTTAGTATTATCAGATTTCAGTATATTTGAGGATCATAATCTCAAGTTTGTAATTTTTATTTGTGATTCTAATTCAGAACAGGAAACCGAGTGAAACCTGTGTCCTGCAAAGTGGGAAAGTTCATTTGCATTTACCTTTGGAATACCTGGCACCTGCTTCTGCTGACCAGTTGTCCTGGTTTTGGCCAGGACAGGGTTAAGTTTTTTGAGTAGCTGGGAGAGGACATGGCCAGGACCCTGAGGTTATTTCATACCACATCACTGCCA
>VZTN01012995.1:144968-214630 GCA_013400515.1 Erpornis zantholeuca
AGGAGTCAGAGCTCAGACCCAGTGCTTTGCTTTGTTTTTGTGTCTTTAACCACATTTGGAGGTAACTCAGCTGCTCATGTACAAAACGTCCTTCCAAAGCCTCTGATGATACAGGGACCCACTTAAGTCTACACAAGTGACATTTCACAGCACAGAGAAGTGATTTACATGTACGTACCTAGGAGTCTGGTAGTTCAGCACTGGAGTGAGTGTGAAATGGCAATATGCAATATTTGAATGGTTGTCATGTATCATGCCTAAGATCAGTTTAGCCTGGTTGAGTGTGCTCTTTCAAACGTGGCCAGCAGCAGAATTCAAAAGACTAACATAACAGCAGGATGGACAGTGACAGTAATCTTCCTTCTGGCTTATCTGCCCAGCCTCCAGCAACCAGTGCTCTGGTGATTTACAGTGCCAGAGATTGCATCTGAGCATCATTTCTCCCGTTCACTCCATTGGCTACAAATCTGGTCCCACCCCACCCCATCCCATTTTGGATCCTTTCTATTAATGCTTATGCCAGCAGGTGGGGGTTTTTGTTTTCGGGGTTTTTTTCCATGGATAAGCTTTTTGTTTTGAGTGTGATAGTTCCATCTGGGGACACTTGTGTATGCACAAGTTCATTCCTCTTCAGTGCGAGTTAATGTGATACATGTGGGAATTATTATACTAATCCTTGCAAGATTTTGCTCTTCGTTTAAAGTATTTTAAAGGTAGCATTATATCTTCCAAATAGTGGGAATTCTCTCTTTATACATTCATTCAGATAGCTTAATCAATTTGAATTTGTCTGCCTTTATGTTTATATTTGAGCTTAAAAGTATGAAAGGTCCTTTTTTTTTTTCTTTTTTCTTTTTCTTTTGGATATAATGATAATGTTCTTATCTAGCACAATGCTAACAACCTTTTGTTAAGATGTCTAAACTGAACTCTGCCTTTCCGCAGCAAGGCCTACAAAATGGACCATGTGAGCATTCCTCATCTGGTTCAGCTCAGAAGCTAATCCATCTTAGTTTATGTGTCAATGTGGACTTTCTCAAAACTATGTAGGCTGACTTAGTGTTGAAGCAGATGAGTGCCCACAAGAGCTCTCCACCATCTCCATTTCCATGGTGGTTATCTCCAATAGATGGGGAGTGGTGAATAGCTGATGGGGTCATAGCATCTTATATTGATTCAGCTGGTTTGCAGTGGTCCTCTGACCAGAGCCTGGAAAGTTCTCTTCTACCTAGCAATCAACTCTGGTAGATCTGTGCTAAGCAAAAATTTTTTGCCTCCCTATGTTTTTTTTTTTTGCTTGTGACCTATACTATAAAATGTTCATTCTGCAAGAATGAAATCTCCACAGGAAAGGATGTTCAGAGACTGTGCCCTCCTCCCCACTGACTGTGTGTTACAGCTATAAATCTGGAGAATCAGGGTGAAGAATGAGTTGGCAGGTATTATTTTACTCTCTTCTATTTTCTTCTCTTCTCTATAAAGAAGAGAATTCTTCTTTATATAGTAACCACATATCTTGGCACCATTTGTTGTGAATAATTGATAGTGAATAGTTGGCTGATCTGAGCCTTGGGGAAGGGAAGGCGCTGCCGTGTGTTATTGGGGGTGCTGTGGAAGCACAGCTCCTGACCATGACCAAGGAAAGTCACAGGACACTTGCCAGGGCTGCTGATGTATTGTCAGCATTTAATTCACCACACTTAGCAGGGAAAGGGAAGAGAATGACAGGTGTAAAATTCAAGTTTTTACACTGCGTGGCTCACTCGCAGCTCTCCAGCATAATGAGCGCTCCTTACTTTGAGCACACCTGCCCACTGCACATTTTCATGTTCGTTCATCTGTTTCTGAAGTGGTGGCTCGAGGAGACTCCATTTAGCCTCACAGACACATATTTAGCAGCATAAATACAGAGATCAGGAAATAGGTGTCCTGCAGCAAACGTAAGGGATTGTTGATTATTGTTAATTATTTACTCCTGCCAGCCTCCTCTCACTAGCGTTAAGCAACAGAAACAAAAATAATTACATTCTTTACTGAAACAGCATTCCATTCCTCTTCCTTTCATGCTTGCTCTTACAGTAAAGGGTTAGGGGAAATAAGTAGTAAAACCAAGAACTATCTTGCACTCTTCTCCTCTGTTAGATTAGTTGTAAGTTGAAGGTAAATAAGATTTTTTTTTTTACTTTTTTGAGGCAATCGCAAATGGCAGTTTCCCCATTTCCTTTTCCAGTCTCAGTATGTACATTTAGATGAAGCTAAAACTGCACTCTTGCACTTTTTATATAGCTTTCCTAAAATAATTCTGAATAATTTAACAATGGCTCAGAAACATTCCAGTTTAACCAGTCACTGACCTTCAGTCAAGTTTTAATGTCATCAGGACTATATTGGTATTTCATCAGTTCCAAAGAAGCTGTACTGTCGCAGAGGCAATGGAGAGATCTATAATTAAAGTTGCCCAATGTCTCCCCTTACAATGTTTTCCTTTCAGTAGATTATCATCATTTAACTGCTTCAATTAGTATTTTCCATTTAGAATTTTGCAGTCAAAATGGTCTTGCTATTTTGGAGATGATGCCTAGGGAAAAGTTAGGGTTATTTATTGATTGTGAGGAAAATAAACCCAGAGTCTATTTCTTTCGCTTTGGCTTTGTTCCCTTTAGTGTTAAGGGCTGGATATAAAATCCACTTCGAAAATCTGACCAAACCGTTTAAGTTTTATAAGCCCCTGAAGAATCTCAGTAAACACAGACTCAACAAAAAATTATTAAGGGAGACTGACTTACTACTATCGCTCTCTGCTGACAGAACCCTACAGATGACTAAGAATTTCTACAAGTCATCATGTGAGCTTTATGTCTGAAGGAGAAGAATCCTGAGTTTATGACTGATTCATGAAAGGTTTTCGGTTTTACAGGAGAAGAATCCAGAGCTTCTGACTTTTACATGAAAGATTTTTGGGTTGTTTACGTGCACTGTTAAAACCTTTCAGGATATTATTTTCTCTATCAATCTTAAATTTGAGAAATCAAATAGAGATCCTGTGGGGAAAAAAATGGTGTATGAAAATATAACTAAAGTATTGGGCCCATTTGGACCCATTTCTGGATATGCGTTAGGATCGCAAGACTGCATTAAGCCTAAGATTTTCAAACCTCTTAATGCTTTATTTTGCTCTCTAGTATCCTCCTAATATAATTGTAATTGACTGCAGTAGGAATTGATGGTACACTATATTGTCAACTATAAGAATGAAAAAAAAAAAAAAGAAAAAAAAAAGAAAGCCTTACCCTAGTGATTTCCAGAATTGGATTAGAAAGTGTGTGGAAGACAGAATTTTCATGTTGTATCTGACTTTGAAGAGTTGAAAGCCAAAATAAAAGAAAAAAAATTTGATTAAAATAATTTGTTTCAGCTACAGCTTTGAATGTAAACAAAAAGTAGTTTCAATTCACAAGGTAAAGTTATTTTGTTCCAAAAACATCTATAAAAAGGTATTTTCTTGGAACTTTTCTCCTTCTTGTCTTTCAGAAAGCCTAGAGAAAGAAACTGATTTTGCAATATTTCCAGTTTCTTGTAAACCCCATGGTTTTATTTAAGTTTCTCTAACCAGCTCTGGTTTTATTTTTGTTTAATGTTTGATTTGATTTTTTTAAAGGAATGTACCCTCCCTAGCTGATGTTTCACTGTGTCATATTAGATGTTCTTTAAACGCCGTGGGTGCTGGAAGGCGCTGCCTTGGTTTACCCTCCTTTTGGTCAAGTGGGGTAGCTCTCATTTTTTCACATTTTTCAGCTCTTCCATTTGCACTTGTGGTAACATTTATATTATATTGGCAGTGACAGTCACTTTTGGCTGTAAGAACTTAGGTTTGTCCCAGGGTTAAGATTTATTCTAAGTAAAAAATCAACAGGGTTTTTTACATGTCACAGAGGGTTATTTTTTTTCAGTTTCAAGATCCCTTTTATTTTTCAGGCCACTGGATGCTGGGGATGTTCAGCATGAACCTCAGGTGTGAGAGGTGCAGCTGTACAGATGCAGAATGAGTTCTTGTGATGTGGGACTGATGCCTTAAATGGCTACCTGGAAACAGAGACTAGACAGGAATAAAGGAATAAAGGAGGGATTTATTTGAAAGGCCTTCAGAGGTACACTCTGGGCTCCAGAGGGTCCTGCCTCAGTGGATCCCAAAATGGATGACAGGTCACGAGTTCTTCACACTTTGATATCCACATAAATTCACCAACCAGAACCCAGCTAATGATGTAAGTTCCCCAGGCTTGCCCCCTCTCCCCAAGATGAAGGTTTACAGTTCTTGGGCCTAGGAGGGTCTGGGTGTCCTTGGAGAGCAAGCTGGAGAGGCTTTGTTATGTCTTTCTTAGCATAAGAGAACAGCACTTAAGCTACAGGAAACTTCAGAGTTTCACTAGCAGTACAGGATTTGAAAAATATAAAAGTTAAAACTTAAGGCATCAGGACTGTGTGCTGTCCTTGCCAGCACTGATGGGTGGGAGATACAACTCCCACCCACCAATAAAGCTGGGCTCGGAAGTGCAGATGCTAATAACTTGCAAATAACTGCTATTTGTAAATAGTAAAATAACTGCTGGGTGCATGCAGTCAAGTGTGATGTGTGTGCTGAGTATGGGTACAGCCTGGCAATTTCACTGGTGTGTGAAATTCCAGAGAGTGAAGCCTCTTTTCTTCTTCACATAGGAAATCCCCACAGGAAGAGCTATGGCAACCTCCACTCAGGCTCCCTGTTGGCTTTCCATATGCTCCTGGCTGTCCGGGGGTTAATCCTCAGTGAAAGGTGCAGGTGTCTCATTCTCATGGCTGGCACATGCTCCTTCCCTGAGCACTCAATAAAAGAGAATCTAAACCCGAAATCACTCTCTGTCCTCATGTGCATTTGCACAGCTTCTAGATTGTCTGTGCCCGAAGTGCTGGTGCTGGCTTTTTGGGAACCATGAGTGGGGAGAATTCGGGCTCTGATGCATCCTTATGGTTTCATGCTGTGGTAAGACTGCACTAAAACTGAAAGAAGAGTAATGAAGCAGGCCCCCCAAATGCTACATCGCCTGGAGGAGGCCTCTTTGGCCAGAAAGGGATCTCTGAGCTTTGTGGGGCAGACTGCAATTTGTGGGGTTTTTGTTGTTTGTAACATTTTATCTTGCCCTTGAACTCTTAAGATAACAAGACTTGGTGATGTGCTTTATGTTTCATAATCCACACTACTTCCTATTATAAGTCTAAATGTTTTAGAATGCAAAAGTAGCTGATACTGTTAATTTATTTGAATGAGGTACTTGCTGAGACTCAGAGTGTTTCAACTTCTTTCCTTGAAGAAATCAAATAAGTGATGGGAGCAACAGTCTGCTTACAGGTTGTTTATGGAGTAAGTTTGTTTTACAGAAATTGTGAGCTCCAGGGAATTCATGATAAGTCCTGTAATGTTATCTGTGCGCAATAGGACTTTATTATTGTTGAAATTATCTTATGACAAACATTTAATTCTAAAAATGCTCAAATTAATTTGTAAGAGGCAAATGAACAAACATTATTTCATATAAGCATGTCAAAACATGCTTTCATAAATTAGGCACTTTTTTATCTGATTGAAACCAGACAATAACCACAAATATGAAATCTTGGAAGATGAAATGCTGAAAGTGTGCTGTGCAAACTCCTGAGGAAGTTTTATAGCCTAGCTTTTCTTGAGGGACAAATAAATGAGGAAGGAAAACAGCTACTGCTATCAGGAAAACACATTAATGTTTTGACAGATAGATGTGGAAATCTTAATAGATGAAATTCAGATTTTTTTTTCCCTGATGTGTAAATATCCACTTAATGTAATTAGAAAGAATTGTGAAGTAGCAGGCAGGGAATTCAAATTCTTCAGCTGAGCTGATACTGCAATTGTGATTTGTTGACAGCTTGTCATTCTGCTGTTAAAACTGACCTGGAGTTTTCTTTCTGAATGACTTTTCAAAGGAAAAGTAACATTAAAAAGTATTTAGCCAGGGATTGTTCTGACTCAGACTAGCAGCACATGCTTAGACAAAGAGCAAAAGAGCAGAACAAGAGCAGAGCAGTATTTCCCATAGCATATCCCCGTAACATCTGGCTGCCCATTGTCAACTTCCTAAGCCGAAAGCTGTATTCATGTTTTAAATTTTTAATAGCTCTTTTCTTCCAGTAGTTTGATTTAAATATCATCTTGAACCCATTTTAAACCATTACGAGGCTTCACAAAAAACTTTTATCAGCTTAGTTTGATGTTGTTTTGAAATTTTCTTCTTGGCATTGGGGGGAAAAGGTGAAATACTTTTTCCTTGGGTTGTTTTGCACATACTGGAGATTATCAGTTTGTGGTAAAAATCCCAACTATTCTGTTTCAAATTAGATAAATGACAGTTTGAAGTATATTTTGAATATCAGGATGTTGTCACTTGGGAAATGGGATATTAGGCAACAAGTTTGAGGTGCTACATGGGACTTGGAAGAATGATAGAAATCCTTTGAAATGTCTTTCACCTTTCAGTCATAGTTTGCTACTTAGCTGCTTGTTTATTTTCAGTGTTTCTCAGTGCTTTGAGCTTTTAAACTAGACAGGCCTGTATATAATTTTATTTCTGTATTGCAGCACCTGAATGGAAGAGGTCAAACTGAAATTGTCAATAAAATATGAAATACCTGAAGAAGTGACATTTCTTGTATATACTTCTCTCCAAATAAAAAATTTGTATGCAAGTAATATTTTTAAACTAGGCCATTGGTAAGCCTCCCCTTCGCCTGGCTAGCTTACCTCTGCTAGTGAACAGAAGGTCCCAAGCATTTAACCCCTATTTGGGTAGCTTAATTTAACAATGCAGATTTAAAACTCTTGCTCAGCCATAGCTAATGTTCTGAAGTGCCTTGAATCTCTTGGAGCTGCTGATTTCAGCAGCTGAAATCACCAAATGGAAACTTAGCCGCTTTGAATCTTGTCCAAGGTAGGACATCTTGGATATCTATGGATATGACGTTTCGAGAAGAGATGGCTCTCACAGGTACCTTTGAAACTGGGTGGCAATTCAGGCACTGCAGAAAACGTAGCAGCAATAAACATGGTTCCTTGAAAAACAAGGTCATGGAGCCAGGCTGCTTCAATACAGTCCCTCACGACAAGGGGAACTGCTCAGAGTGCAAGGGAAAAGCTGTTATATATTTACCTGCTGCAAATCATTACAAGGCACTCCTCTCATCTCTCTGTGAAGTGCCCTAGCTAGAAACCTACTGGCAATTCTTTGATTGCACTTGCAACCTTATTTGTTGAATTGATGCCTCAATCCATGCAGTCCATGGCATTCATGGATGAGAAGTTAGTGAATCTCTGCAGCCTAATAGGCCTTAGGCTATCCCTTCCTCCCCCTAACCTGTAGTCCTGCTTTAATAGTTCTTTCCTTCATTATTCTTATTTTGTTATTTTTCTTCCTATCCTTATCCATGTGAAGAAGTTACAACTTTTTTCCCCCATTGTGAGTTCTGTTCCATCAGTGATCATTTGAAAGTGGGTCAATTCCATGACTTCTTTCACTTTACAGTTGTAAGAAAGAGGGTAATCCCTGATCACAACTGTAGTGACCTCTCTTCTGGAATATATTTTGTTATTACGTCCGTGAGAAGAAAGGTAGTGAGACCTTAGAAAGTGTAGGACTCTTCCTAAATTGCTGTCATGTCAGCTTGGACAATCTGTGCTCATTTTGGTGAATTCTTTTTCTGAGGTATCTAACTGCAGACCTAAGGCTTTTGGGTCACCAGCCAAGAGGACAGGCAGTGGGTAGCTGGGTAGTACTTACAATCTCTCTTGGTATTCTCCAGAAGCGTCAAGGTTGCTGCAGGTACGTCCCTGGATGAGCAGAATATGGAATACAGTGACCCTGTGTGATAAAAGGTCTAGCCAAAGCTCTTATGGGCATTGCGTGTCATTCCTGCGTATGCCAATGACTAAGAGCATGGCAATATAGGTGTACGAAAAGTTATTGGGGACTGCTTTTTTCCAAGTACTCCTTACAATCTGTAAAAGGAACTTTCTGTTCCTCAATCTTTCCTCAAGGAGAAGTGTGTATAAACAGAGAGACTTTTAATAGTCTAATAACTTTATCCAATATTAAAAATCCAGTTATGTCATCTGGAAAGTGGATTTTAAAGTGTTTAAAAACTGCTCTCAGCACAGCAGAAACTGTGTATAGAGTATGGCTTCTCTATTACAACCTGGATTTGTTTATAATACCAAAATTCCTAATTAATTAAGAGCAAGTACTTTTTTCTTTGGTTTGATTGTTTTGACCCCAAATATGCAAACTGACCGCCATATGCAAACTCACGAAGGCATGGACTTAATCTTGGTGTTGCTTACACGAACAAATAGAATGTGTGACTTGCATCAGTTTAGGTCGGACTGCAGGAGGCCATATGTGTTTATTTTAGCATTTATGAATGGTTATATTTACCTCATTGCAATGACTCGCTTTGGTTTCTATTGACAAAACCATGACTTAAGAGAATGTTTGCGGAGACAAGAACAGATGTTTCCAGGCTGCTTGCCCCAGAGGGGAAAAAAACCCAGTATTTGCTTGTAAGCCAGTGTTGGCTGTGCCATTTTTCCAATGAGTAATTAGGAATGGTAGTTATTAGTCAGTTGCTGAAGATCCTGGCTTGACAAGTAAAGAACCTGCTTGGAGATGCCTTTTTGTATAGTCTGATCTATAGAGTAGAATGAAAGACAATTACTGTAATCACTGAAACCAATTCTACCTTGTCACACTCTTTTGAAGTACCTTAATGACCAAGGAGAACCTAAAAGCTTAATGAAATAGATGATCCATGGACATTTTCTCCTCTTCTCTGCAGGCATGTTGGTTTCAAATTAAGCTGAAACTTTTACTAGATGCTTTTATGAAATTGCAAAGCAACATGAGCTTTTTGGAGTTAGTTTGGTGGGCTTTTTTTCCCCTCTGGAGCCTTAAGATCATCTTCTGAATCATACATACTAAAATCAAAATTTAAATGAAGAGAAAAGAGGGGACAAAAGCGTAATAGACTATTAGCAGGGTTGGTGATCTGGGGGGGTTTTGAGTAATGTGTTTGTGAAGTAGTGTCTGTGCCCATAGTTTTGATGGGCAAGGAAGGACTGATTTCAGCTGCCTAGGAGCAGCAGTGTGGGATGTGTGGCATCTGAGGATTTGGAAATGGAATTTCAGAAAGGCAAATGAAGAGCAAGCCTGCTTTGGGAGAGACAACTCCTGTGTGTAGTGATTGCCTTGGGTCTTATATGGGTGGGAGGCTCCTCACAGGCACAGCAGAGGAGTGAGAGTGGCCCAGTGATCTCCCACAGTGGGACACAGCCCTCAGGGGCAATGCCAGTCCTTTGACCTCTGCAAAGGCTTTGATCCTGGGGTGAGGATTTCGGTCTTGCTGCATTATGAGATGATGGTTTGTGAAGAGAAAAATTTTACATGCTTTGAAGAGATGTGGCTACAACATCTGTGTATGCAAGGGCCTTCCAGGTGGAAAGAGCAATGAACTCCAAGGTGTGACATAAATGAACTCTATTTTGGGTTTTAAAAGCATGCAATGTAGTGCTTTCCTGGTTCAATCAAAAGCCACTACACATTATGTTGTTGAATATCATGAATACAGGGAGAGCTAAGCATAACTTGAAGCACCAAGGGAATTGGAAGGAATATGCTGTATCAATTTACCAACAAGGAATTTTTAAAACTAATATATGGAGACATCTCCTGCCTTCCCACTTTCATGATCTACTTACTGCAAGCTTGGTAAGATGTATTCCTGGAGATATCCCAGGGATTTTTTTTTTCTGTTCCTTTTTTTAATAGCAAGTGTTATGTTGATGTCTTAAGTGTCATGCCACTGCCACTGACTGGATGTAATACCATATGGGAAGTTCATGGGTTTACTGGTTCCACCTGCTGGCTGAACTGGAGGTGATGACCTGTCACTCAAGGGGAGTTGAATGAGTAATCTGAAGAGATTTTATTATTAACTCCTGTCTGCGGTATGGGGGTAGCGTCTTGTCTTCATGCAGTAAACTTTTTGTCTTGTTTTTTATTAATTTTTGTTTCATTAAATTCAATTTAAAAATGCAATTTCTTAAACAGCATGGCAGTGCCTAATCACAAGTGCATTTTTAGCAAGAGAAGGACAGCAGCTGTTTTTGAAAATAAAAAAGATGAACAAGTTAACCCCATGATGTGTAAGCACTGCTGCCTGCTCATCACTTCTGGAACTTGCCCTGGGGAGAAAGCCATTCCCCACTAAAGCTAACACAGATAACTGTATGACATTCATGAAGGCTGGGAGAACGATGCCCCCTCACCTTGGGAATATACCCCAAAAATTTCCCTAAAGAGGGAAAAGGGTGGGAGTGGGAGGAACCGAGAGTAGGGCTTAACTCTGGATACTGAAGCCCCCATGGTACCAAAGAAAGGCTGAAGGAGAGAGGAGCAAATGGTTCTCTTTACTGTGGATTGTAGGGTTGAGATTAGGGCTAAAGTTCAAGGGAGCATGGGCATGGGATTCCTGTTAAAGCAGGATCCTAAAATGGCTGTGGGACTAGAAGAAAGCTTACATGAAGGCAAATGTTTTTTGCTAGGGATGACTAATGTCAGAATTAGTTTACAGAGTTACTGTATGGATTTGGGATTTTTGGTGCTCTAAATCTTAGAATCTCATCAGATTGAGGGCTGAGATTTGACTCCTGTAGAAGTAAATTGTTTTTAATTGGTTTTGATAGAAGTGGGGTATGATTAAGTCTAAGATAACAAAGTGTCTGAGATCCTCTTTTCTGGAGCTTCATTTCTCACTGTCAAAGCACATGGAGAGGATTAGCAGCTGGTTCTGTGTAGGTGGGTGGTTATTAAAGGTCTTTAAATGTACCCTTTAGGTATTTTGAAGATTCCTCTAGATACTTAAAGAGTGCGTGGCTGCATTAACTGCCTTCCGATGGCCACAAACCTTTATCCCTCAATTTTCTACCAAAGAAATAAGAAGAGGTGTCTAAGGGAACATCATGGTGCTGTTACCCTTCTTTCTGCTCTAGGCAGTCACTGCTGTCTGCCACAGGTTGTCTAGCCTGCTAGTGACAAACTTGGGAAGGGAACAAATATTGAAATACATAAATACCGAATCACAGAAGGCTATGTTTTTTCTCCAAGATAAAACAGGGGCAGGATATTAGTGCATGAATAAGTCCTACAGATGGCCATATTGACATGCTTCTTGGTATGGTCTTGTTGTCTATTGATTAGTTGTCTCCTAGGCATGGTCTGGCACAGTTCAGGAGAAGAACGTGTACTGTGACCAGAAGCAGTTTGGCTATGTCCATTATTTTTCGGAAAGGGATTTAACTTTGAGGACAGGAGGCTTCAGAACCAGAGAAGATTCACTTGCCTGAATTATTTCGTAGCACTGAGGAAGCCAAATTGACTGAGGGAAGAACAAGCCAGTAACTGTGTGTGAAGGGTCATCCTGAGGAACATCTTATGGGGAGGGACTTCTTGCATCAATTGCAGAGATGAAGCTCATCTGCAAATATTATTTTGGTCTTTTTTTTTAAGCAGTGATGTTTTAAAGGATTCATTTGCAAGCAAATCCCTCCAATTTTTCTTGTTGTGATTGATGGTATGTCTATGACTGTGGGAACTCAGCAGCACTTGCAGGTACATTGCAAGAGAGAACCATGCTGCCAGTAGTTTTCGTGCAGCATTGCTGTATGAGAAATGGTTGATTACACAGGAGAAAGAAGTGCAGAGCAATAGTTCAGTATTTAGATAATGCTAGTTGGACCATGATCATGATTGCATTTGACTTAAAAGCAGCCTCCTTTGCTGCCCCAAAACTGAAATCCCACCCCTGAAAATATTACATCTGCCTCCTATGGTAATTTTTATAAGATCAAGATTTTTTAGATGGATCTAGTACTTCATCCATTTGGAAAGAGGTGACACTTCATCTTTCACTGAGATACTTCAGGCTCATTCTCATACCAAATCCATTTTCATTCCTGCTATATGAACCTGTAACACAGGTTATGCAGTTAGGAGGAAAGTGTTTGCAGAAACAATATGAAAAACCTGATAAATGAAATCCGCTATACACTGTCAGTCATGCTGATGGTATTCCATTAAACACAAGCATATTTTTGCATTCCCGGTTTTAAAGATACAGAGTAAAATAATTTATGGCCAAAGTTGTTTTTCCTTCCTTGCAGCATTTATATGTATATAATGCTGTACACACCAAAAATATGTTAAGGGAGCATTACTGACATAAAGTAGGGTGCTAAAAAGGCAATCCTATAGTTAGTGTCCTAGTTATAATATTATAGTTAACAAGCTTTTTGTTCAGTAACTGGGTCCCTCTCTGTGAATGTGCTGTATACTGTCTTTATGCAATTAGAAACACTTTTTATGGCAAATGTTTGGTTTTAGGGAGGGAATTTGCTTTCAAGACATATGCAGTGAGATTTATATCACATCTGTTATTATCGAAGTGGAGTTTTGTCTTGCAAAGGAGATTTGTCTTATAGAGTGCACAGTTTGGGCAGTCTTCAATTTAGGACTGGATGCAAAATACTTTTCCAAGTGTTGCCCTGTAATTTTTTCTGTTTTTCTTTTTTTTTTTTTTTTTTTTTTTCTTTTTTTAAGCCTTGCTTGGAAGACAAAATTGGTCATTTCCTTGTGGGAATTGTTATTCTGCTCTTTCACTGTAGTTTCTGAGTGCCTCAGAAATGTTAATGTATCGTTTGCATTTCTGAGGAGGTGATGTGGTATCTCCACTTTATAAAGCAGAAGTGAAGGCTGGTGGTTGAAAACACGGGTCCGAGAGTGTTTGCTAATATGGGGGTTGCATTCAATGACCTGATTTCTTGGACTAATGCATTTCCCAGGATCAAGGCACATTCCCTGTTGTTGATTTCAGTGAGTGCTCAGGAGCACTGCAGTCTGGGTCTCAGGGTTTGAAATGAAAAGCGAAGATATAAGGAATACTTGTTTAGTGCCCAGCTGAGTCAAGATTTAGTGTAAACAGCTGCCCAAGCAGCACATAAGAACTGTGAAGCAGAGGGTAGCATACAGTACTTTCTGACAGGATGATGCTCATTTCCAAATATCTAGAGCCTCTTTCTTCTGATTCTACTGTGCCTTTGAATATCTGTAACAAACGATGGAGCGCTCCACTGAGTGATGGTCTTTCTAGCTGCCTTTTGATCCTCAGGAAGGATACCTACTGACAAATTAGAAAACAGATCATTTATTTAAAGAGGCTATTCAGAGAAAACAGTCTGAGATGTTTCACCTTCGACAACCTGTCCAAGGTTTTCCTTGTTATTGTACAAAATAGAATAGCTTATATATACATTTAAAAATTGCCCTTATTTTGTTTTACAGTAGTTGTCTGATGACTACCTAAGTCAGTCTCTTCGTTCAGCTTAATATGTACTTTTCTACCTGAAAGCTGCTCATCTTTGCTCAAAACTGGTTAGTAGTGTCAGCCCAGTGACATTAGTTTACTACACTGGATGGTGTTGCTGAAAATGTAAAACTCTCCCATTAGCCTGTTTGCAATATAAAATAAGCTTCTGCATTTTACAAGCTTATGCAGTGTAGTAAGAATTTGGCAAGTGTAAAGGAAAAAGGTGTTAAGGAGAGCTGGCAGCTCCTTAAAGAAACAATATTAAGTGCAAACTCTTCCAATAAGGAGGAAAGTTAAGGAAGTGCAGTGGAAGACCAGCGTAGCTAAATTGCCAACTCTTCATGGCTCCTGAAAAGAAGTTGTTTTTTACAGAGTGGAAAGTAGGTCAGATTTCCAAGAAAAAGGATAAAAAATAGCATGTAGTGGTAATAAAATCACAAGTTTTGAGGCACAAAATGATATTAAAGTATCCAGGTGGGTAACAGGTTGTAAGAATTCTTTTTTTCATGTACATTAGTAAGTCCTGGTAACTAGAGGAGTGTGCACCTTCTGCCCACACCCACCAATCTTAGGGTGGTTTTTCTGGAGGACATTGCTGTACAATGCCTGAAATATATTTTGGAACAGTCCATTGTTGGGAGGGAAGGGAGGAGCCCAGGCTGACTTCTTTGCGAGAAGTATTCTGTACTTTTGTTAATGATTTAGATGATGACATGGAGTGCTCTAACATTTCATGTAGAAAGCGGTAAGGATGAAAGATGCTATGAAAGAAAGGGCTAAAATTCAAGGTGGTCTTGATCAGTTGAATAAATGGTCAGAAAGGGAGTGGTCAGTTCAAAAGGATGTGTTCCACGTGTCCCTTGGAAGTAACCAGCTTTAGTGATAAAGGCTGGGAATAACTTCCTAGGGAGTGATTATTCAGACAGAACTCTGAAAGTTGCAGGGAACCACAAACCAGTACATGAGTACAGTGTCATGGTATGGTATGTAATATTCCAGGGTGAACACAGAGGAATATACCTTGCAGAATGTCTTGGGAAAAAAAATGTCCTTCCTTGCCTGGAATACCATGTGAGGTCACAGGAACTGTTACCTTGAGAAAGAAGTAAATCAGCAAGACTACGTAGAGGAACAGTACCAACACTGAACAAACAGTCCTAGATAATATAACTGATAAGTATGTATTGAGTGAATTGGTGTTATGTGGGGTAGATGGCAGCAATATGCTTGGTGGTTATTATATCCTTCTGTATGTATGGGCTGCTGCAAAGCTGGGGAGAATAACCCGGTTTCTCTGCTTGCGACAGCACAAAGACTAAAGTTGCAGTAAGAGAGAGGTTGGGCTACCATGGTAAAAGTAGTACAGCACAGAAAGAGTTTGTGGGGGGAGGTTGTTGAATATCTGTTACTGGAGATCTTCAGGAACAATTAGGAAACAACTTCTGACAAAATGTAAGATGTTTTATTTTCTGCAGTGGGACTGGACCTCTCCTGATGCTTCTTCCAGACAGAAGTCTGTTGTTTTCTGACATGCTCTTCTCTTTAATATCCTCTTTGGCAAATATCACTGTTGTCTGGACAGGAATTTCTTAGATGGTGGGGAAAATTAAAATTTAGTAAATTCACAGTAGTCATTTTGGTACAGAACTTCATGGGGCAGTACTTTAAGCGACTATATTTGACCAGCTGCTGTAGCTATAAGAGTCACAGGCCACAACTTCTTAGTGAAAGTGTTTCTTATCAAGAGAGTAAGGACTGGGACTTGCTTTCTAATCAGCATATTTTCTGAAGACTTTTAAAATGCATGACATACCAGCTGTCACCAGAAATTGTGCTCCCCACCAACACCGGCATGCGGTGCGTTGGCACTCATGTCACACGGAGAGGGAGTGTTGACAAGTCCTCTTGCTAGTCACCTTAGGAAGGGAGAGAGGAAGCCAGGGTTCAGTGAAGGCAATCTCAGGAGAACACCAGGAACATCAGAACCAGAGCTGTCTGAGTAAGAAGTTACTGGGCTGGTCCAGGACTTTTGCAAGCCCAAGAGAAAATGAGTGCAGCAAAAGAGAAATTTTCTCCAGCCTCATCCATGTTTAGCTTGGTGTTTGGGACTGATTTGAACCTCTCTTCGTGAGATAGCAGTGCAATGCCATTCCTGAGCAGTCTTCCCAAGTTCCAGAGTCTTGAGTAGCTGTAGTTGCATTTGTGTTAAAATTGAATTATGTTTTCTTTCAACTTAGAAGCCAAACTTGATTTCCAAGCCAATGCTTGATAGCATCCTTTGTCTTCGTGATGACAGATGGAAGTACGTGCGGAGCCTCCTGACCCCAGCCTTCAGCGATACCAAACTGAAAGAGGTAAGCTCTAGACATTGCTGCTTTCATAATTTAGAAGACTTGTCCAGTCATCTGCTTTATGTACGTCTGTATTAAGGATGGGTAAAACATGCTACTTTGTGCCACTTTATTTAGATGGGAAGAGCACGTGCAGCAGAGCTTCCATAGGGCATGGTTCAGATCATAGACTGGTGAGAATCAGAATAGCTCATCTGAGGGTATGATCCTCTGTATCCCTCCATTTACATCAGTTTGTCCATGAAAGTGTAGCATACTCAAGAAGGACCCTTACTTCTTCCTCTCCCCTGCCCTTTTAGGAGTAAGCTTAAGTCCAGGAAAGGTTATTGCTCCCAGTTGGAACATAGCTTTTCTTGACATGCAGAGTCAGCAACTCTCATGTTAACACAGGAACTGCTGTCAGTCTATTTTCATTTCTCCATCTCCTTCCCCTTCCCACCTCCTTTTATTCTTTAATCCTTTCATATAATAAAATAAGTCACTGGAACAGAATGTCATTTCCAGATAAATACCTCTGACTGAAAATAAATGTCTCTGCGCTGACCTGCTGCTAATTTCCCATAAATGTATCAGCATTTGCTCAGCCATGGGAACCCATTACCCAGTAACAAAGTCCTGTTCCAGTGGCACGATATCTCTTAATTAAATGTATATAAATGATTGACCGGTTAAAGTCTTCTCTCAAAGAAAAGTACAAAAAACAACCCCACAACAAAAAAATCACCTCTTCCTTTTTATGTTTTATTCTGAAAGGGAATCATGCTCACTCCGGTGCCCAGTCCTGGGTTGTAAAATTTTCCACTGGGCAGACGCTTGTGTTGTTTTGACATGCCGCTGTTGAAATCCACAGTAACATCTAAATGTGTCTGGCTCTCCCAGCTCTATAGACAGTGGTCGCTTAGCAACGCCGGCTGTCACCTCCTTATTATGGTAAATTCTAATTGGCCGCGAGCCTGGCGGAGATGCTGATTAATCACGACTGACAATGCCATTGGTTATGCGCCCTGACATTTGCTCTGTCACCGACTCCATCACAAAATTTCAGCAAGGCGAGGGTGTTTAAATATGCAAGCAATTAGTTGCACATGGCATGGTGGGGAGAGGAGAGCTTTGCATTTTCCTAGCGGAAATTAATCTGCCTTACTGCAGGTCATCAGCACTTTGCTCGCGGACTAACAAAAGATAATGCCTCACTCCCCTCAATTTGTGGAGAGCAACCTCTGCTGGCACCAGCCGGGCAGGCTTGGCCGAGGAGCATGGTGAGGGCAAGAGAAGGGAGCCTCGGAGATCCTGCTCTGGGGCTGGGCACACACGGCTTTGCAGGGTCTGGCCAATCGAACCGGGCTGGGAGGAGAAGTCATGGCACTCCCTTTGCACAGCTTCGCGGTGGAGCTGGAATGCAGGAATAATGGTAGGAGGTAAAATGAAGGGCTGGTCAGTGCCTGGTAGCTGTCTTGCATGCAAAGATTGCGATCTTTAATTTTAGCGTGATAATCAGCTTTGCCCATGCTGCTTCTTCCAGGCTCTGTGGAAGGCGTGTGTGCATGGGCTTAGGGTGACCTGGAAATTGTGGCTTTCTCCTCCCATTCTACAGCAAGTGAGAAAAAGAGGAGTGGAGCAGGTCTCTCTGAAAGGTTCAGCTTTGCTTTTCTCTCCCATACCTTCACCAGAAGTCCGTCCCTCCCTACACAGACAGACACTTGCAGTAAGCCCGTGTGAGATTAAGAACTGCTGTTGAATGGATGTGCTCCTCAGTGTTGCGTTTCATTTTCTACCCAAATACATTAGCAATCCTGGGATTTGAAGTTAATGCAGCTTAAGTCCCTTGCCCATGTGCTTTTCCTGCTGTTGCTTAATTTAGAAGCCATACCAACACTTCTCAAAGGAAATCAATGCTCATTAATTATGATCTCACTTTTTAACTCTCCCATATTTGGTACTCTCTCAGAACCTCTACAGCAGCATGGAAACAAAAATACCATGTTCTAGTATTGGCCGTACTACAGAGTATTCAGCATATCTGTAAGACATCCTGTTTATAATAAACCCTTCCTCTCTACTTTGAGTTACAAACACAAATTTGGTACTAATTTATTGCATAAGAACCTAGATATGCTATTTTATACATATTTATAATTACTACTAGGACATTCCTTATCTCTTCTTCCAAAATATTAATTCCTCTGACAAAATCCCACACCAAAGTCTTCCCTCTGTTCACTCTAGATGTCTGCCTTACCTTTGTTCCTCTATGCAAACTCTTCAGTGGTGCTGGAGACTGCAGACCTCACGAGTGTCTTTGGAGAGTGGTTCCCCTTAAGTGCTGCAGCCCTTAGTGCCACTCCAAACATAGACATTCTGAGAGAATTGGGAGCTATTAGCCTGTGACAGAGCAATAAATGTTAACAACTCCTTGTTCTCCCCACTGCAATCACTTCAGATGAAAGATGCACCGAGGGACAGAGAGCTCAGCGTAGGTCCCTTGTATCTCCATTTCAGAAACACAGGAAACACAGGAAAGGACAGTTTCAGGGCTAGCAAGAGTGAGAAGTGAGAAGCCACTTTGGCCTGGCTGCTGGAGGACAAAAGACCCAAGACAGAGCTAATGTGTGTTGCTAAGATTTAACCTGCAGTGCTCCACAGAGGCACCTGCGGCTGTGGGCAGAGGTGAGCTTTGGCCTTGTTGCTTCAAAGAAGTGGTGTAATGTCACTGAGAGGTTCACTGAGCTTGAGGAATCTCCCCAGAGTTCAGCAAGTATCTCCAACAGCAAATGATGAAGAGTTGATTCCAGAAATTTTGACTTTTTCCAAGTTACATGAATTGAACTGAAACTAGAGGTTATAGAGTTGTTGGGTAACAAACATAGTGATTTCTGTGTGTCTGCGGAGAGTTGTTTTTGTAACATTTTTCAACAGTTTCTGACATCTTCTCTGGCTTTCTCTCTATCTTTTTTCAATTTGTCTTTAAAAGCTATGTACTGTTTCACTGTTGTTTTTATGGATTTCTATGTACTGTGTGTTCTCCTTTTTTAATTTTTTTTTTGTAAGGAGCATGTAAGGATTAGTAAAGGAATCCACTCCAACTGAAGGAAGGTTTGTCTCTGGATAACATTAAATGCAAATACTATAGTGGTGGTGAGTATAGCATAAAGCAATAGACTTGTTGGCTTGATCCTGCAGTAAGATTGGGTAGAATCCCATGTGACATGCCACTGGAGCTGGTGGCAGATCTAATAGTAAGCTCTTTCCAGCAAGACTCCTGAATGAACCTCATAGTGCCATTGCTGTGGGAGCACTAAGAATGAGAAATGAGAGTCAGGAGGCAGGAAACTCAAGAAATGTCACTTCCAGCTCTGCCACTGACTGCCTGTGGGTGATCTGACAGAAGCTACTTAAATTCTCTGCACATGAAACAACTTCTATCTGTTAAATGAGAACAATACCAATCACTGAAAGTTGATCCAAGATGTAATTCATGAGGAATTGGTGAATTATAATACCTAGAGGCTCTAAGTAACAGAAACATTTCCCAGTGTTCCTGTCATGCTCCCCTCAGCTGTTATGTATTGAAACAAGCTGACATGTTAGTGATCTTGCTCTACCAATCTTGATTCCCTATTTAGTATTTCTTATTTTGTTCTTCTTTTTTGCTGTTATGCCTGTGATGATCCTGCAGTTCTGGACCCCTTGTCAGACTTGATAAATAGCTTTACTCTCTTTTACAGCCAACACCAGCAGAAAACCTATTGATTTTTATTTATTCTGATGGTGCTGCAGTAGTCTTGTCATCTCCTATCAGTATGCCAGGGATCCTTTCCTCCATTAACAAACCATTTAAACAAAACAGAACACAAAAATTAAAGAGGAGAGCACAGCTTAATGTAGCATTGTCCTAAATAACCTGTGAAGTGGAGTTTGTGTTGAGGCATTTCTTTCAAACAAAGAGAGACACAAAGCAGAACTTGTAATAACATGGCAGAGCAGTGCAGAAGAATCTTCTAGTGTCACTCTCAAGCATGTAGATCTTTCATGTCCCACTAGGACATAAGATCTGACAGTCCAACCATTAAGGTTTTCTTGATTTGCTGTTAGTCTGTGCACATTGGTCAAAGGCATTTTGGGAATGTTGTTGTTGGTGGATGAAGCAAGTGTGCTCACCTGAGGCAAAGCAAATCCTGATGTAAAAGCTGATATGTGAAATGTGCATAATCTTGAGCCACAAGCCAATGACTTGTTGAGTTGCTCATTCTGATAAGTTGTGCCCAGGAGTAGCAGAGCTCCACTCTCAGGTGATGGAAACAAACCCTCTCACAAAACATCTTTCTGACACTATGCTCTTTTTCTGGTTTTATTCAGGGACTTGAAATCTGGAAGAGAAGCAATTCTTGTCTTAGGGATGTATCCTTTTTCCTTCTCCTTCCTTTATATTTCATAGTATTTGTGGGACAAATAGGCCCAACACGACTTCTGCTTGCTGTACGTGAACAGTAAAGTCTCCAGTGTGTCTGTCTACAGTGAATATGATCCAGCCTTTTAGTTTTTAGTTTGGATGCTAATAATAAGTGGAATAATAATACTGATGAATACTGAGGGCCACATTGAACTAGAGGAACTAGACTCTGATGCCTTTGAACAGTGCAAACATCCACATGCACTGTGCATACGCAGAATCAGAAGCTAATTGTTGTTATGTGCCAAATAGCATATTGGCAGGATTTATACAGCAAAGCCCCTGGCATCATGAAAACCCTAACCCCAAATGCTCTTCTTTGGCAAAAAGAAAAAAAAGACTCTGGGCTACTCTTGCTATTAGATAACTGTCAGATCAAATATTTACAGGGACCATATTGTTTAGATTTTACTTCATCCTGTTACTCTCAGCCAATCTGAACACAGAGCAGCTGGGGTTTGTTTACCCACCAAGAACTGAATCTCAGGCAGGTTATGCAGGTTTTACATTCTGACTGGCAAATGAGAATGTATGGGAAGTCACTGAGACCCAAGGCAGCGTAGATCAATCTGTCTGTTTCTGTGCCAGTCTCCTATGCTTGGTATAGTTCACCTGCCTTTATTTTTCTATACCCCTATAGTGGTATAGTTCACTACTTTATTTTTCTTGACAATCAGACAAAGATTTTGAGGTGTTAAGAGACTTGAGAATGTTTCAGTCTGTGGCCTTTGTAGTTTGCAATCTTGGACTAATTTATGTCCCCAGGGGAATAAAAACCCAAATCCAACCTAGGATTTTGGAGTAGATATCCCCTGTAGCTTTCATATACAAATAATTGTCTTATTGTCATATCATGCTAACAGTAAATCAAATCCATGTGCCTTCCTCCCTATTTTCCTGGTTCGATTTACTAATAAAAATACCTTATGGCTAGGAATGAATTTTGAAAGGCTGGTGGAATGTGCAAAGTGCAGAGGTGCTGTGGGATGCCCTGGCCAGACGTACATGCCCCTGACGTCTCTGCCAGCTGTTGAAAAATGATAGCAACCAGCTGGCTGCTTACAGATCTGGTGATGTGATGAAGAATAAAAGAGAAATAAGGCAATAAAAGAAAAATCTGAAATGATCACCATCTGTTTCAGTAGCATTATACCTGTTAAAAAACTGATTTTGATTTTGTTCTCTTTGGCTGGTTCGGTTCATTGTGGGGGCTGGATTGAGATTATGAAGTATTTCACCTTAGTTCAGTCTGTTGAACAGAAATGTGTTAATTTTGTTGAACTGTTTGAGAAGACGCTTGCTGCAAGGGACCTGTTTTGGAAAACTGAAAAGGGGAAGAAGACTGCCACATACTGTAGTGTGCACCTCTCAAAAGTGTAACAGCCACTTTTACCGAACACGAATCTGGCATCAGAGTTGTCTTGTGAGACTCTGGCATAGCCCAAATCAACCCAGCTTTGCAATGCAATTTCTCCCGTACAGGCATGGGACCTTGAGAGCAGCTAGACACATTCTTGACTCAGACTTCTGCCTTTGGAAAACATACTGGATGCTCCCGCGTTGGCCTTTTGACTGCGTATAGTCTTGCCCATGTGTTAAGATGGCAGAGTGCCTGTGCACAAAGTGTTATGCCAGTTTCACAGAGGTAGAAGTGCCAAGCAAAATGGACTTGGCTGGGCAGGCTGCATAGCTCTCAGAGTGTGCTGCAAGGCTGCAGTAAGTCTTTTTTGGTAACAAGAATGTCAGAGGAGTAGGATAAGTCTGTTCTCATGTTTGTTGACGTCTGTATGCTGAAGGAGGTAGTTCAGGAAGGAAAGGCAAATGCAGCCCTAAAGACCCACTGTTGACTGTGGGTAAGCCTACCTGACCAGTATGTATCAGTGACTGGAAAGAACCCTTGGATGAATAAACTCACATGAATATCCATTTAATGGCATCACCGCTTCAGAAAAGCCTTTCCTCGCGTTCCAATAGCAGTTTGCTCTCAGCAGCTTGTAGTGGTATCTAGGGTGCTTCTCTAGTGTACATGTTAAGTCCCTCAAACTGAGAGATGGGAAGGTAGAAGTGCTGGGTCTCTGATGCCAATGCCTTTACAGGATTTTGGAAAACACTATTCCTTCTGCCCTGGATCATATGTAACCTATAAGTCCAATTAGAGATCATGATAAATCATCATTTGGAATAGGTAATGATTAAAAAGAGAGAGGGATATTTTTGCCTGATAGCTCTCTGTGTATGCAGCCACAGTGGGGAAAGAACCATCAGTCAGGTAAGTGACAAGACCTCTTGTATTTAGGCCCAGAGGTGGAGAAGGGCATCCCTGTAATGTGTAGGTTTGTTTTGAGCACAAAGTGCCAACATATCGTCTTACCTGTGCATAAGTGCCTAACAACACCTGCAGAGGAACCTGAGAGCTCTATCCCATTTATCAGATCAAAATAATTTTAAGTAATTATTTTTGTTTGGTTTTTTTCCTTAACATTTTAATGTTTTTTCACAATTCTGTATGTTCCTTTCTAGATGACACCACTGATAAACCAGGCCTGTGACATCCTGCTGTGTAACTTGAAAGTCTACGCAGATTCTGGCAAAGCTTTTGATATCCAGAGGTATGTTCAACGTGCCAAAAATTAGTAGCAGATTAAAAATAAAGAGAAAAAAGTCAATAGCAGCAGTTATTCTAAATTCACACTTACTGTTTAAAAGATTTTTTTTCCTCCCTCACTTTTAAAAGTGGAGATCATAGTTTAATAGAGAGTGTGTCTGATAAATGCCTTTTCTTCCTGGGGACAGCCATTGCATACTTGAAAAGTAATTTTGGTAAAGCATCTAATGTATTTCTGGCAGTTATTTAATGAAGTTTTAACAGCTGGAAGCACAAAGGAAGGCTGCATCAGTCCCTGTCCAGTCTGTTCTCTACAGGCTGCCAATAATGTACAAACATAAGAATTGATCTAGTATCAAATATATCTAGTCCATCACCCTTTTGCTTTTTTATATATATGAGGTTTTTTTGAGCACTTAATCATTCTTACCACATTCTTCATAACCCCCTCTCATGGCATGCTACATTTTTGTGAAACAACAGGATCAGTACTCCAGATGAAAATGCACCATTGATTTATAAAATGACATTTTAATATTTTCCATATTCTGCTTTCTCTCATTTGTTATGCATTTAATATCCTATTATCTTTTTTGCTGCTCTTTCATCAGAGGTCTTCACTGAACTGTTTGCAACACTGTCTAGTCCCTTTTCTGAGTAGATGCATTTCCTCTAAGACCTTGTGTAGTAGTTCAAATGCATTATTTTTAGTGGGCACATTCTTTCTATTTTTGCTTCATTTTTCTTAGACTACATTTGCTGGGTTTGTCAGTGCCCTCTGAGGTTCTTCATGATTTTCCCTGAACTGAAGCAGCACAAATAATATTGTTTCATCAGAAGAAATAGATATTTAGCCACAATTTATTAATCTTTTTTCAAGTACATGTACACGTGCACATGCAAGTGTGTGTGTGCGCACAGAGATCTCTTTATTAAACAGCTGAAGAGACATTTAAAGACGTTGTATGAAATCTCAAGATACATTATACTACCCTAGTGCTGTGATGAAAATTGACCTTTCCAGTCTTTTTCCTTTTTTCCTTTTGTCCTTTGTCTTTGACTGGTCTTTTAGCTATTGATCTGTTATAGGGTTTCACCTCTCAAGCACCGCTTTGGAAAAGACCTTTTGAAAGTATAAATGAATGATGTTGACCATGTCAGAATATGATCTTCCAGTTGTTTTACCATACTACCATTTCAGCATTTATATATGTGATTCTCATTCCACTGCAGTTTCACAGAATTGCCTTGGAAGCTGGTTTTTTGGATGTAAAAACCCTAGCTGTAACCTCCTGTGACCTTAGTTGTCTTTAGCCATTTTGTGTTTTGCCAACAACTCAAGGTTTAGTTTTTAAGGGTTTTTTTGCAGTACCCTGGAGAGGTAGACGATTGAGTCCTTCTGATATTATTGTTTTATAGGAATGCCACCTCTTTTAATATTTTAACTTCTAATAATGCTCTTTTTTTGTGTATGTGTCTGTGTGTGTAAGAGTTGAAGACCAAAAGAAGTTACTTAGCTCTGCAGTATTGTTCTTATCTTTCGAATCTGCTCTGGTGTGATCAGAATGACAGCTCACAAAGATCACAGTTTAGAAATACTGATTCACATGATATATCCAGGATATAATGGGCCTGACTCCTGTTTTTCTCTTCATACATGTTCATGCAGGTTAAAACACCAGAGATTGATATTAGCCTTTTGTAAAGGTCGTGGAAGTACAGTCATTGCTTATTTTACAGATAAAATAGATTAGAAGAATCAAATTCCAAGGATACGGTACATTCTTGGTATATCTAGAACACCACTTATCTCAAAAATTAACAGAGATGCTAAAGCCCACTAGGAAAACAAAGATGGTAGGACAGCTGGATAGATGGTCAGATATGCAGGGAGTGATTCAGTAAATTCTGAAGTTTCTAGATCATGGTACACAGATCATTTGTAGTTCTCAAAGCACTGGCTGCTCCTCTGCAGAGATACAGATTTCACATGGTGTCAGTTCCTCTTAGTTTTGTCCACAGAGTTACATTACAAAGGAGGTATGAAGAAGAAGAAGGAAATCCTTAAGCACCTTAATTTCACTTTAAGAACCTCTTGTCTCTGAGAATTTAGACTGGACTGGTAGTAGGTGTTGTTTTTGCAGTTTAAAAGGAGAAAGGAGTGATCTCATTTATTAGGATGCATACTAAGAAAATGCTCATGAATCTCTGACATGTTGCATTTGATTTCTAGGTCATAACAAATTAAATTGTTTTTAATAAATTTTTAGTGGAATCATTAAGCTATATGAAAATACGTTCACTTTGTAGGTGTAGAGAAGGTGATCATTATCAAACATCAGCATTTGTCAGAATGATGGAAACATCTCTTGCTGGCAAAGCTCAAATCTAAAAGCAAAAGGAAACTCGGTGGCAAATTTAATGCTATGTGATGTTCATAGAAGCAAGATATTAATGGATATGTGATTTGTAGATTATGATTTATCATTCTTCAATTTAATGCAGGTGTTACAACTGCTTTACCTTGGATGTCGTTGGTAGCGTAGCTTTTGGTACTGAGGTGGATTCTCAGAAGAATCCTGATGACCCCTTTGTTAAGAATTGCAGAACATTCTTCGAAATGTCTTTGTTTAAGCCTCTTCTCATTCTAATCCGTGAGTATAGTCTACATTTGTCTCCTTTCTTGTGGTGATTTCCTAAAAATCATTCTGGAATTGCAAAACATGCTGAAGACAGAGAAGGAAGTTTTATAGCTGACATTATTTCAGAGGTCTTCAGAATGCAACCTACAGGCCAGTTCTACACTTGAGAGTTCCACCATATGCTCTACAGGGCTTGTCACCATTAATGAAACTTACTCCAGAAACTGAAAGTCCAGGAACACAATGCTCCATGTTCATCTGAGAGGAAGGTTTCTGGGTCCTGCCATTTCTATAATACTTATTTTAATACACTTCTCACTTAAACAAAGTAACTACCATTCAGAACTTGAGTGTAAAGCTTTTGTGCACTTGATTTAGTAGAGGTTAAAATCCCATACATTAACAACCCACTAAAGAAAAGAGGTAGAAGAGCATAAACATATTGTGTAAGTACACCCAATTCTTTTTTGAACAGCAGCCACAGCCTGGTTGATGGCTCTAAAGGATAAAGATCACAAATGTCACAAAGAGAATGCATTTATTTTAGATCAATAGATAGGTAATGCAAGAGTGGGGTATGAATCCACATAGTTCTAGAGCATGCAAGCTAAGGCTTCATGGTGGTGATGGTCTTGATTAGTTCAAGGGCACTAAGAATCACAGCTGAGGAAACCACAGCATAATGAAGGCTTTTGATGTTTTATCATCTTGTTATCTAGACCTGCACACAGTAGTATCAGGTGGCACAGTGGCAACGTTTCCTGTGCCCATCTGATCCTGCTGGCATTACAGATTGCACCTGTACTCGCAGTGCATCAACTGTTTCCTTCTGGAGTTGTGTATCCAAATTGCCCTGGGGTTAGTGTTTAACCTGATTGCAAAAAGTGATTTTTAACCAATTTCTTAAGGGACAGAAATATGCCCCTATACATCTAAGAACGTGTCCTTCATTTAAAAAAGTTCCTGTAGTGTTTGGAGTTGGATTCTTTGGTTCATCTCTATCTGCTTGTTCATTAATACAGTCTGAATTTCCACAATGCAGTTGCCCTATTGGCAGGATATGGTTTTTCCAGTAATTGATTTGTTAGTCTTAGGTTGTTCATAAGTTAATGAGGGGTTTATTAGAATTCAAGACTTCACTCAGGTTTCTAGTTCCTGACTCTAAAAGTCATGGACTGGTCTCCATCCTTGTGATAACATCCCACTTCCAGAGTCTGTGGCCTGTTTATAGAAGCAAAATAAATAGAATAATAGAATAGTCTGTGTTGGAAGAGACCTTTAAAAGCCATCTAGTCCAATCCCCTGTGATAAGCAGGGATGTCTTCAACTAGGTCAGTTTTCTCAGGGCCCAGTCCATTCTGACCTTGAATGTTTCTGGGGATGGGGGCATCTTGTACCACTGTTTCACAAGCTTCATTGTAAAAAACATCTTCCTTATATCTAATCTGAATTTGCCTTCTTTTAGTTTAAACCCCCTAGCCTTTGTCCTATTGCAAGAGGCCCTGCTAAAGAGCCCCATCCTTCTTATGGGCCCCTAATACTGGGGAACTGTAAACAAGCATTAAAACTACAGTTTCACGGGTTGGTGCCATAAGCTGCTAGACCACTTCAAGATCCCCCATCTTCCCTATATAATTTTCTGAGTAGGCAGGAGAAATAATGCTCCCCTTTGTTGTGGTGGCTCTGTGACATCAAAAAGCTGAACCAAAATCCTGATGCATTGTGGAAACAATCTTGGGAGGCAAATGTCTGGCAAGAGAGTCCTGGCCAGCAGGACATTTCTAAAAGGAAATCCTCTTTTTCTTCCACCCCCATAGGTTGGTAAAGGGAGACAAAAAGAAGAAAAATCAGTTTTCATAAAAGGAACACATCCCATTTGATAAGTTTTATAATATTAAGGAAGAATGGGGCAGACTGTTATATGCCTTCACAGTCTGATTCAATGTTTTCTTCTTTAAAATATCTTACAGTTTCTTTCCCATTCATCATGATCCCATTGCTACGCATTTTTCCCAACAAGAAACAAAAGGAACTGAATGGATTTTTTATCCAAACCATAAAAAATGCAATTGTCTACAGACACCAGCAAGATGCAGCTGAGGTAAGGCTATTTCTGTGATATATATATACAGATAAGAGAATATTTTTAGGAAGAATTGGAAGTGGCATAAGCCTCAGTTTAAAAAGCAAACTCAAACTCTTTGAACATTCAAAGTGTTTTAGTGAAGATTTGATTAATTTGTAGTTTTATGTACCATCAGGCAGAATTACTAACACATTCTGATATTGCTTCTCTTGGAGTAAGGATGCAGAAAAGTTACATCTGGGATGACTTTTCAGCTTAGTTTCCAGACCCAAGAGGAAGGATTCAGCCAGTGGAATTTTTTCTCATTTTAAAGTCAGGTGTCATGTCTGCACTACTTTTCCTTAAGGACCAGAGGAAAAGAAGCCCTCACTTTGTGTCTCCACCCAGTCATTCCCTAAGAGCAGAGGCAGGTTTTATGTAGTCCTATGACAGTTCCATGCTGTTGGAACATGGAAAGAACCTGAGTGTCTAGTTAGAGCAGTCACTCGATGTTGAGATGCCTAAATACAAAGGTAGTAAATATCACCTGAAATATGCAAACAAATGGCCATTGTTAGCAAATCATTTGTTACTTCTTTTGTTTGGCTTTAAGGCACACTGAGGGTTTTTTTTTGTGTTTGTTTTTAATCACTCTTGTTTTATGCCTATGTGAAGGCACATACATTTTTATGGAAGTCTCTATTTTGGTGTGCGAAGCGTTTGGAACGTAGGCCTGTGCTTTGGTTCTATGATACAGAAGTTCTTCTTTTGTCCAAAAAGACAACCAGGAAATTAAATGAAATCCTAAGATTTCTTTTAATTTAATTTCATTTTTCCTTTCTTTTCCTTTCTTTTCATTAAGTTTAATTTCATTTCATTCCTTGACTTCTCATTTAATTCCTTTCATGAAATGAAATCCCAAGATTTCATTTAATTTTATTTTGTTACATTTAATGTAATTTCATTTCATTTTTTGATTTCAATTTTTTAATTTCATTTCCTTTTATTCCATGAAATTTCATTTCATTTCATTTCATTTCATTTCATTTCATTTCATTTCATTTTTTGATTTGGTATTTCATTTCCTTTCACAAAATGAAAACTCATTCCGTGAAAGGAAATGAAATCTGCAGTTTTCATCTAATTCCATTTTGTTGTTTGTTTTGACTTCCTTTCATTCCATTTCATTTCTCTTCATTCCAGTGAATTTCATTTCACTTCATTTCTTGACTTTTCATTTCATTTTCATTTATGACATGAAATCCCAAGATTTAATTTAATTTCATTGTTTCATTTAATTTCTTTTAATTTTTTATTTTATTTCTTTAAAATTTCATTTAATTTCTCTTTATTCCATGATGTTTAATTTCATTTGATTTTATTATTTGATTTTTCATTTCATGAAAGGAAATGAAATCTTGAGATTTCATGTAATTTCATTTCTTTAGGTTTCCCTTCATTTATTTTCTTTTTTTTAATTTCTTTTTTTTGTTTGTTTGTTTAACTTAATTTCATTTTCTTGCACAAGTTTTCATTTCTTTTCATGAAGGAATATGGATAGGTAGTGAGAAACAAGGAATATCAGTGAGAATTCTATTTTTAAGGTAACTGAGATAATTTTTGCATAACAATTGACATGAAACACACAACATACACATGAAGGAAGCTGGTAATATTGAAGTATAAGAGGTGTTACTTACCACTCTGAGATGAAGAGTAATGCTGATGGAGTTAACAGCACAGGTGAGAATGTATCCTCCCAACTTATTCTCACAGCTTCACCCCACGGCTGCCACTTTTGAGGATAAAATGGATTTTAGTTTACCCTACGTTACTTCCAGGACACATTTAAAAATAAAATTTATATTCAAAGATATTGCTGCTCTTTAACTTTTTCTGCAGTGATGTCTCACTTCTCCATTTGTTGCAGTTTATCACTGTGTGCTGCTCACTGTTCCTTCAGCCTGCCTTCAGTCTTTTTCTTTACATCTGAAAGATGGTAAGCACCACTGACTGGCCACAAACAACTTGTGATCCATAAACATGGTTTCTGGGCCAGGCTGAGTGCTGCAGGAATATTTTCTGGCAGTGATCATGTGTATAAACTGCTTGCAGGCACCTCATTTCTACTGCACAGGTCCAGTGTGAACTTTTAATGCAAACAGATGTGGCTGTAGGTACAGACAGTTTGAAATCAAAGATTCATGCCAAAGGGGTCTGCATGGAAAGTCTATTCTGTGTATCAATTATCAAAGGATAAAAGGGACAATGAAACAACCTAATGTGGATTAAAAGTGGTTGCTGTATTAACCATTATTAATAAAATGCAATGTGTTTCTGTGGCAGTAGCACAGAGGGGATCGAGCATGGGCTAAACCCCTCACTGTGCCAGGGCTGGTCACTCCCTTAAACAAGGGACAACACAAAGAAAAACAACATTGTAGTGACAAGATCAGGAGGCAGAAATCTCTGCATAGTGCAGCCTGTTTGCAGGTTACAGCGGTTGATGGACCAGAGGCTTCAGATTCTATTAGAAGGGATATTGGAGGTGCTGCATGGGATAACACAGGGCAGTAGCTCCCAAGACTGGGACAATGTGGAGGGAAGTGCAAGGTCCATGTTTGCCTTAGCAGTGTATGCACAGCTCCAGGACTGCCTGTGGACCCGTCTGCTCTTGGACTTTTGCCTAGTTTGCAAAATTGGCATATGGGAACTATTTCAAGTGCTCAGATTTAGACACTTAGGACTGGATTTCTGAGGGCAAATTAAGTCCCCTTTGCAGTTCAGGATCATTGCTGTTCAAAAATGACTGGAAAGTTTGGAGCTTTCTTTTTTCCCCTTTTCACTGCCTGTCTTGTTACATGCTCTTACAATTTTGAGTAGTTTAGGTTGGTAGCACATGAGTCTTGTTACAAATATAAGCAACTAATATTTGTCGGAGTCTTAAAAATGGTGTGTGAAACAGAACAAAATGCAGCTTTTTTCAATTTAATGCAGAAATTGAATTTGTAGATATTAGGTGTCCCAGATAGCTGTGCATGTGAAGGAGAATTATGTCCTCTGTCCTAGGTCTCAAATGATGAAATGTACCCACTGGAAACCAGTTGGAGTTTTGGCACTGAATTTTAATAAGGCCAAGATATAACTAGCAGCCACTGGTTCTTTGTGCTAATAATGAGAGCTATAAGCAAAGTCTTATGGTCTCCCTGAGGTGCATTAGGCCAGTGGGTATTTTTTAGTTTGCCACATTCCTAGATGTTACATTCTGTGCATCTTTTACTCCCCATTGATTTTATCACCATTAAAAATGCTTTCGGGTTCTTTTCTTGAGGGGAGGGGGTGGGGAGTATAAAAAAAGCCTTTGGAACAAACTGTAAAACAATTAAAAGCTCCACGACAGTGATTCAGCTGAAGCTTGTCTTCCTCTCATCTACAGCTAATGTGAACAAAGAATAAAGAAAGGCCAAAAAACAATGTGACAAGCAAAGTCAGCCTGTTATCATCCCTGTTCTATCAGTAAATGAAACAATGCTTCTGAATGCCTAAAGATAATCCCATGGGTAGATAGTAATTTTACAGCCAGGTTTAGATCTAATAATACGCTTGCAGCTTATATGAGATCTGTGATGTCACTTTCTCTCATCCCATCGGTTAGTGGTGCAGATGTCATTTTAATTATATATTATCTTCCTGTGGTCACTGGAATAATTTTAGACCTGGATATTCCACTCATTTGGCTTATGTACAAAAACATTTAATGGTTGTACTTTAGAAATTTTAATATATTACATTTATTCATGGATTCAAATTATTATAAAGGCTTTTCCCACTATTTACAGAAGAACCAATTTTTCTGCTCAGAAGAAACAGCACAAATTTAATGCACCACTTAACACCTACTTTAAAGACTCCAGCAAGATTTAAGTGTTCAAATACCTTATCCTGATTATCTGCCCAGGTTTAAATTTTTCCCTGAGGCAAAATGTCTCCAAAGACAGGGCATATAGACTATTTGTTTACTTCAATAAATGATACTTTGATAGATTTTCATTTAATAATCTGATATGCAAATAGTTTTCATGTTAGAGCTATTTTTATGTCATGTTATAGTTCAGTTCTTAACCTACTATTTTCTTTTAAATTATGATATCTAGATGAAGGAGTCTTTCATAGTGCTCAAAACTGAGATTCCTTTCTAAAACTGTGGACTGAAACTAAGTCTGCTGTCAGCAGATGAAATTCCAGAGTTTCATTTGTAATCCATAGTAATACAACAATTGAAATGTAACAATTTAAGGCTATTGTAAAATATTATTTTTGGAAAATCACAGCAGATCTGTGGGAAATCCACTATTGAAAATACTCATCCTATAACAAGGAGAATTGGAAAATTCATACAGGCTTCAACAGATTTTTCTGACATTTCCTGATTTTTCCAGTCATACTGTCTGCTGTGCATGCATAACTCAAGGTCATAGATCCATGCCAGGCTGGCAGTGATCTGATGATGTTTCTGATGACCATCAGCTGCTTCTTGGTGGTCTCAAGTCAATTTGGAATGAGAGGGTGACAAAGCACAGGGAAGTATCACCAGAGCTATTCATTGACGTTTTTCAGTTTGCAGTTCAGTCAGTCTGGCTGCAGACCTATGGACTATTTGAGTGCGTTTAATGCAAATGCAGAGCAGACAGAAGGAACAACAGCAGAAGAGTGTGAAGACTGTGCAGCTGTGAGCCACACTTCCCATTCCCACTGAGCGCCATGGCATAAAGCCACACAGAAACTGCACGGTGTTGTCAGTCCTGGTGACAATCTGGCCTCCTTTCAGTTGGTGTGGCTTTGGGATGCTCTGTAGTCTACTGTACTAGGTATAGATCAAAAGAGATTGTCCTCTGGTCAAGAGTTGCAACCCCCTCCAATTTTCCCTGCTTGCCATCCTGGCCAATCTTCTCCCTGATCACTGGCAACTGCAATAGGTGGCTCTGCTTTTCCCAGGCTGCCCGTACACCTGGGAAGGCATGAGAGGTTCCTGGTGAGTGGAAGTCCTTCGGTTTATCAGCATCAGCCATGGGAGCCTAAAAAGGTCAGAAAACTGAATTTTGAGTAACTCTGAAATGAAGGTATTTAAATACTTGCAAGGGCGGGGGTGGACTTGCTCTATGGACTAGCAACAGAAATGTGCTATAAAGAAGAGGTGTCTTTTAATATCTTTGTGGGAAATTATGGCCAGGTTAGAACTTTAATCTCTGGAACAGTGATTCCTAGGGAAAAAACATGCAGTGATCTCCCCTAAGGGAAAGAGGGACAAGTGTGTGTGTACCTGCATTCTGGAGGATAAGCGACAATCTGAAAACCTAATTACTGTGACACTGTTCTTTTCTCTTCCTACCCCAGTAGTTCCCTGGAGTCCTTCCTTTTCATGAACTAATGAACTATTTTATTCAAGAGCTCGTTGAAATGAGTTGAGCAGAGGTAATCCTCCTGAAAATGTCTGATCCTCTCTTTGTCAAGGGAAAACTATACAATTACAAAGAAAAGTTAGTTAAAAATTTGCTAAATACTATGTACATTCCAGGAGCTATGTGTGTGTTTGAACTGTGTAAATGCAGTACAGATGTTAAAAAGTAAATATTTTTCTACGGAAACAGCAGATGGGAGGATTAGACACCTTCTAATAGTGTGTAGTATTCTTGCCCAGGAAAATTTGTTTGTGTTAAGAAGAAGGCGGTGTCCATTTAAGGATACACACGATATAGGAATATTATAATATCCTATTATATATATCTATCCTATAATAATCTATTTTTATTGATTAATAAAGTCAGTAAAACAAAGGAGCAGTCTGGTCCTTTTGTTTTTCTAAGTCTGTTGGAGAGATGCTGTGATTCTGTTCTGCTGGGCTGTTCTCACAATTTTATCATCTGCTGCCTTTCTCAGGTAGAAAGGTGGACTTTCCAGAAAGGTAAATGTGTATCTTAAAGATATAGAGGAAATTTGGGCTAAATCTGGAGTTGAACACAATTCTCAAACCTTAATTTCTGTTGCTTTTAGCAGAAGGGAATAATTGCTCTAGAATATGTTAAAATCCTTTTGAACATTAAATCTGGTGTCTCTGCTTGGGCAGCATATAATGAGGAAAAAAATGAGTAGCATTATATTAAAAGGCGTTTTAGTTATTCATCTTCTTTTAAAAGTTAAGCCATTTGTTTGTGGTTTAAATTGTGTCCATTCCTTCCCACATTTGAAGAAATTTTTTTTTTAAATTTATTGATTTTTTTTTTTTTTTAAGATTCAATGAGTTTTATAACTCTCTCAGGACTTCTGAACTGGGTATTTAAACATAACTAAGCTACAAAACCTTGAATAGAAATGAACTTGAAATCCCTATTATTTTTGGGCACCAGTTGAAATTTCTTGCTCACCCTGTTGATATCTTTCCAAGGAGGAACTGCAGGCTTACCAAATGTGACCTTTGGGTTTCAGGCCTGGGCTGAAGTGTCTGGCTGAGGTATTTTCATGGTGAAAAGCAGCTCTGCAGTCTGTCTGCTCAAAAGAGATGAAGGACAGAAAAAGTAATGAGAGCAGTGGCTTTCTTGCCTGCCCGAGGCATGCAGGAAGAGTTTTGCATTGCTGCTGCATCTGTCCCAGTTCTACAGCTCAGGACACCTGTGAGCCTAGGGCTTTATGAGCACTATGGCCACACAAAGTTAGCAAACATCTGCTTGGTTACTTGCTGCCAGCAAGCACGTGGCAGGTCTGCTTGCTGTTGCTCACCTTTTGCTCTAATGCACCATTTTTCTGTTTCCTTGGTTATGGCTCAGAGTGTTTCTCGTGGACTCTAGACAAGGAATAGGCAGATGGTGTCATGTGTGCTTTATCTTTCCCACTCCAGAAAACCCTGCTGCAACCCTAACATAATCGTGGCATCTGTGATTCTTTGATGCCTCCACCTCTCTCCACTCACTGTTGGTCTTTCTCAACCACTGCAGTGTATCTCTGTTTCTTCTTCCTGAGGTGACAGGAGTGATGTCCCTGTCTCATATTTCACAGATCCCACCTCAGCTACATTCTGGGATTTAAAGTGCCATCATGCACATGAGCCAACTCCGTGACTTCTAGGAGCACATAATCCCAGAAACATTTAGATTGTAAAAGGCCTTTAAGATCATTAAGTCCATCCATTAACCCAGCACTGTCAAGGCCCCCACTAAACCACGTCCCCCAAGGGCCACATCTACATGACTTTTGCATACCTTCAGGGTTAGTAATTGAACCTCTTTCCTGGGCAGCATGTTCCAACAACTGACCACCCTTTTGGTGAAGAAATTTTTCCTAATATCCAATCAAAACCTCCTTTGGCACAATTTGAGGCCATTTCCTCTTGTCATATTACTTGTGAAAAAAAGACCAACCCCCACCTGACTCCAGTCTCCTTTCAGGTAGTTTTAGAGAGTGATAAAGGTCCCCCCAAGTCTCTTTTTCTCCAGGCTAAGCAACCCCAGCTCCCTCAGCTGCTCCTCATCAGACTGGTGCTCAGACCTTCCCCAGCTCTATTGCCCTTCTCTGGACGTGCTCCAGCCCCTCCATGTTTTTCCTGAGGGGACCAGAACAGAACATGGCACTCCAGGTGTGGCCTCAGCAGTGCCAAGTCCAGGTGATGACCATGCGTCAGTTTGCAAGAACATAGACGTGTACTAAAGGGGAGAAATTAAATCAAAGCACCAGGGTGTCCATGCTGATTAGTCTGGTTAAGTCTTTGCATATCCACAGTTGTCAAGAATGATCTTGCAGATAGTATCAGGAAAATGTGAGTATCTATGCAGGAAAAGCTAACTCCACTTTCTAAGAGATATGTGGTAGAGCTTCTTCAGGGGGCCTTAAAAAAAATTGTAAGTTTGGCCCTTTCTGGGCAGAACAGGGGAGGTTCAGATGCTCCCTGTAGCAGCATTAATCCACAGGAAGTCACTAAGCCAACAGGATGTCTTTGGAGTTAAAAGGAGGAAGGACTTAAATGCTTCTGTCAATAAGTTTTGCGTGTGTTTCCCTCCTGTTTTCACCAGCCGGTGTGGGAAGTGAAGATGGACATTTGGCTTTGCCAATCTACAGCATATGAGAAACATCTTTTATTTGAGAAGGGTGGGATTTTTAGCACTGAAAAAAGGCTTTTTCCTCTAGACTGAAAATAAATAAACCCACATGCTCAGTTGTTGGTAATATCAAGGTTTTTAGTGACTTTTAAAAATTGTGTTTGCATGGTAAAATCAATCTCTTAAAATACTGTTTATCAAAAATCTGGGTCAAAAGATAGCTTAAGAACTCTTCCAAATAATGTTTGCAGTAAAATTTAAGTGAAAAACTGAAAGAGGAAAGAATTCAAAGCAGTAGCCACCCCTATTCCCGAAGGAGAGATGAAAAGTCCTCTTTTTTTTTTCTTTTTTTTTTCTTTTTTTCCTTCTTCTGTGTGCTGGTTGTGGCTATATCCTGCTTTTCCTCTTCTTGATACTGAAGGGCATGGAGTGGTCACAGCTCTATTTTATGTATCCATTAAAATAAGGCAAGCAAGAACTCATTGTGCTTTGAAGGTGGCATCTGAAGAAAACTGGGCTTTGTCACTGAGCTTTGTGGTGGCTTGACCAGCACAGATGGGAAAACAGCAGATGAGAAAGCAAAAAGAATTAGGTGGTTGCTCCTTATAAGGGCTTGGGTCTCTTGCTTCTCCTCTGCCATGTAGACCTGGCCTACCTCATCATGAATTTTTTGCTTTACCCTCCTTTATGATCACAAAGGGACCCTGTGCTTGCTATCCAGACTGAGGTTCAAACACTGAAAATCCTGTTTATGCCTGTGGTAATTCCCTGTAGGCAATAACGTCAGTGCTGGCCACTTGTCCCAGCCTGATCCTGTGCTAGTAATGAGTATTCGCAGCATGCATTTCAGTGTCTGATTAAATCTTTCTGAAAGGCCATCTGTTTGAGGAGGATGTGGCATTGGCTTTAATACTTTTTATACCTAGTACTCAATGCAGCTCTTTCATGACCTTAGACATAAAGTTGGTCCCTTTGGTTAGTTAGCAACTTTCCTGATACTCTTATCAGAGAAAATAATTGAATTGGGCCTCTTGCAGCCTGGTGGGGCACCGTGTATGTTTGGGGAAATGTTCCTGTGTGCTCAAGCCACAGAAATTTCATGTACCCAATGAGACTTTGTTGTGTCCAGGGCTGAGAAAAAGGTCTCTGTTTTCTGGACAGGGAGTAAAGCCCATCCAGCTGCCTTTCTTTTATAGCACTCAGATTTGAATCTGATGCAATCATATATCTGTTGATACACGCCAAATCAGTCAGCAATCTGGCCTTTCTGCTGTATGTTTTCATCTGTGCAAAATAGCCAGCTTAAGCAGTGTTAAATCTGTCTTTCAGGGTCATCTTCCTATAGGCCTGCAAACACAGTTTCCCTTTGTGATTCTGTTGGCATAAAGCAAATCTTGCAGAGCCTATCTTTTCCCTCTTCCTGTCATTTGTTTTCCTTCATGGTATGGTCTCAGTATTCACCCTTTCAGCTGAAAGGGAAAATTGTTACCCCGAGGTTGTGCGCATTCTCTTTCTTTTGTAACTTTTCTCACTTACTGTTTTTCATCTCTTCTTTTCGTTACCCTTGCAGTGTGCTCCCCACAAATTTCTCAGAAGATTCTACTTGACATCACTGAAAGCCCTTCCTTTTCCTGCTTCGTCTGTGATCTGTGAGGGGGGGTTTCAAGCCAGCAAGCAAAAGGAATCTTGCATTAAATTAAATAATCTGGAGATTAACTTTCTGCATAACAGAATGGTGGTCTTTAATGCCAAGCTGGGATATAAGATCTAATCTTTGTTTACATTGTATTTTTTTGTTTGTTTGTTTTTACTTAATCTTGATCTAAATCTTCAAGGGGCCTATTGACTGGGACCAGAAATTTCATGTATGAATTTTACCTTGCTGTTAAGAGCAATAGCATTTTTGGGTACTTTCCTACTACAAGCAGGCTTTCTTCTGACATGTGTACCTAGAGTGTAGCATCTAAATTCTTAATTTTGAAAAAAATAATGGATTTACTGACCTAATTGCAGTAACAGAGCTTTCCCTTTCTCTGTCAGTTTTAACAACTTCAGTTTTGTCTTTTCCATTTCATCCTTTTTTTTCCCCTTCTATCTGTTGTCGGTTCACCATTCTTCCTTTCTGAGTCATTTCCAGAACCAGAATGGGAGTTGCAGCACTTGTAGTACTAGTGGGTGATCTTTGAATTTGTCTCTTCGTCTTTCTATGTCTCTGTTTGCCTATGGTGACCTCTCTTAGCCCCACACACTGCCTCGTTTTTGCAATACAGTTTGACCTTTTCTGAAGCAGTTATGAAAAAGCTGTTGCATAGTATTTCATTCTTGTTCAACCATCTTGTCCATCTTTTGGCATGTTTTGATCTCTAGAGATTTTTTCCTTGATCTGTCTCATCTGTTGCTGTCTACTTTGCACTCCTTTGATATTATTCCTTTTTCTCTTGTGTCTACTTACCTTAGCAAATCCATACTTCTACTTATAAGAGGCACTGACAGTCCATCTTGCCAGCAGGAGAACTGTTTAAGTGGCCAGCATTTGGATGCCAAGTGCATGAAGTTGTTTTTCTTTTTAGCGTGGTGACAAGTCAGTCTGACCATCTCCATGCACAAAGGCAACCAGCTTTGTTTGCTGGGGCAGTTCTCTTCTTGCCACCGTGTCCAGGCTGCCCCAGGGGCTGCCTCTCCCCATTTTAGTCTCTCTCCCCCCAGCCTTCTGGAGCCAGCAGAGCTGGAGGCTTTCGCTAGACCTATAGCTGGATCTTGAGGAGAATTTAACATTAGAGTTACTTATAACGGAAAACAACAGATTGTCTGTCACAGGTTACCTCGAGGAGAGGCTTGCTGAAATGTACCCTCAATGTCAGCTGGCTATGAGGCAGGAATCCCTGTGTGGTGTTTTCCGTCTGCCTTTTGTTAAGAGCAGCCTGAACGATGGTGGTGACTCCTCTCCCTCCCGAAAATCCACCTAGAAAATCCTGCATCCATGGCAGCCAGTGCTGCCTTGCCCTGGCTTCACAGCCTGTGAGTGTTCAGGGCTTTCTCCACTTCTTCACAGCAGCTACCCTTCAATTTTCCCTCCTGCTGGGATAAGCAAGCAATATCTAAGGGAGACAGAGACTAAAGGAGAGCTGAGCACCTCCTTTCTCTCTTCAACCGAAATTTACACTTTTTAATAATGTAATCTCAATTAAAAACATACCAATTAAAATGGGCTTTTTAGTAGCTCTCTGGGGAGAGGGAGCTATAATTCACATTAAAATGTAAAGCTTCAGAAGCAGGGAGAGCTAGGTGCATTGCAAGTGCCCGAATATTCAGTGATTTTAATTACAGTGGAAACTTGATAAATTGCTTTGTGCCACAATCCATTATTAACAGCTTAATGAATATCACTGCTGCCTCTTTTAAACTGCTCCACGGTGAAAATGATTGTCAGTATTTCAGTTGTGAACTCTGACTTTTTGGCATGTCTGTGTATTTGCCTCGTAAAGAGAGAAGGTGGGTGAAAGTCTGCAGGCTTGGCCTTGGGTCTGGGTAAGTTCTGCTGGCTGCAGCACCGTGAGATAGAGACACAGGTGGAAAGATGGAGCTTTTGTGTTTCACCACTGTTGAGACTGGCCAGGGTTTAAATCTGCTCGTTGCAGTTTAAGAGCAATGTCTTTGAGCATGCAAAGAGCGCAGGAGGGATCACCAGATCACAAGGCTGCCTGTACTTGTGCTGTTTCCCTGCACAATACACATCAGGGACATGGGACTGCTTGGGGTGTCTGCTCAGGGGTAAAGGGAAGCAACAGTGTCACAGCCCATGGTCAAGCATGCTGCTGCTGCTGAGCTTATTTTGGAGTGAGCAAGGTGCCAATTGGTTTGAATTTTCCAGGTTTTAGCCAGCAAAAAGCTGATTTGAGGCATGGAATTAGGCAAGTCCTTTTGGAATGTTGAAATGTGAGCGGTGATTGTGCTCAGCTTTGAAGAGAGATAAAACAGTTATTTTTCTCTTGACAGTTATTATGGCTGTAATTGTGCTGATGTTATGATGCTAATGTTACACAAATTTATATGTGTACTTGTAGTAAAATGATACCTTTCCCCCACTTTTCAAAGCAGCTTAATGTTTCAAGGATAAAGGTTATTATTAGGAACGATGTTATTTTAGATGCTAACAGCAGGTATAGGGGGCTTATACTTGTGTCCCATTGAAGTGTTAAATCATAGGAATTTAAATAGCCATGGTCTGGCTTCTATGCAATTTATTATTTATTGTGGGTGTTCTGTTTTCAGTTGCTCATGTGGTCAGACCAGAGGGTCACAGTCCCGAAATGGGGTTACTGCCAGGTGTTGGCAGGATCTTGACAAGATCTGAGTGAGATACAGGATAGATCTCAGGACAGAAATGACTGGGAACTGCTCTTTTAATTCAGAGAAGTCACAAGTGCCTGTATGGGATAAATGTGATTTTTCTGAGTACCTTGGGGGGGTTGCTGCTTTTATTCTAATTATGTTTTTCTCTAAAACAACAAAAATGTATTCACTTTCACCATCTCAGAAATTCTAACATTACTCATGATGATGTTGACTTGCACCTTTCCAATTGCCCAGGACTCTTCTGGGTCATTATATTGATAATTACACACAGGATTTTTTTTTATTGTGAAAAATAATTTGTGGATAGAGCAGTAGTGATGCCTGTATGTTCCTCAAATATCGCTCAGTCAGGGATATGTAAGATATGGGAGATGTCCTCATATTTTTGGGGAGAAAGAGAGCTCATATTTGGCATGCTGGTAAAGTTTCTGTGGTTGTATTTTTTAATTTTTTTTTTTTTTAGTTTGACTTTAAGAAGCATTCCAGGCTGTCATTTTTCATGCATCCCTGTACTAGCAGAGGACAAAGTGTCAGGCAGTATATAAAATGTCATCTAATTTTTCTTTTGTTCTTTAATTCATGCACACATGCTTCTTCTGTGTGTTTATCAGTGTGCACAAAATGCCTATATTTGCAAGATAATAGCTGTGTAAATATTAGAAAGTCATATTTAAACTCCGTGAAGGAAAGGAGAGCAGGGGGAGAATCCTTCCTGCTACCGAGGAGCCATCTATTGGATAAAACCCTTAACTGAACCAAGCATCCATGAAACTGTGGAGGATAACACAGTTTGTTATTGGTCACTGGTTAGCTGAAAATAATCCTTTCCTTCCCAGTGCTTTCACCCACTGTGCTAGAAACCTGTATCCCTTCATGCACACAAGTCATGAGAGCCAGATATAGATGTGATTTATGTACTTTAGGTAAAAGCCAGTTTAATATAGCTGAAAATCCAGGATAAATCCTAATTGTAGGGTGCAGGTGTGATCATGAATGGATAAGCCGGCAGTAGGATTGCCTGCTAGCAGTGGAGAGCAGTTGCTTGAAGAAGTGATAAAGACAATTTTTTCCACAAATTTTTAGTAGAGAATATACATAACATTAACTGTTCTTTTTTTTTTTTTTTTTTTTTTAGTACATGCCATTTATGTCAATGTCAAAACCATGATTAGTTTTGTTTAAAAAATTATTTTTTTTAGTTTCCTGAAATTTCTTAAGGGCATCACAAAACCAAAATAAAATAATGAGGTGTTCCTTCCCTCAAAACCTACGCAATCTATATGTTGTGTGATGCAGAAAGAAAGGATTAAGTATTTTGAACAAACCCTGGGAAGAGATGAGGGAGGGTAGGATGTGAGCAGTAAATTCCCTGAATGGCCCCAAAACATCCTGATGGCTCTTCAAAGTGAGTGGTGGGGCTTTGCAAGAATGTTAAAAGGAGCATGTGGGGCAGGAAGAACAAAGAGTAAGAAAGAAATAATGAGATTCATGTGCATTTTCTTGAATGTCAGACAATAGCTAAAACAAGAAATTATTATTAATCAGGAATTAAATTTAAGCTAATAAAATTGTAATCTGTGGCAAGTAGAAAGGAACAGAAGGCTGCATGCAACAGCAGCCTTTAGTCAGCAATTTGAGTCAGCAGAGGGTCAAGCTTCTGGGTGTCAGACACTTAGCCTAAAACACTCCCTTCCTGCATCCTCCCTTCCTCTGCAAATAACAGAGAGGAGGAGTGTCAGATGGTTTAGTGGGAGGCCAGATAAGCTTTGGGAGAGGATGCATGCACACAGTGTGAAGGAGGGTGGATAGCTTGCTGCTGGTTTGGGGATGGGTACCTGTTCCACATCCTGGATGCATGGCAGAGCCTGGCCTGAGCTATTCTTTCTCCCTATCACTCAGTCATTTCTTGTCTTGTGTTTCCACACTGTGTGTTCTGATAATGTCACCCCTCCCCTTTCAAGCAGCAAAACACGTGTGGGGCAGGAGAAGCTCAGCTACCATACACACAAGTCCAATATTTATTGTTTGCACTGTGATAATGCCAGGAGTCATTAGAGTGGTGTTATCCTAAATGTTTTGCAAATACAGAATGAGGAGGTTGCTGTTCGATGATATTTGCTGCCGATAGCTCTTGCTTACCACGATGCAGAGACTGGGAAAGCTGGATGGGACTCTGTAGCCACTGAATTTTGGGCTGTTTTCTGAGCTTTTCCCAAGTGTCCATGCGATGGAGGGAGCTGTGCTGGTTATGCTGTTGTGCTGTGATCTGGGCTGAGGCTGCCAGCCCAGTGTGGCAGAGCTGCCATGCAGCTGCCACAACCTACGTGACACTTGTTTGTCATTAGACTGAATTTCATGGTGAAAAACTTAGTGCTTGTCTTAGATACCTGAGCCAGTTGCTGAAGGGAGACTCCCCAGAGTCAATGGCCAATTCATTAGGGGTGTATATGGACCCTACTGCAGACAATCCCTTAATTTTACACTGAAGAGCCACTGAGAGGGTTTCCAGCTCTCTAGGCAAGATGTGGGTTTCTCTGTGGGCCCACAGAGTTAATGAAACAATGATAGGAGTGTATCTTATTTTTTCCCACACATAACTATAGTATCTCTTTATCCTACATGTCACTTTAGCCAAGTCAGGCCTTTGGCTAGGATCTTAAAACCACTCTCCTCTTGAAGGAGTTGCAAATACCTGTATTAAAATTATGTCAGCTACAAACAGTTCTTTTCTTCGTCTTCCTTCACTAACAATTACTTCTGAAATTCGAATTTATTTTCATCCCTGGTCTGTGTGGTACCATCTGGAGAAGGAGGCTGCTGTCTTTTGAGACGTGAGCCCTCTAGTGCTACTTGCAGCAGTATAAACTGAGGGGAGATGGGTCACTAACAAAAATCTTGGTTTTAAGAATTCCCTCTGGATTTATTTTCAGGTTGAATTAGGCTTACCTATCCCTCTGTAAGCTACTAAAGCTTTTACTTCAACTTTGCATTTTGAAGGTCAGAAAGGTGCCAAATTTTTGAGGAAGAAACCATCAGTACCTGTGCACTCTTCTCTCTGTGAATGGAAGTACTTCGTGAAAATAATTTTGTATTTTTCAGCAGTTTGATTTTTATGTTATCAGCATGCTTTATTAAAAATATTCTGAAATTTTATATATATATATATATATGAAAACATGTACAGGTTGTGGAGTTGCAGGCTTTCTGGATGTAGCTGGTGAAATCTAATGATGTACAATATCTGTGGTGATTCACTGGAGGAGGGGAAACCTCTGCAGTGACGAAAAAGGTCCAGTGCTGGGGAGTACTGCCTGGGGATGCTCTGGGAAGTCAGGGCTTGCTGGATTTTTAAGAACAGGTTAGACAAACAGCTGTCAGTGCTGGTTTGGCTGATGTTGCCTTGTGGCAAGGGGGTGAAGCAGATAACTTGCTGAGTTCCTTCCAGGGCTCCTTCCCCTCTATGATGATGCTTTTGCCTTGAACTCTCTGAGTCTGTGTAAATCTGTTTTCATCCTAGGTCTTAAAGGGTTTTCTGAGATCATCATTATCTTCTCTTCACGGTGTTTTATAAGATTTGATGTCTGTTGTACCGATTTTACAGATGGAGAACTGCACCAGCTATAACTGTGCTTTACAGGCAAAAAAGGGAGTGCAGCTTAAAACATCTCAGCTTCTGTGGAAGGGCAGTGCTTTAACCAGTAAATCATATTGGCCACTTTGCAGGCTTAGGGGCAAACTCAGCCAATAAAATCCATATCATATTCTAACTTAGGCTTACTCTTGACTTTATTTTTATCTTCTATTTTTCAGAAGAGCACTGGTCACATAAACAAGATATGTTTTGTTGCCATGTTTAACACTTTTTATTGTCAGGTGCCTTCATCTATTTGCTGATGTACCTGCCCCTCCTGGGGGCATCTTTCACTTTGCCTTTTTGCAACATTATTGTAGAGGCACTTTTCTTTCAAGTATCAAGCAAAGGCGTTGCTGTGGCTTCTGACATCAAATGCAGTGTTATTGAAGGCTCACAGGGTTCTCTTATAGATGTGAGCTACGGTCAAAAACTTGCATACAAGACTAGTGATGACAATATACTAAAATATCAAGTCCAAAGTTACACAAAATCTTCTTAGTCTGGGGTTTTATTATAAATATTACAATCAGATCAGGCTGGCAAAAGGCTGCTCCACCTTCCAAGTCAGCACTCACTGAGTTTTTCTTTTTTGCTTTAAATTTAGTCATTTATTTTTAATGCAAGTTATATCACTTTGTAAGACCTGCCTGCCCTCAGACACTTGGCCCATTCACAATAAAAACATTGCAATGTTTTCTTCTGCTGATATTAGCAAATGCAAACAAAAGGGTTTTATCTGCCAGACTGAAAAGTCTCCCAGCCACTCTTGAGCAATGGCCATACCCTGCAGGCTAACAGAGTCTAGGTCCTTCCAGAGCTGAGCATGACCTGTGAGAACACCTTGTCCTCAACCTTTAGACACACAAATTTTAGGACCTCTCAGTTGATTTCAGCTTCTGTGTTCAAGCATGGGGCAAAAGAACATTCTCTCTGAAATGTTTTGGAATTGGATGTATTGGCAGAGAAAGTGGCTTCTTCTGTGATTTCACTGAGAAACCAAATGAAGCCTGCAAGTGTTAGAGGTTCAGTTTGATCCTTTCAGAGAAGTTTAGCAAAATGATAGTTTTAGTGGGACTGCATTTTGAGCTTCTTTTTCAAAAGGATCAGGATAGCTACAGCAGTGCTTTACTGATAACTTCATGTTCACACAGGTTTGTCTCACCTAAAAAGAGGGTTGCCAAATCAAGCTTATAAAAAGCTTCCTGGATATACATTGATATAGCAGTGTTTGTACAAGTTTGCTGAAATAATATGAGATGTGAGCTTTCTACCTGTTAGATAAGGATTCTGAAATCTATCTTTTTTGAGTTTCTATCAGAGCATTTGAAAAAGACCAGGAGGGTCTGTGCCGTTTATTGTGAATTCTATTATGTTAGCAACATCTCATTTGTGTTACTTTCACACCACAGCAAGTGCTTTACAGACTACCAAATAATTATGTCATTTATTTTGATTCCTTGATTCATCATAAAGTACATTTTTGTGTTTCTGGGCTCTTTTGAACTCAAAATCCAGATCTGAACTATCAGAGTGGTGTGAAATTTAAATATAATTTGCAGAAAACATTATTGAAATCAAAACATTAAGAACTAAAATTCAAACTGATCTATATTTGGTAGTTTTCCTTAAGTAATTTTTTACTTCAGCTTGCAGAGAAGTTGAACAGCTTAATCTCTCTACCAAGAGCAAGACCCAAGGGTCCCCTGGATCACCAAAGCATGGTGAATTTGCCAGAAGGTCAGCTGGTATGTCAGTCTTAGATATGAAAATACAACTCCCTGTCGAGGATGGAGAGAGCTGGAGACATCCCCCACCCCCCAGGACCCTTGCCTCCTGTGAGAAAAGTCACGCTGCATCTCGCCTGTGAGCAGTACATCTCTCTTCTTCTGACAGCTGCAAAACTTGAAAGCAGTGATTTGAGGAGAGGAGGTGGATTCTGGCGGCCTGGCCTTCCCCAGCACCGCGCTCGTCTATTCTCGCAGCGCGGAGCACATCGCTCGTTACGCCTCTGTGCAGAGCGATTCCTCTGCATGGCCAGGTGATGCTTAAGGAGACTAATGAGAGGAATGATATGGCCCAGAACACCGGTGTCAGGAAATATATTGCAAGGTGTCTATCTTGGGGAAGCTGTAAGTGGGGCTTGTCTTATTGTATATTTCAAAGGGGATGTCTGTGTCACCACCAAGTTAGACATTCACCCTGTCCCACACTGCATTCAAATGATTTTTCTTCTTTCCAAATCGTAGCTTTCCATTCAATTTTCATTGGCTTAATGACAGGCTCTGTGTTGTACAGGGGCAAATCAAGAGTCCATCGCATTAGCACGCCATTCTTTTGTGGGAGGAATTTGTTTCTGAGGCCATTGTAACATAACTATGCAAGTGTCAGAGGACAGGATGGAGGCTATTATGGGCTTCTGCTTTTTGTGAGGGAAATCAAACAAATGTCCCTGATGGAAAAAGTAAGCCAGCAGCTGGATGTGATGACCAAAGAATGTTTTTGTGCAGTGGCACTGTAAGTACCTGGTCTGTTGTCAAATTGAAAAAAAATGCCTTTTTAATTTTTTTTTTCCTTCTGCTGTCAACCGAAGTGGAGAAGCCCCCCCTGTGAATTTTCATGAGATGCCTTTTCCTTATTTCTTGCACTTAACAATCCAATTATATTTGGGTTTATGCTAGTATTTGCCTCTATTGCCATTGTTAGGTTCTGGAATCAGAGCAATTTTTCCATCCTGATGGTGCGGAAAAAAATATGTTTCATTATGACTTGTTATAACCCTGGAGATCTCTTCTCTCGCTTGGGTTGACGACGATTTTTTATGTGGCACTCTATGCTGATGCCTAAAGTGAAGTAGAATGAAGCATAAGGAAGAGAAGCTTTGCTGAAATATCGCTCCTTCCACCGTGTAGAATTATCTTGGAAAAAAGCTTGCTTTTTTCCAATGTTATGCTTTTTTCCCCCCTACTATTGTTCAAGTACTTTTTGCAAATGAGTGTTGTTTTTGCAAGGTTTGTTTATGAGGCCATTGCTCTTACCAACCCCTGCTCACCTGTGAGCAAATTACGTGGCACAGATCAGGTATCCGGTTGCTTCTGGATAGGATGACCTTAAAAACAGATTCTGCAACAAGACAAGCTCTTAAATTCCTAACCAAATACATTATGTGAGTAATAAAAAGAGCTTCTCAAAATGGCCACAGAGGCATTTCAGAGCACATTCCTGGGAATATTCACTTGTGGTAGTATTCATTAAGTTTGCTTTCAGCAAAAATTCTCATGAATGAAATTTTATTCACTAGTCATTATGATTGTTACTTTGCTATCCCAGCAATAATCTGATGCTTTGTATAAGGCCAGGACCTGATTTTGTTTAAGGCTGGAGAAACATCTTACAGGGTCTCCAGAGAGTGTATTTTCTAAATATAAGACCAGGCTCGTCTAACAGCTCATGACTGGGAACAGCAAACCCTCAGAGGGCAATGGGTTTTTTTACAAGGAAATTCACAGCTAGAGAAGGTTGAATGCAGAACCATAGCAAATGTTACACCTTTCGAGCTACAGGATGCTGCAGTGTTACAATTCCCCGGGATAGGAATGTAATTACACATTTTTGTGTTGTAAAGGTAGTTTAGGTGATGGTGGCTAGTCTTGCAGATAAAGACACTATCTCTACAGATGCGGTTCATTACTACATTGAATTAGTTTATCCACACAGTAATGAACGCACTGGGACTGGACTCTCTTGGTTTGTTTGGGTTTTTTTGTTTGATTTTTGTTTGTTTGTTTTGGGGTTTTTTGTTGTTTGTTTTAATTTTATTTTCATAATGGCCTAATACAAATATATGTACCGGGGAAATCCCTGAGGCACAGGCTGTGCCAAAGAGTTGGACTCTGAGTTGTGCAATACATGAACTCCCAGGGCGTGAACAAAGCCCTTCCTGGAAAAGTTAAGTGAGATTTTTTTTAGCTATTCACATCTGAAGTCTGCATGAAGTCTTGCTTCCTCCAGTCTACAGGAATATAATGTAGCAGAGGTGTCCTATCATGCTGGTGGGAATAGTGTCTAAGTCTAGGCACCAGGAAGTATTTTCAGAGCTGCAGCTCATTTGCCGAGTACAATGTCTATAAAAATTTTTGTGTGCCTTCACCTACTGTTGGAAAAGCAGGTCTCCCATGCCTTGGAGGTGATTCAGTCTGACTCGTGAATGTGTAGAGTCCTTCAGCAGGCAGTGACTAGCAGTGGCTGCTATCTGGAGCATTGATTTTTGGGTGTACCAGGGTGCAAGATGCTCATGGGTACAAGGTACATAATGGAAAGGTTCTGTGGTGTGGAGGGAAGGAGCTGTCAAAAAGGCACTGTGCCAATCCCTTGTGTTATTCAAACCCCAAAATAACCATTCCTCTCTGCCTGTAGATCGATCAGAACAGTTTGTTGGCAGCAGAGCTAAGCACAGGACACTGAGTATTTCTCCTGTTTTCTTGTCTCACTGCTCTCTTTTCCCATGTTGTGTGAAAAATAAATAATCTGATTAACTCGTTTGACATTTATAATTATTTAGTTCTTTCTTACTCTTATCTTGTTTGCCTGTCCTTTTCTCTGGCCCTTCTTTTTTCTACTTTATCTCTCAATCATCAGATCCAAGAAATTATTCAAATGATTTTTAACACATAAAAGCAGCTTTACAGCATATTCTTTTCTTTTGAAGAAAGGCTTGGACCCTTCTTTTGTCCATCCCACTGTACAAGTTGTCATGTTCTGGCACTGCAGTCACTTCTTAGTCCTTGAGCTATCATGTATTCTGTTGGTATTTGAGGAATTGAAAATCAATCACACAGCCTTATGGCTTAGGTTCAGCACAATTCTATTATGCCCACTCGCAAAAGTCAATTCAAACCTTTTGGGTTATATTTCAAAGCCTAATCAACCTTGCTGTCTGCACTGGTTTGGAGTTGGCTCACTCTTGGCTGTAGGTCTCTTTATAAGAGCTTTTGTGTCAGAAACTGGTGTGAAAGAAAGCGGTTCTCATACCAGTAGAATCATTCAGTGGGCATTTTGCAAAGACAAACCACCCAAACAGTTTTTGTGGTTGGGGAATGCTTACTGTTTTAATATGGTTCTGCAAATGTGTTTTTAAAAAATTGTTTAAAAAAAGCTATCTTGGTACAAGTGTTCATAACTGTACTTTCTCATAAAAAGATGTCCCAGTTTACTGAGATTAGATTTCAGTCCTGTCACACTAAGCTGGTACAGAGAGTATTGTAGATGCAACCGTGAACTTTGATGGTGACTTTCATGCTTTGGACCATATGAACAAATGAGGATGGTGCATCCAAGCAGATGGACCAACTGCTCCAAGCATGAGTTGTGCTGCCTCCATCTGGCAGGTGCACATGGGGCCTGCACATACAGTGTCTATGTCATTCCCCTGATTTCCAGCAAGTGCCAAGAACTCACTCTAGGAATGAAAGAAGCTCTGTATAGAGCTAGCCGTTAGGAATCCTCTGTGAAAATATCTACCTGTTAGGAATTGGGGGCAGACCAGTCTCACTGAGAAGAAAGCAATGACAGGCTCTTAGTTATGGCATTTCCAGCTGATTTATCCAAGTCTCCTCATTTGGTGAAAGGCTGGTGGCCATTCTGTGGAGCCAAGTGTACACTATATATAGGAAGTAACTCTCTGAGTCCATCCCCCATGAAAGGCATTGCTCTGTGACCCGTTCCTGATGTTCCTTGTCCCACTGTGTTCTGCAGAGGCGCAGAGATTTTCTCCAGTGGATGCTTGACGCCTGCGACTCAGCTGACTCCCTCGCAGCCGGGTGCTCGGATGTGATCAGCCCATCTGCTGCTCCCAGACAGAACGAGGCACCTCTGCTTGGCAGGGCCCCATCTGGAAAGGCTCAGAAGATGCTAACAGAGGATGAGATTGCAGGCCAAGCTTTCTTGTTCCTGATTGCTGGGTATGAGACCACCACAAGCACACTGTCCTTTGCCACCTATTTGCTGGCCACCAATCCAGAGTGCCAGGAGAAGGTGCTTCGGGAGGTCGATGAGTTCTCTGCAAAACACGTGAGTATGATGTGCTGGTCTGGGGCTTCCTGCAGGGAGCAAGGCCATGTGAATGTATCAACACAAGAGACGGCCTAGAAACTTTTTGTTGCAGTGAATGCTTAGCCTTTAAAAAATATTTTACACTGTTGAAATCAACCAGCTGTTGTCAGGCTCTAAAAATACATATTTCTATTTTTTTCCTCTTGTACGAATGCTTTTATTGTTTTTGTGGTCAATTTTATTTACTGATCTTTGCAGAAGCATAAATAGTGCTTACCAATCATAAACTTCAAAGTTTTGCTTTAAATGTTCATAACTTGTTTTTTCCTTTAGCAGCAGAATATATGTGTAAGCTTAAAAAAAATATCACCATATCTAATTCTCTTATACAGGGTTTGAATTACTTCTCCTTCATTATCTGTATTTGCCAAGGGCATTTTTGTTTCCAGGAGCTGGAGTTATTTACTTGTTTTATTCATATATGGCAAGCCCAGCTGTGCCCTCATGTCTGGCAAGTTCAGCTGACTTCCTTAAGGCCTGCCAAGATGTGAAGGTGCAACTTAGCCTGGACTATGGGCAGTTTACTGGGTACTGCTGGGGAGAGTTGCACACAGAACCCCCTGCTATGCAGCCGCTAGGAAAATATGGTTAGTCTTCTCACCAGGTCCTTAAAGCTGACAGCCTAAGAAACCAAAGGGAAATTTCTGGGAGAGCTGTCCTATAGGATAGGTGTGTGATGTCGTTCATACCTGTCTGTAGACGGGGATGTGAAATAGCAAACTTTTCCATGCAAGCGCATAGAAATCTGAGTGCAATCAGTGGTTAACTGGCTGGTTCCTTAAGGACATTCTATGCAGGGAGTCCGTGCACAGGGCCATGTCTACACGGACAAGTAGTGTGCTCCTGTAGGCACAGATTCATCATCCAGCACAGCTGGTAGTGGGGACTCATGGTACACTCTATGCACCTCACAGTTTATTCTGGGTAGTTAAAGTCTAGCTCTGTGTGTACCAAATTTCCCTTAGCAGTTGGTCTGGTCTAGTTCCAGTTAAAGGAGCCCTTGCTGTGTACTTGAAAACTGCAGTGTGAGTTGGTGCAAGAGGTTAACACGTGGGGGTGCCTCTGATGCAAGCTGGAGAACTAAATGGAAACTGGCTTGTATATGGTCCGATTGAGCTGCCACTCACTATTAGTAATGTTTCAATAATAATCAAATTTAAATGCTTAATTCTTGGCTCTCTATGAATATTTTGCTAATAATTTCAGCTTTTGCACTAGCTAGGAGACATTACGAAGCTAGGGACACTTGTGGCAGAGAGGTCAATGTAGAGAGTCAGCACTCAAATTAATTGCTGCAGGTCAGCCCTGTACAAAGTCTGTGTGCTGCCTCGGATCAAACTGGTGTCCTCATCCCAAACCGTGCTGTGCCATGTCATATATTGATTGGAAGTACCTTTCAAATAACTTCCCTGCACTTTATGAGTCGTCAGGTTTAGCTTAGATGGTGCATCTGTATGGCCAAGGGGAAGAGAGAGAGAAGGATAACGATTCTTCTCTCTGCAGTCCCTGATAACAGGAAATTCGTAGATCTGATCTGTGCAGCCCCATCCTTCAAAAGATTTCCTTTTATAAACAGTTCATGATTTGTCAGGGGGTGTGAGGGGGCAATACACAGCTCAAGGAGCCCATCCCAGAATAAGGAAAAGGGTGCAGCAGTTCAGTCCCCTTAGTGACTGTAATTAACTACTTTTAGCCTAGAAAATGAGATCTATGTGAACGGTTTGCAAGTTACGGGAGTAGAAGCTATTTTGGAACTGGGTATATATAGATGCTCTGTTCAGTTGTCATGCAAGAGAGAGGAAGGGAGGGGACACAGAAGCTACAGGCTCACAGTTAGTTATCAACTCAGTTGCTAAGAAATTTGATTAGGTTATTGCTTGTACTCAGCACATCAGCTTTGCTCTTATCAAGGAACTTTGAAATTTTCAGAAAGGAAGGGCTTTAGAAGGCCAGAACAGGGGTAATGTTAGAGTCAGATTGTTTTGACATGTGATGGAAGACTGTTTTGATTTGCAGATATGCAAGTATTAGACACAGTACCCTCTTTAGCCAAATTTATACTCAAGTAATTATAACTGCAGAATGCCCTCCACCACCTCCTCCTTCCGTCCTCAAACCATTTCAGTTGCCTGATGCAGCATGTTTTATTGCCCTAATCTGTGGTGTGGAGCTGCAGTCTGATTTTACAGCAGCTGCTGTGTATCATCCCAGAGATGATTGTACTTTGGTGGTGGACAGAGTGATTTATATACTCATTTACCAAAGTTTATAAAGACATGTGAGAGCCATCTGAGAAAAGGTGCTATAAATGACAGGCACAGTTCCAGCTTTTTGGCACACCAGTCAAAAACACAAAGAATGGTGACCTTGTAATAGCCAGTGATGGAGCAAGGTTGGTCCATCTGGACATACAGCAGTATTTTGGTGGCTCTGGGTGTTGTACTTGAGGATAGTCCTGCTTTTCCTGTGAACTTCATCTGTCTGTCTTGCACAGTGGGCATGCTGGAAGAGCATAAAGGGGATGGAGGAAGCTGAGGCACTGCTGTGTTAGAGATCCCTGGGCAGGCACAGTGCAGACTGCTGCAGTGTGGTGCGGAAACACAAACCTAGGTGCTGGAAGCGGTCTAGCCCTAGCACTGGGAGTTGGGAACCTGGAGGAGAGACAGGACCATGCTGTCCTGCTCTGTTTTGTCCAGCCAAGTTCGTTTCAGAGCTGTCTAGGGAGATCTCGCTGCCAATCTCCACCACACAGCCTGAATACACTGTGGGGATGGCACTTCCAGGCAAGTGTCCTCAGAAAACAGTGTCTGAATGAGTCATGGGTTGTCATCTTTTTCTTTTTACCTCCAGGACCATCCTCATCTGCTTGCTAAATGACTTTTTAGGTCTTTTCTTGACTGATAGCTCAGTGTTGAGGCTTCCTGGTGTCTCTTTCCTGCAAAGTGGGAAGAGCCACCTGGCCCATTTTAAAGTTAGACAAGCAGGAGACGCTTCTAACCTCAGTTATTGTAGAGGGCAGGACACACTGGTTATTGCCCCCTCACCTCTGTCTGGGTCTTTAGGGTGTAGGGAAAGGGCGTGCAGAGCTTCTCATCTCTAGGGAAGCGGAGAGACAAAATACTGAGGGGTGACTGCTTATCACCACACGCTGCATCTTCTCATTCTACTTTTGAATCCCTGTGTCTGCTCCAACTGCATTGGGAAAGACAAGCACAATTCTTCCAACACACAAATAAAAATTCAAATTATAGAGACTTTGACCTAACCTGCTTCATAAATCCTTTGGGGGTGTAGTTTGTGCCCTGTGAAGGGCAATCTGCTAAAAATAAGATGCACCTATTTGCTGCAAGCTTGTTGCTGGGTGTGCAGCTTGCTTTGATACCATGAAAGCAAAATAAACAAGAGGAAAAGAGAGTTAAATATGAACTAGTGGGGGCAGGACGCCTACCTCTGTGTCTGTACAAAATAATATTACTTTCTGCAGAGACCACAGATCTGGGAGAGCAGAGAGGGGTCAGATCCTCAGATGGATTAAACTGGTACATGTTTGGTATTAGTACAGGTATGGTGATATGCATCAGCTGAGAAAAAAGCCTGGCATAGACCAGTAAAGGAGGACATGGGGAAAAAAAGAAAGGTTGCTATTTCAAGACCAGATTATTTTTACAACGTTTGTGGCTAACCATCCCTGAACTGTTAGAAGCTATACAGTTGTGAAAGAGATGTTTTCATCCACATTCACCAAGTGAGAAAGAATGCAACTATGGTCTTCACCCTCTCCATTTCAGTCAAAAATGATCCCTGTGCAGAGTTTTTAAAGAGCCCTTCACAAGACATATTTAGGAACAGTTTTTGCACTCATGACTGATTTTTTATTGTAAAAGCAAGTTGATTTTTGTTTATTTGTGTATGTGCTTAAAAAAATCTTAGCAAGCCTGGAGCACACATTCATTCTGAGCAGAAGGACACTTGCTTCTGAGTGCCACTGTGTGCTCTGAGCTACTCTGTGTGTTATGTCCTAAGCCACAGAGCTTAGGGCATGAAAAATTGCATCATCCATGCTGGGGATTCCCTTAATGTGAGGCCTCTTTTTTACCTCTATTCCCACTTTAGCATTTAAATGTCTCTCTCCCTTCCTTCTCTCTGCTCTCAAGCCAGAATCACTCACAATTTTAAATTATTTTGTTTTTGTTGTTTTACTGGATTGCATAATTTTAGAGAGAAAGAGTAGTGGCACAAAACAAAGTGCAAAAACATAGGTGATCAAGCTAACTTCTCATAAGAAGTTATTTGTTACCCTGAGGTGAAATGTAAGTGGCTGTAGGTATGTGCTCCTGATCTGTTGCAAAGTAAACACATCAGGTTAAACCAGTGAAACGAGGTCATTTTCTTGAGAGGGGAAAGCAAGCATGCTTGGGGCAGCTAAGGGGGGCAAAAGAGATATGAGAATGATCTACTTTGTCTCCATGCAGTAAAGAAATCCATACTTGAAGGTGCAGAGCATAGAAAAGCCTGGAGCAAGAGCTCCCTGAATTCTAGTCTCACCTTCAGGAATAATTTACTGCATATTCTCTGTAACAGACAACCAAGCCTTGCCTTAACAAGTGAGTAGACTTGGTGCTACAAGTTCTGGGGGTTTTTAGCTCATACCTATACAAACATATTGTTAGTTAAAGCACCACAGAAAAACATTGCATTGAGGGGTTAGTGCTACCTACAGAACCTGAGATGTGTTGCTGCACTGATATGTTAAGGCTTCAGGTCTGGCGAAGGACAGAGTAGCAGCTCGCTACTCCTTGCTGCTGATGCCTAGGAATACTTTCAGAAGCCCTGAAAAAGGTGAAGGAGGAGTAAGGAGAAGTAAATAAAAGTGAATACATGAAAGAGCAGCTATTACCATAAAACATTCACTGGAGACTGCAAGACTAACTGTGTTTTCCATTCTATTTTAAAAAAGCTTTGTACTACTTATCACTGCTTGATATGACATTTAGAAACATCAGTGTGAGAGGAATGAAGACCAGGATAAGACACAGCATGTCTCTACTCCATCCAATTTCCTATCCACATGAAGTACTGGTGTAACAATGCAGTGCTGGTGTGATTTATCAACATTTTCACCTTTGTCTAGGGACTGTAGACTTTAAAGAAACTTCAAAATCCTGCCATATTCTCTCTCTATTTAAATGGAGACGTGGAGGTTTTTCTTTAATATAAAGACATCTTTCTGTTCCTATAAATATTTGGTTTTGTATTGCTTTAGGGCCCAGGAATATTTTCTATATGTTTAATGGAAAATGCTGACCAGACTGTTTCATCTGTATTCTGTCATGTCAAAAATATTGAATGATGCCACTCATTGCAATCCATAGTTTTATTTATGAAAAGATACTGTTTAATTCCTTTTTAACTGCTATGTGTCATGAGTTGTGAATGGCCCAGGTTGAACTGGACTGATACATAAACTCCTCATTTATGACTGACAATTTCGGTGCTGTAATTCATGAGACATACTGGGTGCGGCAGTTGCTCATCTTGGGTAATTGTAATCACTGACTTAAGTGGAATTGTACTAAACTTTACACTGGCTTATGATTCTGCTCTTTGCACTGAAAAGCTCCTTCACTAATACCACTGCAGTCTAATGGAGATGGCTTATTGAAAAGAGATTTTGCCCTTTCAAAATTTTCCCTTCCCATAAAATTTCTAGAGCAGTGAGAGCTAGGACCATTTTTGTGGTGTCTGTGCCTGATAGAGTACTTTAGATTTTTAAGCAGTCTATGCAGAGAGTCTCCTTGGTAGCACAGACAGTTTTCTCTGAGCATTAGTGAAAATGAGAGGTGAAAGTCAGAGAGATGTCACTGTCAGGGAATTACTACAACAATTTGCATGAGTTTGGTGCCTTTCATGCAGTATCTGAAGGCACTGTGCTCTCAGAAGCTTGCAACTACAGAGACTAAACTTCACTAAGGAAATACTGCTGACAGTGAAGGCTTGCATTTATCAAGGGAGACTGAATTGTAAATAGTGTGCAGAAAAAAGTCTACAGAAGAGAGTCTCTGTAACACATGCATACGCATACACACACAAAACATACAGAACCAGGAAGCACAAACAATATTGTGTGTTGTTGCTGTTTATTCTCTTGAAAGAAATGAGACTCTTTGATTTCTCTATTTGTTTAAGAAGGTGTTGCCAAGCCTCACGTCATTTATGAATGTCAGCTGTCAGCAACCAGTTTTGTTTTAAACAAATAGGGAAATGCTTTTAAACATGTAAAGACTGAGGACTTAGGTTATATTTCTGCAGTTCTTCCTGCAGTTTCTCAGTGTCTGAAATCAGTTATTTTTCTTAGTCTCAAGGTGCTTCTGTACATACCAGTCAAAGGTTGCTAAGTTAGGGGAAGACAATAAGCCTTTTCCTGAATTTTTCCTCTGCTGTAAGTATCTAGAATATACTGATTTGAAATGCAGGCTTTCGACTCAAAAGAGCCAAAGTCACTTGTCTTGGACAGACGTTATTTAGACTTCTAACTCTTCCGGACTTTCAGCCACTTAATCACCTTTGAGACTCAAGGCTTTGGAGAATTTACCATCCTGAGTCTCTGGTGTGTAAGGAGAGGTATCCTGAGAAAGTCTTGAGTCCAAGCCTGCCGAGTGTTTTCCCACTTTGCCACAAACCTGTTCCTAGGCCCAAATGCTGAGGGGAAGCACCAAGGGGGAAAAGCTTGGGCTCAGTTTTCTCACTGTACAAGCCATAGAAGGTGTCTCTTTGCACAGGTTGCTTTCTGTCCCAGGCACCCTCCAAGCACCAGCCAGAGAAGTTGTCCTGGAGGCCTGTCTGGAAGATCTCTGTTGCTTGTTCCTGCTTTACAGAAGCTGTGCTTTGCAGGCAGCCACAGTCACCCTTTGGCTGAAGTGTGAGCAAGCAGGGAGAGCGTGGCCAGCCAGGAGCCACATGGGAGCAATTCTTCTGGTTTGCCATGTATTTGTGGTTCTTACACTGTACCTATAGATTCCTGCTCTCCAAAGGAGGTAAAGACTTTCAAAGACAATAAAGACTTTCTGGAGAGTCAATTTATTTATGATAAACAGAGAGTTGAGTCAATCAATTGGTAAGTCAGGGTATCTTTTAGGAATGGTTTGGCTTTGTTATTTTGAAAAGTCTACTGTTAGCTTATAGAAGAAAATCCCACATTTTTAACCCTAGTTCTATCTTGACATTGTACTTCTTCCTTGACTTTTCCAAGAACCCTGTCAAAACCTCAATCTGACTATGAAAAAAGCCTTGCTTCTTTCCTAGGAAAATCCTTTTCACAGTTGAGAACAGGCAATTCTATGTGGCCTGGAATGGGGTATTGTTGAGATGATTAAAGTACCTTTATTTCAAGGAACTTCTTGTTGTTGTTGACACTACGGAGTTCATTTATCCCTTTACACCCAAGTAAAAGAAATAAAAAGAAAAGAGAAAAAAACCCTTTTATTTTTCCATTTGTTCAGGCCTATCAATCTCTTGTCCATGAAGACTAATTTGTCTTTTGTTTGCAATGTCACATGTTGCTCAGTGACTCTGCCTTATTGCTATTCTTGAGCAAAACTGAATCTCAGGTAATGTATGCTACACAGATAGTCATTTTCACCCCTGAATTTTCCTGGTATTTTGCCATCCTCATAATAATTGACCCACCAGCACTGCTGCAGGCTTCATGTTAAAGAATAAATTTTTCTAGTGACATGGAACATTTAATGGTGAAGATGTTAATGATGCAGCACTTTAAATGTGATTAGAGGGATATGTTTAAATAGGAAGTGAGGAAAGGATGCATCTTCCATGTCTTTCTATTCCTACTCCCCATTCCTTCCTCCCTCTTACTTCAGGCTTTTATGGAGAAAAGAGCATAGTTTCCTTTAATTTAAGGAAAAATATCACTGCTGAGCAAGAAACAGGTTACAGTTTTCTTCAGGATCTTTATCACAACTGCTCCTGCATATGCTGTTAACATGCTTTCTCCAGGGACAAAGTAAGCCAAATTAATAGCAATACCAATGTCCAATCAATATTTATATTTATATTAGTGTTAGCCTTTTAGCTGCAGATAGGTAACATAATTTGGAGGGTGGAACATAGTTCCAGGTAGAATTGGTAGATCAAATTTTTGCACTGGGCAGTTGAACCTTGCAGAAGGGAGCAAGAAAATAAGCTCAAACCACAGTAAATATCACCAGTTCTCCTCTCCACAGCATTGGGAGGGACAAACTCTCACCTGGCTAGCCAGAGAAGTTACATATGGCAGGAAAAGAGGTGAACATGCCATGACTTCTCAGAAATTCTTCACAGGTGTAAGTGCCTATTCTTTAAGTGGCAGCTTGTCTAGCCCTCAGGATTATTTCATGGTGAAGTAGGAGGCAAGCCCAGAACAGTATTATACTAATTTTTTTTTTCCCACTTAAGTTAGGCACTAGAAGTTTCCATAAGGTATGTGCTGCTGTATCATAAATACTTAGCAAAGAAAGAGAGAACAGTTCGCAATAGGCACAGCCTCAATGCAAAACACTCAGAGAAAGTAAACCATCTGGCCCTTGAAAGAACTTACAAATGAGAGGGGGTGGCCTTGGACATCTGTGTCAGGACCCCCACACTGTGTCTCAGCATTAGCAGCCAATTGCATTCATCAGGCAGGAGCTTGTCTCCTGGGAAATATTAAATACTAAGCCAAACAAAGAAGCATTTTCAAGCTTTATGTTGTTGAGTATTCATTTGGAATGAGATCCCTCTGTGTCCCCAGACTGACAGGCAGATTCTTCAGAGCATGAAGGTGTTGGCCCAGCCCTGGCATCCTTGTCTGCTGCAGGAATCCCCAGTGAACTGTCTGCTTCTGGGAGGCTTCCAAGACCAAAGGATAAAATCTTGTTTTAATAGCATTTTTCCTTGTAAGGACAATAGTGACTTGAGATTTCTGAAGATGAATACCACTTTCATGATAAGGACTTTTCATGGACCCTCTGCAAGTGCCTGTAGTGACAGGATGAGGGGGAATGGTTTTAAACTGAAAGAGGGTAGGTTTAGGTTAGATTATTTACGGTGAGGGTGGTGAGGCACTGGAACAGGTTGCCCAGAGGAGCTGTGGATGCCCCATCCCTGAAAGTGTTCAAGACCAGGCTGGATGGAGTTCTGAGCAGCCTTGTCTAGTGGAAGATATCTGTGGTAATGGCAGAGGGGTTGGAATTAGATCATCTTTAAGGTCCTTTCCAAGCAAAACCATTCTGTGATTTTGTGGGTAGAGAAAGAGAAGGAGAAGTATTGGGGAACAGTTGCTAAAACAAGTCCTGTTTGTGCACCTGTGCCTGCATGAGAGAGAGAAGGAGGGAGAGAATAAATGATGACTGAAAGAAAGAAGGTCTTTCATCAGAAAGTTTCACAGACTCCTGAACTGCACATATTATATGCATAAGGTGCAAAAGTTGAGCTGAGGAGAACACATGCCTAATTTATTAAGAAACAGCAAATCCCTAGCAGCAACCAAGAAGAAATTAAAATTGTATTCATCATATTCATAGCTTAAAAATGATCTTAGCTTATATGAATGTGAGGTCAAAATGGAATTTTTCCTCCAGGTATGTACATAAATTAGGAAGCATTAATAGGAAGTAACCAGTCCATTTATTTGTCAATAAGAATTCAAAGTGAAGGCTGAATGAGCTGGTGCCAGAAGGAATGGAAACTAGTTTGCATTTCATCATTATGTAAAGCAGTTTTTGGTAGAATGAACTTCTTGTGACCTCCCCTCCCTTTTTTTCTATCCTTCTTTACCACCCTGGCATAACATAGGTATTTAAATAATTTCCATTTCAAACAATACGTTTGTGCTGCTTTTAATCAGTGTGAGATGGCTTTTGTATTGTTTGCCCTGCTTCATCTTACACTTCTCTTTTAATGTGGAAACAAAGAAAAGGTGGTGATTCTGAGTGTGTCCTTGCTCTAGAAATGCAGTGGTCTTCCAGTGATATGAGTGAACATTTCCTTACCTAAGCTGATAGAAAGACTGGAGCAAAGGGAGTAGCCAGGAAACACAAAAACCATAGGAAACCCATCCTGTCTGAGGACTGTTCCATTTCAAATCAGTTAGTATATTTTACTGTCTCAGAGAACAGTTTTACACTAATATGTATTGAATGGGTCAGGTTGGAAGGGACCACAGGTGAGCCTCTGGCCCAGCCTCCCTGCTCAAGCAGGATCATCCTAGAGCACAAAGGCACAGGATTGTGTCCAGATGGTTTTTTAGTATCTCCAGTGAGGGAGACTCCACACTCTGTGCAATCTGTCGCAGTGCCTGGTCACCTGCACAGTAACAAAGTTCGTCCTCAAATTCAGGTGGAACTTCCTGTGCATCAGTTTCTGCCCATTGCCTTTGTTTTTCTTTTGTTATTGATTGTTATTTGTTATTTGAAAAAGCCTTTCTTCTTGTCCTTGGGCCTTGGCCTTCCTTGTCTCATTTCTACTTACTCTCATAACCCCGTTATATATATTCTAAGTGGCCTGATCCTGCATGCATCTCCTGTGTATTTTCTGTTTATGCTTAAGTAATGAAAGGAGTTCTTTATACATCCATGCAGGTCTCTTGCCCCCTTTGTCCAATTCCTTCATTCTTGAGCCTGGAGGAAGTGATCCTTGAATATCACCCTCCTAACTCCTCTTCCCTGTGGGGCCTGTTCCCAAAGGATTTTTCCAAGAAGATCCCTGAAGAGGCTGAAATTAGTTCTCCTGAAGTGCATGATTGTAGTCTTACTTATTACCAACTAATTTGATGTGTGGTTTTCATAAGACAGGTTATGGGACTTTTCCAAAATCAAATCCTTTAAAGCAACAAAATCCACCTTTACCTCAGTGTAACTGGTCATGTTTTGAATGTTTTGGTCAGTGTCCCACAAGGGTTTCTATGCAAGCAGTCTGGCCAGAAGTGGAATTTCATCACTGAAGTAGTCACTGGGATAGGCATTTGGGGCCTCAATCAGGGGAGACTTAGAACTGTTTTACACTAGAACTGCCAGTCTCTTGTATGGACTGGAATTCTGGGCTTTTAACCAACACTGAATGGATACATAGATGCTTGCATGAAGATTCATTTAATAGCAATTACCATCCTTAATCAGGTCTCAGATGTAGTGAGACTGTACTGTAGTACTTTCTCAGTCCAAGGAATTATCCTTCCTCGCTGTCACTGGGGAATAGCACATTAAGGCATGTAGTGCAAAAAAATCACTCTTCAGCCCCTTTGACTCAAAGTTTTCCACCTGCATGGAAACGGTGCTTTCAGAATTCAAGAAAACATTCATATTATTTTATAGGAAAACATTTTATATGTAAAACATTTTGCTTTACATCTTAAAAAATGGATTTCAGAAAAGTCTCTGTTAATAAGCAGGAAGAAAAAAAAGGGGGGTGGTTGTTTGTTTTTTGATGTTTTACATACCATCAGCTTTAAAGATGGAATGCAATAAAATGATTTTGATCTTCTGGTTTAACAGAGATTTTGAATAAACTTTAATATATTTTTCAATACTCCTAGTTACACTTTAAATTTACAGGAGAAAATTGAGAAGTGAAAAAGTTCTGAACATGGGCCTGTTATCCACAACCCCGTACTGCCGTTGATCTAAATGAAGGAAAAAGGAAGAAACAAGATGTCAGAAAGTCATTCCATTGTGAACTGGAATGCTTTTAAAAGCTCTTGCTTTTTGGAACTTGTTTCATCAAGTTCATGTGCACTCAGGATACAATAGGAAGACGATTTTGTGCAGTCACGAATTTAGATTTAATAGCCTGATAAGTAGAGAACTTTACAGATAATTTCCAAGTGTTAATCTAACCTTGCTGTGCCTTTAATCTTTTGGCATTCTAGAGAATGTAAAAAACAGAAGCTGACTGTTTTAATATCATAGAATAGTCATGGAAAAAATTTCCTCCATCAGAGCAGCTTTTAAATAAATTATTACTTTTTTTTCCCCTTTGGTGGGGGAGAATAAATGTAAGATGGATTTAAACAGAAGTGAGTTTACTAAATGTCCTGCATCTTTCTCTCTTGTTAATCAGTAACAGTCAAACGCTCTTGTTCTGCAGACAGTGACTACAAAGAAAAGGATAAAGAACTTGGGAAAGATTCTAGAGCTGAAATAATTAGGCAATTTATCATTCAGGGTAATTGGACTTGTACAAAGCAGCATTATTTACCATTTCTTCCATTTCTTCTAACTGGTTGTGAAAAATACAGCTACATTGATTGGGAAATGTTCTTAGTGCTTTCTTTTTCCAATATGCATCGTGCCAGGGACATTCAGTTCAAAGTGTGGTGTTCCTCCCAGTGATTTCTTTTCCCTCAGTGATCTTCAGAAGCAGCCTTCAGCTTCTAAAACCTCAAACCAAAATTAGATTAAAGTGCCCAATATGGGGTCAGAAATGGGAGGGAAAGAGAGAGGGGTTTCCACCGGGGAATTTTCACTTAACAAATGAAAGCCTTTGCTTTGTTTCAAAGAAAAAATTGCAAAGTGGAGGCACATCTTAATCACATCGGTAGCCAGCTGAGATGTTTATGCTAATTTCCAAAGGTATGTAAGTATAGGAATCAGGGGGTCCAAAACTCCTGCTTCTCTAATGTGAAAAACACAAGCATTTAAGCACCACCGACTGATAGCTCTGATGTTGTTTCAGCATCAGGGAAGACGGGGGAGTAGTCACAAGGGGTTACTTGAATTTCACTGCACCATTTGCAGGCTGTATGCCCCTTCACCCAAAGGTGAGTTTTTCCACTGTTTTTCTAAGGAGGAGGGACAAAAGCTACTCCTTAGCAGTTTGTTGAATTACAGTACTCTCACAGCCTTGTGCTGTTGCCTTTCACTCTAGAAAAGTACATCTTCACAACCATCTTTGCTTGTGATGGATGTTCCAGAAATGTTCAAACTCCTTGCATTTCACCACCAAAGTCTCTGAATGTGTTGACCCCACAGCTGACTTTCTGCCAGACCCCTGGGGTGGTCCAGGGTGTCACATCCCGCCCCAGCATATTTTACTTTGATCTGTGGGTACTTTGTGGTGCTGGCACCCCAGTGTTCAGATACACATCACCAGGCTTTAGGGCAAGGAAATAAAGCTGTGAGAGAAGTTATTATTTAGAAGTGATCTTGCCCAACCTGCCTGGTAGAAACCAGCCAGTGGAAATCCCTGCTGGGACAAGCATTCACCAGGGAAATAAAATGATGTTTAAAAGCATTTCGCTCCCTGCCTGTGATAAATTCACAAATATGCACTGCCAGGCTGTCTTAGGTGGGTGCTGAAAACATGCTTTAAGTGGCACAGCTTGACACCAGTTGCATGGGTGTCTTCAGACAGTGTCACAGGTTGCGGGGTTTTCCCCAAATGGCTTGTTATTTTAAAACTTTTGCATGTGTTTGATACCTTTTGTAATAAGAAAGTCATGACTACCAGCTATTTTCTATGGACATATGAGGAGTAAGAAGTAGGTACTGAAAATACTGCCTGTTACCCGAGCAAGCTCAAAGTGAGACAAAATGCACAATCTGTGTGCAAACTCGGAGTGCTTGATCCTTGCCAAAGGAGTGTTTGAACTGAAACACACTTAAAGGTGCACCTCTGTGGATGTGGCCACATTGTCAGCTGAGAAGGATGCCAACATTTGTCACATTTTGGGCCATGTCATAATCTGGTGGCTGTTTACATTGCTCACCTGTGGTGAGCTGAGCTGCTGGCTGGAATTTCAGAGCCTTTGGGTTGTTTGGCTTAGAGCCAAATATCTTTGAAATGACTCTATTTAATTACAAGGACTGTGCACATTCTGCTTTTGCCCATCCCAGCAGGAACTGAGCAGCAGGACGTGGCTCCCGTGCTCACAGCTCCATGGAGCAGTGTGGACCATGGCAGTCCCTCACCAAGCGGTGCTTGCTGTAGGGAGATGGTGCCTGGTGCTTCTTGGCTCCTTTGTTTTCCTTCTCTGATTGTTTTCCTTCTTCCCTGAACACACAGCACTGTGCAGAGCGCTATCTTAACAAACCACTCTGCCCACAGGTGCCGTGCACAAAACCTTGCTGATCGTTTTGTGTGGCAACAGTCGCCTGCCACTTTGCACAGGGGCTGTAACCCTCCTGACTTGTGCCTCTGGATAAATATCACAAGCAGATAAGCTCCATTATGGAATCAAGTGGCTGCTTTACCTACAGATTTCAACAATGTTTAACCCAAACAGTAACTGTCACACAACTGATTTTCTTTTCTTTAGGTTTGGTAACCTGGTGCCACTTTATCACAGCAGACTTCTGACAGTGAGAGCAAAGATACCATATCTTTTCTAAATAATTTAAGTTATTTTAGCACTTTTCATTTGATAACCTCCAAATGATACATAAATCCTAACTTCTAAATGTACCTAAAAGGCCTGTAATATTAATGGTCCTGTTTCTTCAGGAGGCACAGAGAATTTAAAAGTTTTGACATGGGAAATAGAGAACTCATAGAGCAGTATTTGAATGATGTGGTTAACTTGGGTTCCACAAAAAATCCTTTGCAAATCATCTGCTGTTTCCCCCATGAGTTTAAGTGAAAATACAGTGATTTTCATCAGATATGCAAAACGCAGAAGATCTACTGGTGTGCACAAATGGAAGGGTGTATGTGCATCACTCTATGCAAGGACAGAACTGCAAACTGCTTTCAGAGTTTTTTGAGTAGTCCCTACAAAGCACATTCTTCTTCACTCTGCGGTGAGGGAAAAAGAGGTATTGTCTATGAATTCATTAAATGATACATTTTCAGTTTAGGGATTTGTTATTGTGCAGTCTAATCTTGTGTATACCCAAGGACACGGGACTTCTTTGTATTAATTAATTAGTGTATCTTAAAAAAACCCAAAAAAAACCAAACCAACAAAAAAACCAAAACCCTCCCAGTTGTTTTAATTAGATGGCATAAAATGTCTTTCCTGACTTGAAAATTAAGGATCCCAAGAAGAACAAACATAAAAAAATGCTTTAGTAATCTTTTTAATTGTTTTTGTTCCATTGTTGCAAGTTTTGGTGTTATGTTGGGCAGAACTGTGTTTAACATACTGTTTTCATAAGACTGGATGTTTCTACCTTTTGCACTAATTAAACATATAAATCCTACAAACCGTATCCAGGGTAACTGCAAACCCAGATTCTCAGTTTACATTTATGCCCTCTTTCGCTTTCCTGTAATGGGAATGGGCCATCAAGGTGTGTGTGCATCAGCCTCACCCTTTATCTGCAGCAGGACTATCATCTCCTCATTTCTGCTGTTACATTTACAAAGAAGGGCTTGCAACTGTGGTAAGGCCTGTTTCTGCTGCCCTGGTAGGACCTTAGTGAAACTGAGAATCAGGCTCCAAAGACACATCCCTTTGTTCTCATAATCCAGTTATTTAAAGGAAAGGAGCAATACTCATCATGCCAGCAAGGAGCACAAAGCAAAACCAGTTGTTCAAAAACTGAGAAAGACAAAGCAAAGCATAACACACTCCATTAAGTTTTCCCCCTGTATTAATGGGAAGAGCATCGATGTTTTTATCATGCTGTGTACTGAATTTGGTATAAGAAGAGTAATCCGTGCAAAATAATAGCTTTTCTTATAGAAGTTAAAGATGGAGTGGAGACAAGTTTTTTGATTATTTTTTTGTTCATACCACATACTTTCATGATCTCTGTTGGACTGAAGTAGGAACCTTGACAGAGGAATGCAGATAATGTGATTACATTTTGGATCTTACTAGAGGTAAGGTTCTCCTTGTGACGTAGAGGTGCCCGTCATTTAGGAAATCTGAAAAGACTTGACTCAAAGCCTTGGGAGGATGTTGTTTTGGTTCAGATCCTAACTGAGAGCTGAGCTGTGCTTTAGTAATCAATCAAGAGTTTGCTGTTGCTGGGCTCAGGGTTGCAGTTGTGCTATCAACCCCGGATGACCAGCTGCTCTGCTGCAAATTTGGGCGGGTACTGAGGGGGAGTGAGAGGCACAGTGAACACACAGAGTAGCAGTAAATGACAAGAGGCTATGATATGTAACATAAGCCAGGCTCAGTGTTTGCTTAGGTTGTGGAATGGTCTTTTAAATCAATCTTTTATTATCAGTGGAGCCTTAGCAGTGCACTTAAATGAGAGAACAATGCAAGGACAACGAGGCTTGATGCAAAGCCTGCTTTCTTTCCTAGCTCTGATTTTACAAGAAAAACCATATATAGATCCAGGCCACAACATTCAGATGGAAACCTTTTTAACATTTGGTGACCTTTGGAATTGGGTGCCGTTTTGATCCCCATTGCTGCCACATGGGTTCATTTCACCACCAGTCTTTACATACTCCATAAAAATAGCTGGGAAGATGTCATGCTTCCTACTTCTACCCTAATCTTTCTGGCAATGATGAATTTACCACATTTATGTTTCATCTCTTCTCCTTAAGTTAGTTATCCTTCTCTTAAATAAAGGTTAGGATATCACCTGCAAACTACAGTGATATCACCTGTTAGCTGTTTCTTGTATTAAAACTGTATGTTACTAAAATTCTTTTTTAAAATTTATTTTTATTTTTAAAAGTTGGACAGTATGTGTGCCTGCTTTCAGACATTCTACTGTGGGTTTTTAACATCTTTTGGAAAAATGCGGATATAAGAATTGGATAGATTATTCTAAAAGAAATTTTCCACCAGTGTGAAATCTTACCAGTGCGAAATCTGTATTAATTTTATCTTACAGACCTGTTTTTTTTCAGTGTGCCCTTGTTTCAAGTGTTGTAGTTGTTGTTGCAGTTCAGTGTTTTTAAGTGTTGTTAGATATTTTGCCAATATATTTATTCTCAGTTTCTATAGTTCTATAGATGCACAAAGAGAAATTAGATGGCAAGTGTTGCCTCAGGTTGGGGGTTAATGGGTTTTTTTGTAGGAAAACATTGTTACCAGATCTTTTATCAAGTCAAAGCTAATAGCCATAGTTGTTTCTTGAAACTGAATAGAAATCTGAATACTGTCTTTAGCATTTTAGCATTTCACGTTAAGGAAGTAATAATTTTAATCCCACTTGCTCTCAGACTTTGCAGAGAAATGTGGTAGCCATGAGACCCTTGCTGTGCACATACAGATATGCAAATTCTAAGCAGTGATTGTATTGACAAATGCTATCAAGCCCTCATGTGCATCTTTATGCATCTAAATATAAGTACACTTGTATATCCTTCAACACTGGACTGTGCTATGCAAAGATAATTATAGACCAGGTAATTTTTGGTAGTACTTTTTTTTTAAGCTTTTGCGAGAACTTTCTTTTCCAAGCCAGTGATGGGGAGAAAAGATTTAATTTCAATGTGTTGTCCAAAGCGTACAACTCTTCAGTGGCTCAGTACATCTTGTCTCCTGGTCCAGCTCTGCACTTCTGTCAGCTGCACAGTAATTAAACCAAGGTATGGGATTTTAACTCTTCATTCCTGGACTGAAAGAGGCAAACAGAGGGTCAAATAAACCCACATCACCAGCTGGAGCAAGCAGGTTTCTCCACTGTGCTAAGAGATAGTAAAGGAATTCTGGTCCAGGCAGTGAACACTAGAGATCTTAACTGGAGCTGTTTGAGTCTACTGCAGGGGACAAAGCAGTAGAAAATGGATTTACATCTATTAGAGAGTGAGGTAGGAAACAGATCTCTAACCTAAAAGTCTAGCAGGGCTTGTATTCAGCATGGATTAAGAGCAGGGAGAAGCAGAACCACCAAAGGAACACTCAGAGCTGTAATATGCAGTTAAACCCACAGCAGTGGTAGGACTGGACAATCACTAGTTAAAGGTAGTTAATTATTTAAGAAAAAATTATGAAATATAAAATATTCAAACTGCTTGTGCCTGATGCACGCCATTGCCACAAAGACATGTGGACCTGGGTTTTAAATACTTGCCTTTTTATTACAATTTTCTTTTGAAGTAAAAATATTTTAATACTAAAAATGAAATAATATCATTTGTGAGACATTAATAATAAACAAAATATGGGTGAGAAACTTTGCTATTTACTTCCTCCAGAGGGGAATACGTCTGCTTTCTTTAAAGTGAAAATAATTTACGACCCTTCTTAGCTCTCTTGGAAATGAATAACTTACTAAGTGTTGTGATAATTGTGCAGAGAACCCGTTACAGTAACACAGTGTAGCTACAAAGTGACTGGGAAATTGGTGCCTTGAGTCTGAAATTAGATGTTGCAGTTACCAGGCGTCATTCAGGATTAGCTGTACCTGTCTCCTGGGCAGCTCCTGGGGAGCTGCGCGGGTGACTCACAGGGACCCACCGTTCCCCTCACTTGGGAGCTGGCCTGCCATAGATGGCTTAACTTAGAAACAAAGACAAAATAAAAATCAGGCTGTCCTGAGGTATTGAGCCCAGAGACAGGGTCTGCTGGAGAACTGGCTCGTTGGAAACCTCAGCAGAAAATAAAACCTGCCTCCCGCGAAAGCTTGGGGATGGTGTGAGGCAGCTCACATACCCAGTGACGATTCTCAAGTACCTGGCACTCGCCTGAACTCACTGTCGACATCTGTACACCTGCTCTTAGCAGGCAGAAGGCAACATTTCTCTGACTGTACCTAAAAATGGCATTTCTCACAAAAAAGAAAAAAAAAGAAGAGACTGTTAGTTGCGGTATCTTTGCCAAAACCCATTTACATGTTGGCTGCTTAAAGACCCATCTGCAGCGTCAATCGCCTGACACCAATTCACTTCCTGTCCTAAATTGCTGAAAAATCCCAGTGCATAAACCACTGGCGCTGTGTTCTTTTTGTCAAATCCGTGACCTTCTTCCTCCCCACATCTGCTGTATGCACTCTTGTCTCACCTTCCTGTGGCCTGCCCTTCTGGGTGCCTGTGATAGAGCTGGGTTGGCTGAGATCTCAGGACCTGGTCCTGCAGTCACCAAAGCTGGTACTTTGCAGCTTCTCTGCTCGCCATGCTGTTTATACTCACATTTCTGTCATCATGATCAGAAGTCCTCACTCCTGATTAGGAACCTTTGCTGGGTACTTGTGAGTAGTTTGAGTCACCTTGGGGAGCAGGACTCTGTGGATGCACATGTTTTGAAGTGCACTGAGATTCTTCAGGGTATAAGTTTTAAAAACGACTGATATTATAAATCCTGACTGCCTGATGGCAGGCACTAGAGTGGAACATTTTGTCATCAGTGCTTATTATCTCAAGATTCTTAATTAGTTTCATTGATAATTTTGTCGCACTTGAATGTTTCGAATGATTAAATATTTCGGTGCTTATTTAGTGGCAAGTCTCTCCGTTGTGTACAGCAGGACATGGTGCCAATTCCAGACAGTGGGTGGTGCTCACTGTTCCTTTTGCAGCCCCTCATGGGAGCTCCTCTCTGAGTGCTGAGGTTGGGTCTCATCATGGCCAACAGTGATGGGTGATTTAGGGTTACCAGAAGGGGGAAGAGTGGAAATGCCTAGTTTTTCCTCTCAGCTTTGAATGCAGTATTTTTCCTCCTCTGCCTAGTCCACCATTCAGGTGTCCCAGCTGAATGCTCAGGAGTCATTTGCCCTATTCCTGCAGAGAAAGATATTTCAGCTAGATGAGTTTCCCAGATTTAAAGAATTATACCTGGAGGAAGCTGCCTGCAGTTTTCTTACCATCTCCTTCACATTTGTGCTGATGGCAGCAGGTTCCCTTGACGTGGCTGTGGATCAGTGAGTCTCCCTTTTGCTTTTGCTGTGCATCCTTGACTCTTGCCTACCCTTCTGGCCAGGGCGAGATGTGCCTCAGCACCTGCTGGGGGCCAGGCAGATGTTTGAAGCATGGGTGTGCACACACACACCCCCCCCCCCCC
>VZTN01012997.1:0-15044 GCA_013400515.1 Erpornis zantholeuca
GTTCAAATGCCTTACAACACTTCTGCATTTCTGCATATAAGCAGCTGTTGTCTCTGATTATCAAGAATGGCCAGTACTGCTTTGGGAATCAGTAGAAGAGTCACTTTTTTATTTTTTTAAGGAAAAGAAGGCAAATCAGTGTAAAGAGCATTCACCAGTCCTGCAGAATAGATTCTGAAATGCAGAGATGCCTTTGATGTCTAATATTATGGAAGTAATTATCAGAAAAAGACAAATGGACAGGCCAAGTGTTACATTTTTTCTGTCAAAATGGACAAAACGGGCAGGTATTGGCAAATAATGGGTTTTGTAACTGTACATCCAAAACATTGGCTGCTCAGAGTTGGCAGATCTCTCAGAAAATTCTAACCAGAAACTGATTGTTCCTGCTTCCCCCTCTTCCCACATCTCCCCACACCCAGGTTTTCGTCCATCCAGGGCTGTTCATAAATCTACGGTTCTGTCAATACCAGAGAGGCAGCAATTCCTAGCTCAGGAGCTCTCTGACACACAGAGCTCTGCTCACCTGCCATGCAGGGGAGGCTGGAGGCTCAGGGCAGGCAGTCAGGGAGGCTGGGCCACTGCAGGAGCCTGACAACTCTGCGTGCCAGACTCTGCTGGGGGAGTTTTCAAAGCCATCATCTTATGCTACTTCCTTCAGTGTTCCTGCTGCTGCCTGCACAGTGAAGGCTGCAATGGAAATCTGCCTCTTCACTTCCTCCCAGGCTTCATGTTGATCAGCTTTGCTTTCAATATCAAACATGGCATCATAGATTCCGGGGAAGGATTCTCCTGCATATTTGTTGTGGCTGCTTGGAGCAAAGATGACATGTCTGTGGGGAAAGAAGAGAAATGAAATTATACTAAACAAAAGAAACTATTAATGGGGTGTGTGTTCATTGTAGGTGTGCTATTATATAGAGTAGCTGTGAATCCTAGGAAGATCAGAACTTACTAAATACATAGGAAATTGGTCTTTGAAAGGACAAGAATGGTCCCAAGCACAAAATCTATTGGAAAGAGTGCAGATTTAGGTCAGATGGCCTTCTCCTTGGGAAGAGATGACCCATTTGTCTAGTTAGGAACAAAACCATGTTACATTCTTCAAAAATGGGAGCTCAACAAACCTGTTAAATTAATTTGACAATCTGGAACAGGGAACAAAACTAGTTATAGGTGTGTCATGAGAAATGGAACAGAAACCTCAGAAACAACTAAGTAGGTGCGTGATGGTCAGCAGATTACTTAACTGGGAAAGGAATTTGAAAGGAGGGGAAAAACATCTATGGGTTAATTCTTGAGAAAAGCATGAATTCTTCAGAAAAGAAGTGATCATATTGGATCAGAACTACACAAAAGTATCAATCTTATTTTTTGGTGTGTTTTTTTTTTTTCCTACATAATGAATAGCTGCAGATCTGCTCTTAAACTGGTTTTAAATATGAAGTATCAAAGCACATTTACAGCATGTATAAGAGTCCTCCCAAATGAAAAGAAACTTTAAAATTACATGAATAAATGCAAGTAAGTAAAAAATAATAACAAAAAACCAAACAGCTCTAAATGATACCTAACACCCAACAAGAAAATCTCTAGAAAGAAATGACTTCATTCTTCCCAAAGTGTGAATGACAGTTTATCCTAGGAGGATGGAAGTCTGATTCTCTGTTCTACCTGCCTGAAGGACTTCTGGCGTGACGTGAAATCCATCCATCATTGAGTCAGATATACCCAGTCATCAGGAAAAGGGGCATACTGAGACCAAAGTGAGGTACTCACTCACCTGACACTGAAAGCTGGGTTCTTGTCAGGTATTCCTAATAAAAGCACTGGGTTTCTACAAAGGATATAGTAGTTAGTGGTTTAAGGTTTTTGGAGCACCTATAGGAGCAGCCAGATCTGGGACAGATGGGGCTCTGCAGCACAGCTCACAGGCCTTTTTCCTGTGTTGAAAGGTCTCTCCCTCTCCAAACTCTCCTCAAGCTCTCCCTTCTCTGCTTCTCTCTTCAACTGACCCTCACTACACGTTTGTTCTCATTGTTGTCTCCCTTTTACTCTACTCTCTTTTCACCTTTCTTTTCAATACTGTTAATTTTCCACTCAATCCTCACTTTGCAGACGTTCACAAGAGCAGTAGTATTTCATACCTACAAGTAAAAGTCAAAATGCTGTGATTTAACCACAGCTGATAAAAAGAAAGCCAAAAGAGAGGAATTTGGCTCCCCAAGAATGATGTAGTCAAGGAGTTCTACTTAAGGGCTATAAAAAAAGTCCATTACTGACTGGATGGTACCTAAAGTGATGTGTTGAACTGTAATTCCTGTGAGACCTATACAGCAATTCAGCTGACCAGTCAGCTGCAGAAATACAGTGCCTTAGACAGCAGGTCAAGAAACTTTTAGCCTCACCTGTAAAACTTCCTTCCTGGCAAGCCCAGAGGGTCAGTGAAAGCTCTCTCTATCAACATCAGCTGATCGTTCATGATGCGCATTGCAAGTGAACTGCAGGAGAGGGAGATGGAGAAATATCACACAGTGGAGAAACATGACTTCCCAGTTTCATTTGAAACACTTTTCTTCTTTTTTTTTTTTTTTTTTTTTTACAGAAGAAGGAAAAAACAAGACGAGTGTGGTCTATGGTTCTCAAAAAAAAAAAAAAAGAGGTTTTGCAAAAGGAGATACTGAATCCATGTTATATTAATGCATTGGTATTTCTGTGTTCAACAAGATTTCACACTATGCAAAATAAAATGGGAAACTTTCTGAGATTGTCAGATACTAGCTTAGTATTACATGGCACTGTAAAGATGGCACTGTAAAGCTGCCACTTAAGAGAGGGGACAAGAAGACTGAGATTTCCATCAAGATGAAGATAGGTAAATGTTGGTGTCTACCCATAAGCCAAATGTCCATAGTCCTGTTCTAATCTATACGGTAATATAGTAAGGATGGGATTCAGCTGCCTAAACACAACTGGTACCATATGTGGCCTCCAGTCATTGCACTCAGAGGGCACAGGAGACCTGCAGGGCCCTTAGGCTTGCAAGAATCATATAGATATCTCAGATACTCTGAAGCATCATCTTCCCTCCTTGAAGTGTGCTGAAAGTACAAATTCTGGCATCAGCCACAAGACTCTAATGTAGGTGTCTAAACAGAGATCTAAGTCCAACTCTAACTTTCATTGCTACCTGCCTTACCATGTATTACAGTAATTTTAATGTCAACCTGATACTAGTAATAACCTCTACAGCTCATACTATCAATCACAGGAAACATTCCTATATTTGCTAATTCATCTTAGCAGATACTGCCTGTCTCAGAGTTCAAGGGCTCTGTTCTGCACTAATCAGAGAGAATCCTTGCATAAAAGAAGAAATAAAGGACTGCCACTCCTGGTACCTAAGGCAGATGTAAATATATACATATATAACTTTTTTTTCAGACTTACTCTTTCTTGTCAACTTGTTCAAGTCTCCTGTGAAATTCAGCAGCAGCCTTTGAGAAGTTCACCACAGCAGAAAACAGAGGATCTACGAATGGAAGGACAACATGAACAACTTAATAGCATTTACTAAGCCAAATATACCTTTCAGTTGCCCAGTGGGAGAAGAACTACATTTGTCTTGCTGATATAATAGCATTAATGTTGTTGTCTTCACATAATTGATTGGTTTCCCTAGTGTAGACTTTAAAGAGCTGTACTACTAACAAATACCTTTAGCAATGAGACCAACAGTAAAGCAGAGTGCTTGGTAAAGCTTTTGCCACCATACATCTTCCCTCTGCCTTGAAGGAAAAAATCGGCTGTCATTGCAAACTGAGAGCTCTGCAGTTTCCCGTTTAACAAATGCACTGCAGCGTTCAGGTTTAGAGAGCCTGACTTCCATCAAAAATACCAGCTGTTCCAGAGGGCTGTGGAAGAACAGCAGGACTTCACTCCAGGAGAGAGATGTCCTATTCACAGCACAACAGGAGAGCATGACACACGCATTGAACAGTGTCAGGCAAGGCACAAAAGGCACAGCTGGCGTGGCACTCAGTGACAGGCACAGTGGATGAAAGCAGCCAAGTCCTGAGCTGGCTGTGCACTGGAGTTGCAGCACAGGAGGTGTCTCTGCTTCCATGCTGTCCTGCTGTGCTGCCACCCAGACCCCAGGGGTTTGCCTGGCCGTGTGCAGGCAGGCTGGCAGCTATGGCTGCTGCTTTTTCCTGCCCTCTCCCTGCCAGTGAACCCCAGACATGTGGAATAACTTAGTTAGAGAAGCAGCAGGCCATGCTTTTAATGGCAGTAGCAGCTGTGATGGTTTTCTTGCAGAAGGCTCTATTTAATACAGACCTGGGAAAAGTATTGATTTATGCAAGTAATTTTTGTAGAATAAATAACAGGTGGATGTTACAAGGCTAATTTCTGGCCCCACCAAAACTGAACTCAATTAGAAAGAAAGAAAGTTTAAAACTTGGAAACTTTGCCCATGAGTTTCAGAAAACTTAAACCAGAGTATCCTCTCTTTGATTGTAAAGGAAGATGGGACATATGATTAGATCATCTCCTAAACCCAGTCCTCCACTGGCAACTACTATCCCTTCACTGTTTATAAATTTATCACCCGATTTCACGTGACAGGCCTTCTGTTCCCAGGACTCCTATTGAAAACTGTTCCTCAGTCTCATTTACTCTTCTATTTCTGGCAAACCTATTTATTCATCATGAGCCTACCCTTGCTTCTTCCTGTCTTAGTACTGTTGTTTAGTTGATGCAATTGGAGGCACAGATTTTGTGTATCCAAGTTGTTTACAGACTGCAGCACAGAGGGACACGTCACCTCGTGAGGATGAGAATTCACACTTGTCCACAACCCTGTGGCAAGAGCTCTAAGTTTACCAGGGGGCAGATTTCTGCCCTGCTGACATCATGGCTATATCACAGCAACAGATTACATTTCAGAAGCAGTAGGAGGGGGATTTAAGAGAGAGAGAAAAAAAAAAGAGAAACATCATCTGAAAACATGTAAGAAATGTTGTGTTCGTGTTCACTAGCTATTTAGTGTTGTCAATGCTGGCTATTTTAGAAAACATCACATTTCTTTTTACCCCACTTGAAAACATTATTTCCTGATAGCATATGACTACAAGCACTATATTTTATTAAAAAAAGGTTTCCAGCCTTCATTTTTGCAGAAGAACAGCTAAAATGTGAATCCAAATGCAAATAGGAACCTTAATCAATTATTTTAAAGGACATGATTTATTCAGGCTTAATCAACAATTTTCTGACATTCAGTGTTGTCAATAAGCAATCCTATGAAAATGCTGAGTGAAATAAACTTTAATTTTCACTGTATTGTAAAAACCACCCATGTTATTTAATGTACTCTGGTGCAATAGAATAAATAAAAATTAGAAATTATAGCTTCATTCAAGAAATAATTTAAAATTCATCAGGCATCAGAGAAGAGCCATGAAAATCATGAAAAGACTGAAAACCATGCCTTGTAAAACATGGTCAAAATTACACATTTATAAATTTATTAATGAGAGGTTTCAGGGTTATCTGGGTGAAAAGAAAAGCTTAAAAAAGCATTGCTTCTAGATTCGAGGAACAACAATAGATGTATTGGTCAAGAGGTAGTTTGTACAACTTTTAATCTGAAAATAGATAGAAACTCAAACAATGAAAATAAATTCTGTCACATAAATTTTGATATATGTTCTACTACTGCAAAAAAATTAGATTTGATCTTACAAGACATGCTGCAGTGAACACTAGAACATATTGAAATTACTCCTTGTGTTTTGCAGAATCTCAGACCAGATGATCCATCACACAAGACTTCCTCTGTCTTTTTACAAAAAAGGATGCCTTTTCAAAATTGTCAAGAATGTTTCACCTAAACCATTACATGAAGTTTCAAAGGTAATTTTTAATTTCCCCCAAATGTGGGTTCAATTTGAGTTACATTCAATATTTCACATACCCCAAAGGAGGACTCCATCTCCAAAAGGTAGTTTATGTCTCTAAATCATGGGTTTGTCAGACAGCAAGTGAATTGGGACTGACTGAAAAATCTCCTTGGTGCACAAACACAAGGAGTGATTGAGGCAAGCAGGAAAAAAGAAGAAAGGGAGAGACAGAAAATGACTGTGGAAGCTATCCCAGCCTGGTTACACTCTGCTGCTTTGGATCTGTTCTATGTGCTCCAGAGCAATGTGCTCAAGTGCTTGGCAAATGTATGAATGTATGTATTAATGCAGGAGAGCTGGCGAAGCGCTCATGCTGCCTAAAAATGGCAACCAGGCACTGAGGGGGATGGTGAAGCTCCCCAGAGTCAGATGAAGTCTTTGGCTGAAGAGGACTGGACATCTGTGTCCCTCAAGTTCCAAGCAGTTGCCATAAGCACTGGACTTGTGTTCTTTTTTAAGCAAGGAAGTGAGGAGCAGGCTGAGCTACCTCTTTGTCCTACCTTTGAGGTTCTTTACTGTCTGTGACCACTGTAATAATGCCTGACATTAATAATATGCATGAAAGTTGTTATAACCCTCTCATCAAGACAATGTGTTAAACCTGGGTTGTGTTTAGGAAAAAAAAAAATTAGAGGCTCTTTACCGTGATGGCAAAATTCAAACAGGAAAGAAAGGAATTAATTTGCAGAGCTGTGACAGATATAACATGTTGCTGCAGGATGCTAATTAATGCACCTAAGAAACAGTCTTGTGGTTATTACTCACCAAATGATACTTTGTAAAGTTTCAGCTGTTCTTCGTGCTTCTTGGCCAGTTTGTAAATTCTGTTGCTGTATCCTTTTAAGGCTTCTCCATAGTCTCTACAGTCGAATGGAATGACCTGGGAATCTGCCAGTTCATAAACCAGTTTGCCTCGTAACTGGGCAATTGCTAGCTGTTTCTTGAAAGTGGGGTCGTAAAATTTTTCCACTAGCTCAAATGTCTCATACACAGTGTGATAAACAGGATAGTTGCTGAATTTATCTGCTTTCTGGAAAAGAGCAAGAAAATTTGTCAATGCTCTCTTTTCTGACTGCAGTTAAAGAGATTTATTGATCACTTTATGACTCTGATGTTTTGTATGGTTTCCAAATCAAAAAAAAAGCTATTTGCTACAAAACACTCTTTACTATTCTTCATTTTTGTGTGTTCCTATTAAAGAACTAACCCAATCTGAATCCATGGACTGTTGCACAGGATTAAATGAGCAAGCTTCCTTCTCTCTACCTGCACAGCCCTGCCTTCAGTTCTATTGCACAGAGATTGCCTTCTACAAGGGTGAAAACAGTTTGGAGTTTGGATAGCAAAAGTCCTCGATCACTGTCCCTTTTTACCTTGTGTAGGCCTTTCTGAACACAACTATGGAGGATTTGTTTATTAAAGGGACTATTAATAGCATGGTGGAACAAACTATCCACCTTCAATCAGACTCTGTAAATACCTTTCCGTGAACTTGACATCCTATAGAATACACACATCACTATAACATGTTTTATTCTCCAAACATTTAGGCTTCTTGCTAAATTAAGAAAGGTCACTGATACACAAACCAGCCAAAGATGGTTTGAAGCTTTTTTATTAATTATGAATAAATGCTTTTAACAGGATGACTGCTCAGCACTATCAAACTTCTTCAAGCAATCTGTCAGACTTACCCTATTCTTGGTGTAACGAGCTCTGCCTGATGCAATTCCCAGTCGCTGGAAGTAGGCTTCAAAATCACTGCCTGACCCCAGTTTATTTATTCTGCATGGAGAAAAGATAATGTCTTAGTGAGAGCGCTTACTGAACAGTATGGTAGTAATTTATGCAAAATGCAGATTTTTCAGAGAAATTGAGGTCAGTTCTTCTGAAGGGCACATTAAGGACACCAGTAGGGTCAATGACTAGATGAGTGGCAAGCTTAGTTACTTAACTGATTTTATCCCAACACTCTGATGCAGTATCCAGTACTGCTAGGAAGATCTTTTAATTGCAGCGATCCCAATTACAGCAGCGATGACGCTAAAACCACAAACAAACGCTTTGCGCGCGGGAGCCACAAAGCTGTACCAGACGTGTCTCTGCCGTCTGAAAACATCAATCATCTGCTTCCAAGCTCACACGGGTTGGGCAGCAGCGTGTGCGGAGACAGATGTGTCTGCGGCTGCGGGCGGCGCTCGGCACTGCGGGGCCCCGCTGCCCTCTGCCGGGGAGCTGCGGCGTGCCGGCGAGCAAAGCGACAGCAGGCAGGCCTCATGTTCTAAGCGTTTTCAAATATTTACCTTCGGTGTTAAGTTGGAGGTTTACACTGATGCCTTGGGTTTTAGCTTTTATGTTTTTCCAATCCTGTGCTGCTAGTGTAACTCTGAAGTTTCCTGTAACTCGTTGAGTGCTGTTCTCTGTGCTAAGATAGACATAACAAAACCTCTCTAACTTGCTCTCCAAGGACACCCAGACCATCCTAGGCCCAAGAACTGTAAACCATCATCTTGGGGAGAGGGGGGCAAGCTTGGGGAAATTCCATCATTGGCTGGGTTCTGGTTGGTGAATTTTTGCTGATATAAAAGTGTGAAGAACTCATGACCCGTCATCTATTTTCGGATCCACTGAGGCAGGACCCTCTGGAGCCCAAAGTGCACCTCTGAAGGCCTTTCAAATAAATACCTCCTTTATTCCTTTATTCCTCTCTAGTATCTGTTTCTAGGTAGCGATTTAAGGCATCAGCATGTCTGGCCTGGTGAATAATAAGTGTTTCAAGAAAAGAAAAAAGGAAGGGGAAGGGGAAAGGGAAGGGGAAAGGGAAGGGGAAGAGAAGAGAAGAGAAGAGAAGAGGAGAGGAGANGAGAAGAGAAGAGAAGAGAAGAGAAGCTGCTTCTGGTCCAGCTGAAGTAAGTATACATTTCTGCAAGGAGCTATTTGCATCAACTGAGAAAGATCAGATCTGGTAGCTTTTTCAGAAGGAAGAAATCTCGGTGAGTCTAATGAACCCAGAAACTCATCTTAGCAGAACATTTTGGTCAGATCACAAAAAGGGGCTGTTCTGTTTGCCTTACATCAGTAATGCCACACTGTGCATAAGATTTAGCCGTTCTGAGTCATAGGCTGAAAGAGTGTTTTGGAGTTGTAATACCTTCAAATATGAAGTCTTAATACACTCATATATAGATTTGTAATGTAATAAATTAACATCCATTCTTAATTGGATGTTAACAAGTTTTGGATGTTAAACAAATTGGATGTTAACACAAGTTTTTTAATTACTGCTTTTTAATTACCACTCTAGGCAGCTTTTTTCAACTGAGCATTTGCTTACTCTAACAATTTTGATTTTATCTCACCTAATAGGTGACTAAACTATGTTTTGAACTCTTTCCCCACCCTGTATTTTTTTGATTGCTTTCCATATTGCTTTTCCACTAATAAAAAGGCCTTTTAAAAGAAGTGTGAAGTTTCATTTCACTGTAGGAATAATGTCACCATCATTAAATAAAAATAATAAAATTTTATTTTATTTTACTATAAAAGATATGGCTAGGGAGTCACCTTGTGCTAAAAGGTTTTGTATTGCTGCCAAAAATAGCACATCTTGAAAAATTCTGGTGAGTAGCCATGCCACGAGGTGATTAAAATATTGGGGTAAAAATCCCAAACATGTTAACAACTTACCTGGGATAGGTATTATTTTCAGTCGCGGGATCTTTCTCAAGCCAGCTCTCATAAAGAGATTTATTTTCATAACCCTCATCAGGGCTTAAAATCTGGAGAGGGAAATATTATAATGTCATAGGAAGTACCTCTAACTCGATTATTTATCAAAGGAGATCTTTGCAGCTCCCTGCATCGTTCTTAGCCAGCAGTGTTGCTGTGTGCAGAGAAGTGAATGTTGGCACCTGTTACACACATTTATGCATTCCCAAACAAGGAAACTATGTCACAGGCACTTGGAACCAACCACAGACAGCAGGAAAGAACAGCTTAAAAGCTCTGGGAGCTACCCGGAGCTCATCTCCTATGGGGGGAATGTGCATGTACACACACACAACAGCATATAAAATACTACGGGACTCCTCCAGAAACCAGGACGTTCCAGCTGCTTTCCTTTCAGCAGACATGGGGAGATGACAACCACAAGTCAGTTTGCCCTGCAGTTTGCCCTGCACAGCAGCAATATTCTCTCCACAAAGCTAAACCTAAAATTTGACTGCTTGTTCTGCAGGAAAGGCACAAAAGAACTGTGCTAGAAGGAAGGGTCCAAACCAGTCATATTACAGCAGTGCCAAGGGGACTCAACCAAGCCTGGAGAATCACTGTGCAAGACACTGTATGTACAAATTTAGGTCTCACCCTTACCTTAAAAAAAACCCCAAAAGCTCTGTAACTAGGATAGAAAAGGTAAGTATTAATGCTGTCATCATGCTGCCAATAAAACTATGAAAGAGTATAAAATAAGTTGAGCAAAGCTCTTAGAAAATCTGTGGCAGAATAAAAAAAAATTAAGACTCCAGCCCTGGTCTCCATCTACACTTAAATAACCTTTAATAGACACGGTCCTTTAATTTAAATTTAATTTAATTTAAATATTTGAAATTTAAATTTAAACCTAGAAGATTAGTTATGATGTGCAGAGGATTGGAATTTTTTTTTCCCAAAATACAAAGCATAAATGTTCATGGATAGATACACGGTCCCACCATATTGTTGAGACTTAAATTCGATACTGAAAAACACACAGACTCCAAATTGAAATTCCAAAGAGTTCTGACCTCTGAGATTCTGTCAGCAGCTAGCAGGAAAATAACAACTTTTTGAAATAACTGCTGAGCTGCTGTCATTTTCAGGGTACTTTGGTCAAGTCCTAGGGCTAAAGTGAAAACTTCAAATTAATAAGAGCAAGCTGAACTCTGACATATGGGAGCAAAAGCACTCTATGCTCTAGCAAAGATGTTATTCTGACAGCTCTGGTTGTGTAAAAAGCATCGGTCAGCTTTTTCATACAGCACTGAGAGCATAGTAAAACATAATATTTGCCCTGACTTAGACCCAAATCTAGGATCAGCATAAGCTCCCTGCTAACTCAAGGGAAGCTGCAGAGCTCTCTAAGTATAAATGCAAAAGAAGCAGCGATAATCACAGGGGAATTGCAGTTGAACTATTGCAGACCCTTTTGGTGATGACCAAATATCTGAACTCTGGCAGTAAAGCAGGGCCAAAAAGAGAGTCAACAGCTAAATGTCCCATCTGTATGCTGAGGACCACGCTTAAACGAGAACTCCCTGAAAGGAAACACTTCACGTGTACACTACACTTCTTTCTGGTGAGAACTGGCTCACTAAAAAACAAGAGCAAAGAGATCTTTGGATGTTGGATAACTGGATGTTGGACTCCTTAATAGGAACAGAATAAACTTGCCTTTGGACATGCATAATCAGGGGTCAGGCTGCCCGGTATTCTATTGTTTACATCATGCTTCTACTGTTGAAAGCTAAAATAACAGGGAATATGGCATTTATTTTCTTTAAGTCAGTCTCAAGCAGTTTGCATGGTACTTTAATGGAAGTTTTCTACTCAAACCAGAAACAGTTGACTAGTTGATTTAAGATCAAGAGCGAGGTACTATTTTTAGCCCAGAGCACTTTCTTTTAGACTTTGTTTATCTTTCACAAGAAAACGTCTTCCTGAGTTAGTGGCTTACTGCAGACAGAAAGTAAATTACTTTATCAAGGGCCCTGCAGCACTAAGGACACAAAAATTTTTATAGTCAAGAGAGAATGCTCTTCAGTGTGCCAAGTGTCAGAGCTAATGTTTGAACAGCACAGCTTCTTCCCTTTGCAAAGATGAAAGAATAAGATAGAAAGAATTGATCGGAAAATAAAATGTAGAAAAGAGAATCATGGGAATAGCATAGATAAACATCCCCAGATCTAAATCATGGCATTTCAGGTGTACTGTGTTTGAAAATAACTTGCATCTGGCAGGATAGGAGATTGTGCCTGGAGTCAGCCCACCAAGTACCATTACAGGGCAGATTTTTACACTGGATCAAGTGACCTGCATTCTCTCAAGATCGGGGGGGAAAATAGTTTGAGTTCTGTACATACAAAGGTAGACAACCACATTTGGCCAAATGACCCTCGTACTAAAGGCACTTATTTCTACCCAATGCCTTCACCTATTTCTACCCAAAGCCTAAGTTGCTTAAGAGAGAGATGTCTTCTGTTGATTGAGATGAATCCACATCCTAGGATGGTGGCAATGGCTCATGAGAGGTGTCTAATCTGGTTAACTCCTCACATGGCCAATAAAGTTCCATGCTTTAACAGATCACAACCTTCCAGCCTTACGATAATGTATGCTGAGAGGTGAAAGTAAAGGAGTCGTGGTTAGACCACTGTAATCATGCAAATCCATACATCAGGCCTGTTACAAAACCTTCTCAATCCTTCAATATTTATCACATATTTCAGGGGCTCAGTGAAATATGGAGGAGATTCAGGGGAACAGACAGAGAGAAAATGGTAGCTAGCCAAAGTGAAAATTATTTCCTTCAAACCTTATCACTTTAGAGAATGGATCTTGCTCAAGTGTTTTACCATCCTGTTTTTATTATTATTATTATATTTACTATATATTGCAAATAAGATCCCCCTTATGTCAGTAACACATTTCTGTCCTTTTAAGAATACTGAGGAACTGTGAGCATGGGCTGTGTACTGCTGATGTTTTGCTATTCATTTTGGTGGGGTCAAGATTCTTCCAGCACAGCAATAAAATAAAGCTGATATTATTCAAAAATTTTATCAAATAAACTTAGAAAGGCAGAAAAAATAGACTGATTCTGTACCTCTTTTGTCAGATTATACACCAGTTTGTAGAGAAGAGGGGTACAGTCAACTCTTAATGTGTAGTTACCTGAAAATAAAACAAAGACATGGGAATTTTCCCTTCGTGTACCACTGGCATTATCTTCTTAATGGATTAAACCCTGCAGGCCTTTCTTAAATAAACTTTTTGACTCTAAGGTAAGAATTTACATCTTGTCTCAGAATATATACAGAAATAGACTGCATGGGCCCACTGTATGAGCTAATGCCATTACATGATGATGTATTGCTTATAGTACACCCACAATAATGTAATTAAGCCTTCCCATAGCTCTAAAGTATCCCTAATTAACCCTCATTAGCTACAAGCCCTTGTCACTCATACACTTCCCAAAGCTTTTGTTAAACAGAAGGCAAAATTAAAGAAGAAAAAATACCACTTAACATTAATGGTGTTTCCAAGGAGAGTCAGTATTGGAGAACTGGAAATTCAAGTCACAAAAGTGCTCAAAACAATGATCTGCTTTGCTCCTTTTTATTGCCATTGGACAATAAATAGAAATAATTTGCTGCCCAAAAAGTGGTATAGGAAGTGTTGTGGAGAACATATGATGATAAACAAAATAATTCTCATAGTACATTGATGCTATGAGTCTACAGGGGATTTAGCTGCTCAGTCAGGTGAGAGATGTCCAAGACAATTAAACTAGCACACTGAACATGGTGTTCTTTTCCTTATTACCTACATCTTTTCCAGTTGTTTTGCTTTCACATTTTCTTTAATGCATAAAGCAAGAGACATGTTTGAATAGTCAAGATTTAGAAGAAAATTGTTAAGGCAGCAGCATGTTGGCTGCAAAACAACTGAAAAACACGCGTTTCGATCCATGGTGAGAATATGAAACAGTTGTAAAGCCATTATTTCTATTCGTGAGATTTTCTAGGCATGACATTCTGCTCTACTTTTTACACAGCATGTAGGCAGCATAAATGAAGGAACAGCTCTAACCCTCCTTATTCCCCGACTCCAACTGAGCATTTAGAAACTGGCTTTGGCTTTTCTTTCTTTCCAATCCTTTTGTGATAGACAAAATTTTCAGCTGACAGGAATAAAAAGAGTTCCTAAATATGCCTGTTGATATCCATTTTATTCACACACAGGAAGCCCAAATAAGTTGGGTTTGAGATGGGAAGAGTAATGCCCTGAATAACTGGGGTTATGACACAGAGCAGCTTCACAGGACTCTTCTAACTGTTATTTCAGCACAGACAACAGTAAAAAAGGTCTTTCTGTAATAAAGTGCAGCATAATTTCAGACAGATTTTGTGAGATAGATCATAGTGTTGGGCCCCCTCAAAAAAAGGCCAGTTTCTAAGCAGCATTCCTGAATGACATATTCTTCTCACAGTCTGAAGGACACAGCAAATTGGGGATAAAGGTGCATAAGGGTTTTTTGTGAAACACTCTTCAGTGCTTATTTTTCTAGAAAAGTCCTGCCGTAATAAATGTATAACTCCCTGCTCCTGGCAATGAACAAAGGTGAGCACACTGTTTCAAAGCACCAAATCATCTCCCACTCCCACAAAATGTAAGCCTGAGGTCTTATAATCATAATAATTTATTGTCTCAAAATATTATAATTCCACAGGGAAAGGAGCTGGAGCTGTGATCAGGACAAGGAGCAGACTGTCATATATTAAAACTACAATTGTAAATTAAAGCTAATGCTGTTAAGAGACAGTTTAACATACAGAATGCTCAGTTCATTAGCACAGAATAATAAACTCCTCCAGAGGAGACATTCTGGACTCAGACATGTGGACTGCAGATGATGGATGGCACTATTTGCAAAAGAAAGCAGCATGAAAATTTAAATTGTTCTCTCTCTCCATTTAATTCTCTATTTGCAACACTTACTCTGTACACCACAATACCTATCTCATGCAATAAATGATTCAAAGAGAACTATTAAAAATTACATCTGTGAAGTAATGTAAGGTTAAAAATAAAAGACCCCACCTTCTATAGAAGAATCTGTGTTGATGTAAGCAACTGCCCGTTCCTGAAGGATTTTGGCATTTTCCTAGGGTTGTAAATGTGTAATTGTTACTTTCAATTAGTGGCATTTAGTCAAGAGCATGTTAAGTGCACTGTTTTTTTTCAGCATTGCCTTTAAGATCCTAGTCAGGATAATTAATACTGTGTACCTTACTAATTATATTGCTTGAGAATGGGTAA
>VZTN01012997.1:17412-42474 GCA_013400515.1 Erpornis zantholeuca
ATTGCAGTCTAGGAATAGATGCTGGGTACTGCAGCCACCTGCAACACACTTTCAAGTTTTGCTTTACACAGTTTTTTATTTACCTCAGCCCACTCTGTGGAACCCAATAATCCAAATTCTTCTGCATCCCAGCTAGCAAAAATAATAGTTCGCCTAGGTCTCCAACCTGCAATCACATAGTTAAACTTGAAAATTCAACTTAAACTTTAAAAGTCTACTAACCACCGTTAATTGAAATTGCTTTAAAAACAGCACTTCACTGATATAACAGTAAAAACAATCCTCTCTAAAATCCTTGGAGGAACATAGTATTTCAGAGGCATTTCTTCTTAATGCAATATTTTTATTCTGCAGAGCTAAGAGGGTACCATTACACTCACAAGGGAATAAATTCAGCCAACTACCAAGCAGGGCTACATATGCATCTCTTCAATGAATTTGCATCTTTCATAATTAGAAATAAAACTTTCTGTAGGAGTGAAAAGTTAAATGAATACAACAGCTTATGGAAACACTGTTCTTTAAAGCTCCTGTTTTCCATATCCATAATTTTCCATCTGTAGTAAGCAAATTACCTTCCATCTTCATTTTACCAAAGCTCCGTACAATTTCTTGCAGAACAGCTGCACCAGTCGTTGGATCAATACCACCAAACACCCAAGAGTCTCTGTGACCACCTAAAATAATATATCTGTCTGGAAACAAACATACAAGTATCAATTAATAATTTAAAATGCACTTGAATTACCTGTATTTTTTCTGACTGCCTCCTTACGTGTATCAAACAAAGTATGAAGTTCAATACCAGTGCTACAAGTTTATTTTTTAAGGGAATCTGCAATCATTCATTTACTCTACTGGGGTATGCAACTAAAGGCAAGAAATATTTAATAAATATTTTTCCATCTAAAAGACTTTCATGTGTATGACCTGCCACTAAGTATCAATAGTATATTGTTAAGGTTCCAAATCATCACTAGTTTTCTGTAATTTTAATGATGTTAATTTTTGCAAAGGCAAAATGTCTGAGTGATGTAAGGGAAAACCTACTGTAAAATGGCAGGCAGACTAAAAAATTCTCTGATGTCTATAATTGTAGCATTCCCATTGAAATACATTCTTGGGAATGCCAATGAAAAATAGTGCAATGGGAATGACAGAAAAACTATTAAGAATTTCTCAAGACTCCATATTATATGGCTATCTAAAAAGTTTTAAGCTTCTTACAACACAGGTACAATTTCAACACAAAAAAAGAAGGAATTAAAACCATCAAGCACTTGATGCCCACCTGGTTCCACAGCTCCTCTGAGGATGCCAATGACATCGTAAATTCGTGTTATTTCTTTGCTTGTATGAACATGCATTCTGACTTTTCTGAAATGAAAGGCAGTGTGGAGTAACCATTTCTGACTATAAGACAAAAAAAGCCAATACTAATAAAGTAGAAAACAGAGTTTGTGCCTCTGTTCTGGTTTGTGTTCAGCACTGAACACAATGTGTGTGCAGCATTGTCATGCTGTCTCACAGTTCCATTTTTCATTTCAGCTTAGTCTGCTGGTGATGCCTTAGAAAAAACCCTACAAGATAGGCCTGTCTAAAAATCTGAAAAGATTTATGGAATTTATTGAATTTATATTTATAGGAGCCAATCAGATAATTGTGTACTAGAGGAGCAAAAAACATGCACAGCAATTAAAAATATATTTACATTGTGACCAAAATTATAATTGTGGATATGCATATGTTTGTAAAGAATACACTTTGGTTTTCCAGCACAGGTCCATCTAATAATACAAAACTTGGAGAAAAGGATGTTAGGAACATTCATCCAGGAATAAACTCAAATCTCTGTTTGGGACAGCAGATCTAAGTGCTCAAGATCTGTCAATCTTAGAATGGTTTGGGTTGGCAGGGACCTTAAGGATCATCTAGTTCCAGCCTCCCTGCCATGGGCAGGGAATCTTCCATTAGAGGAAGGAGACCTACTAGAAGCACAGTTTTTCCTTCCCTGCCCCCCACCAATAAAATCCATTTGTAAAATTTCATAAGAACAAAAGGAATCCAGGTATTGGGAGAGATAAAACTAATACAGTATCCAGCCCCCCTATCCTGTAGAAGAAACTAAGCACCAAACAATGGGGGAGGTTGTGTCTGGCAAAACCTCAGGAGTTTCACACTTGAAGTTATCTTCTCAGCAGCAAATCTGCATAGCTGTCAAAATCAAAACCTACTTCAGGACAGCCACTGGATCTCTGCCCAGAAAATAACCAACACCAGTGCCTTGAACATGCATATATGTGTGCACTTTCCATGTGCAAGTGGCTTTCTACCTAGAACCAAAATGTTCATTTTGATACAGAACTACTCTGCAAAAGAGCTAGGTGCAGAATTAATCCATATTTACAAAAAGTGCTATTCTACCAAGCAAGTAGATGTTAAAGAATGAATGCTAAAATGCAAGTTTTGTGGATGAATCATATTTTTTTCTCACTGCTATTTTTCAAGATACTCCAAACAGCACTGAAATTATGTCAAATATGCTTTCCTATTTAGTTATTCCTACTTTATTCATTTTCAGCTGGTGTTAAAGCAGAGCAGGAAAGAATAATGATATATAAAGTCTTTATAAAATTAAGTGTTCAGACATACTCTTGTTATCCAGGAGATGGAGTAGCGATAGTGATACACCATTTGTTACACTGTTCATCGGCGTCCACTAGCAGCCCTCACTGAATAATACCTCATGTAATCTGAAACTACTTCTATGTGGAAAAGTCACAGAAAAGTGATCTTTAGCTTTATTGCAATTAATTGCCAAATGTCATTGTCGTGTGGCCTGATCTGCTAATCCATGATCTTTTTATAATGTACTTTATTTTCAAATTCTAATAATTATCACCAAATGTAACCCTATCAGAAGGAAGCAAATTTCTCCAAAGTATCTCTAGATGTATTGTTTCAGTCTTTTCCTTGGGGGGAATTTTTTTGTATAATTTTATAATATTGTATAAACAGTCAAGTATTAAAACAGACCTTGCAGAAGAGTTCCCAGCGAATCCCGGCCCTATGTTATAAGACACATTGAGACTTCCCTTCCAGCTGCTGTCTGGAGCTGCAGCTCCTCCCATTGCACTGTGAAGTGAAAACCAAGACAAATGAAGTTGACCAGTAGGCTAAAACCTTGAATTCCCATAATAATTATTGCAGCAAAACCAAGGTGGGTTTACAAAATTCTTGTTGCAGAAACAATTGCTTTGAGTTTTCCACATTTTCTGAAGCACACATTAGTACAAAAGAGTAGCAAGTACAAATAACAGCATAGATTTTGCCATCTTAAGATGAAAAATTTATCTATACATTTGTGAATACTGACTTCTGGTGAGGAGGACTGATGCATACTCACCGCAGTAATATTTCTGCATCGTGATATCCAATGGGATGAACCGGGATTTTGGGAATCCCTACACCTTCATTAACTTCATACCTGAAAGTGTACTCTGAGAGACCAGAAAAGAATATCAAGTTTATAGCATTCTGAGCAACTTTTACCAAACTGGAAACACTTCTGAGCAGTGCAACTACAAGCATGTAAGGTTTTTTTTTTTTTATTCTTACATCATTTCTCACATACTACTCCTAGAAATCCAAACTCTGATGACAGAACCACAAACACAGTAATGCATCTGCACAGCTGTGCAAAAGAAGTCCCCACAGCTGATGCAAGGCCACATTTGCTGTCCAACCACATTATAACATTTCCTCCAGGCTGGCTGTGAGGAAACCAAGCTGGTGTGTGAGGTGGAGATGGCACCTGGGTTGACAAGCTGCAGAGGACAGATGCATTTACCTGGGTTGAAGACAGATGATGTCCCTCTGAGTCTGGTGGGACTGGCACACACAACCTCACCTGGTTTTAGCTTGTTTTATGCCCCCCACAGTGGCCACACAAGCCCATGAGCTTTCCAGAAGCACCCCTGTACAGACATCCCATCAGCAGATAGCACTGGTAGGCATCTTAGTGCAGACTGAGTTTAGGATGCCAACAAGGACAAGACAAGCACATGGTGCCAACTTTTGAAAGACTCCAGGCTACTGTTACTTTTGCTATAGGAATTTTATTCCCCTTAAAGAGGATTTTAAATTGGTTTCTTCTTGGAATTTATGATCAGCAAGGAAACATACCTCCAAGTAAAACTGTTAGTCCTCTTTGATGGCAAAGCATAATCTAGTTTAAACTGGTCCTCCTGAGAAACACAGATATTTTAAATTCTCAGTCATTTTCTGCTGCTTCACAGTGTGTAAACCTACACATCCTGCTTTTTTAAGTGTCACAAGCGTGGGGCTCTACAAACATTTTCCTAGAAACTTTCTTCCCCTGCCTAAAAGAAACCAGTTAGAATGACACAGATAGAATTTGCTATGCAATAGAAAATTAACTACTCTCAATAGTAATTTCAAGCAGCTTTTTTCTCTGCATCTGTACTGAAAATAAATGAATTTCTAGGGACACACTTTCAACAAGAGTTTATAAAGTACTTGATGGCCTAGGCCACAGAACTTTTCACTCACCTTTTGCAGGATAACCTGGTGTTAGAGGGTCTCCAGCTCCATTCAGATTTAAAACATTCCCACGCTGGACTCCTCCACCTGGAAGGTTCCAGCCATTTGGATAAGCATCTACTCCTGGGGCACAGTAGTCAGCAGGGTCTGAATAAAGTATGATACCTTGGGCTCCTGCTAATATGGCATTTTTAACCTGTGAAATTATTTGCTTTTAAGTTGTTGGTTTTTATTTTATTTTAAATGCAGCAATAAATCTGAATGTTGAGATTTGCTTCCATGCAGACATAATTTCAGAAGATGTGTATGTGAAAGAGTGAAAATTACTGCAGGTTCAGCAGAAGAACTAATCACAAATAAACCCAATACGTTCATTATTTGTATCAAACCTTTAGTCATAGCTCAAGGCTATGAAATAAAGCACAGAACATAAAACTGAGGCACTAAAACTGACCACTATCCTCACTGCCCTACAATCAGTAATTTTGCCAGATTTGTTGTCTAAAGTTAGAAGAGATAGTTTCTCAGTTTCTGTGCATCAGACTCCTTGTCAAAATGCTATTTCAAAGTACTGCAGTACTATGAAATAGCATTTCAGTACTTGCTATGGATGGCAAGCATCAAAAGCCTTGGCTCTATAAACTACTCAGTCCCCTAAACTCTTCCCTTGCAAGAACTGCCTAGGGATCTCTGCAGTCATCTCTGTCTCAGGAGTTTAATACATTCATCTGGTTTTATTGTTTTTCTTAGACAATTAAGTTATTCTTAGACTGCAGTCACAATGGATACACTGCAGGCTTCCTTCTGCTCATGTCTTCCAACAAAGAGCCCTCACCACTTCCCTCAAGCTCTACCATGAAAGTGTCTGACCCACTCAGGAAATATTAAAACACAACCCTTACTTTGTTTCCTCTGAAGATCTTCCCATATCTGGCAATGACAATCTTTCCTGTGCAATTAATTCCCATTTCACGCTCCAGCTTAAAGAAATCTTCTGTACGGCCATAATTCACATACACCAGATCTGCCTGGGCAGAAAAGAAAAGCAGTGCCGTGGCAGCTGGTCAGTCAACAAACAGAATACCCATTATCAGAAACACACTTTCATTCACTAGGTATGATAGAGGATTTTTTTTTTTTTTGCATTTCTACAAATGAGATCCAGTGCCCATAAAAACAATAGCAAAAAAATATCCACAACATTCTATAGGAAGCTTTGGCTCAAACTTCTGACATTTATCTGCACTTACTATCCTGCACTTGACAACAGTCCTGAAAACAGGCTGGAAAATAAACCAATGTACTTTGCTAAAATGCCAAACTTCTCTGGCTGTGACAAAGCAGTGGTATGCCTTGCATACACAAACACTCACTACTATATAATTTCACTCATTTATCCAATGCAATGTTGTCCCTGACCTGCTCCATAACGAATTAGCAGATTAAGTGAGGAACTTTTGTGGCCTTTGAAGGCATTCATTTAATCTAAAACGTCTTCCAACTTGATTTAAATATTACTAGTTCTACCTGACCCTTAAGAAAATCCTCTGCATTTGACTGAATAATATGGAGCACCCTGATAGGTACCAAAAATTTTCCATCAAGATAAAAACTTTTCACTTGTTTTGTGAGTCAGAGTTCTAGCAATTTGAGAAAGCTCTTTTTTTTTCCTCATAAAAGACTTCTAACCTTTGCATAATATGTGGCCTAACTGTGCTTAAAGGTTCTCTAATTAAGACAAATGGTAATTAAAACTACTACAACAAATATTTTGAGAAGCTGTAGCAGCAAGTGATTCAAAAAATAGGTAATAGTACCCTTATATAACTTCTTTTCTTACCTCTGGCACTCCTTGTGCTGAAAAAGCATTATATGGTGGTAGTATATCAGTAACATTTTCATACCCCTGTGGAGGTGGTTCAAACAATGATGTATTGAAAACCTATCCAAAAAATAACAGTAGTCTTTGGTCAAACACTCCAGGCACAAATTCACACACTAAGCAAATGCTAATTATAGTTTAAACTAAAGTCAGAAGAGACAGTTATTCAGTTTCTGTGCATCAGACTCCTTGTCAAATAATTACTATTTCAAAATACTGCAGTCCTATGAATGAAAAGTATCAAAAGCCTTGGCTTTTGCTGAGTTAGTTAGCTTTTTCAGCAGATTAAACTAAAATTTCCATGAATTGCTAGCAAAAAAATACAATTCTAATTAGCACACATAAGTTCAAACAAAAACACAGCTAGGGATCCAGAGCTGAACTTTTGTAATAGAATGCAGACATGAATACAAAGAGACAGATCACATGTCAGAAGATGCTCATCAGTCACTACCTGAACCTAAGGAAAGAAGTAGCTGAAAATTGCCAAGAAGTGGTGACAGTAAAACACACCTGGTTCATCCCTGCTCTCCCAGGTGTCTTTCATGGTTTCTCCCACATGTATTATTATTATTCTCTTCATCTCTTTTCTAGTAATGCTCCAGTTAAATGTGCTGCCTTTTATCACTCTGTATTGTAACCCTCATGTTGCTTTAAGGTTCATGTCCACCTTTTGTCACCTTGTGAGATTATAGTTGAGACACTGTTACAGGGTTTCTGGAAGAATTTCTTGATTCTTTCACTCCTAAGGTCCTGTCATGCCTGCACACATATCCCTTACTTTCTACCCTGGCTCTTCACCCTTCATTCTCTTCTCACAATATCCTATGTTTTATGATGCTTCTCTAACAGTCCCACCCCATCAGGATCCTGTCAGAATTTACATCTATTTCTTTATTTCCCCGGGTATTCAAAAGGGAGAAGATGTCTATAGACTGATGAGTTCATTACTACTTCCAACACTAACTTGGGAGACACCACAGGAAGCCAGTGGGATCAGGTTCAGAGCAAAGGACACAAGGCAATACTATGTAAAACTGATGGTATCTCTGCAATTCCTTCCCTCACTATGCTGTGGGAGCAAATATTGTACAGATGCTCAAGCAGGGTTTGGATAGGTACACGGAAGAGAGATGTAATGAGGGTCACTGATTGGATAAATACTTGGAATAAGTCTAACAAGGATTTTTCAAGGGACTAATTGCAGCATATTCAGAGAAGCTCTGAGCTAAAAATAGCAAAACACTGGAACAACTGCATGCCTGGAATACATTTTTTTATTCTTAAACATCCCTGTGCATCCACTTATGGAAACAGGATATTAGCCTTGATGTATCCTTCTAAATACAACTGAACCCTTCTAAAACCTTATGGTCTACTGGTGTTAACTGCAGCCTCCCCACACATCCTCACTCTTCTGTTATTAGGCACTTAGGAGATCTCAGCCACTCTGCTGTGTTTTCTGCACAGCCTGGAAAACCATTTCTAAACATGAGTTCCCTTTGCACTGGATTTTTTTTTTAATCATATAAAGCATATGCTGAACTGAGTAGGTGGGAATGTAGAGTAAGACACTGTTTTTTTGACAGGAAGTCCTGGGGGTTTTTTTGTTTTACATAAATATAGTTTTGTCATTGAAAAGATCACCTCATTCCCTTGATCATCAATTACTGAAATGTAGTTTGGCTGCTTTTCATTTGGGTATGAAAGAAGCACATCATAATTAACAAGTTCTGCTGAATCCAATCCAAATTCCTTCCACTGGCCTTGAATTCTTTTGGCAAGAAGAAGATTCTGTTCAGTTCCTGCGAGGTGAGGCAACTTGGTAAATGAACTAGAGTAAAACAGAAAACCATTAGTAAGCAGCAAATGCAGAGAGATACAATAGTGAAACAGGATCAGTGTGTATAAAGCTAATCTTCAAGACACATTGCACGGACAGTAAGGTCTTAAAGTTTGAGCTGTATAACATGATTGCTTATCAGAGTCTGCTTCAGGACATGTAGAAAATATAGTCAGAGCACAGGATCTTTCCTGAGGCCTTAAGTCAGCTGAACCTTTCTCTTTGCATAAGAGGAATAACCACATCTACACATAAGCAATGAAAATCTGTGTCAAAGATTCAGCAAAAGAATATTAGAAGTATGCAAGAAACAGAAATAAATATAGGAAAGCTACACATGCAGCAAGGAGCCTTCCAGATAATTCTGGAATCTGACCATAGATTTGTACTCCTGTTATAATGTGTCCTAATAAGTTTAACTTGAAAATCATTACATTAAATTAATCACAGGTTTGCTCTTCTTTCTTAATCAAAAGCCTGAATAATAAAATGCTTCTTAACAACATTTATTTCCATATCAGACATAATAGATAATGGCAATAAACAATCAGGAAGAGAATCCAGTCCCTCTGGGCCACCCTACAGAAATTTGTCAGCAATTTTTTCAGCCCACTGAGCAAACAAGTAATGGTGAAAGCTCATCAGTGAGCCAGGTACTCGGCATCAGCTTCGAATTCCCAACAGGCTACTTGTCAATGGTTGCCCCACAGATGTCAGATACCAGCAATTACCACTAATTAGCGATAGCAAATACCATGATTAATGTCACTTCAGCCTGTCATTTCAGACTGTTTTTAACCCATGTTCTGCAGCGTTTACTCCCTCAGCTTCTAAAGGAGAATGATGTTCAAAGACTTGTTAAAGTCGAGGATGTTACAGCCACTATAATGTCTCATGCACTAAGTCAGTCATTTCCTTACAGAAGGCAATCATTCTGATTATACAAAAAAATTGGAAACAAATGCTGACTGTTCCTAAGTATATATCTGTCCTTCATGTGTTTGAAACAGATTCCAGAAGGATGTTTTATAATCCTTCCAGACCTGAAGCTGAGCAGCTCACAGTCCCTCCAAGCTGTCCTTACTAAAAGACGAGCGCAGTATCAGCATTCTTCTGCCACCTGGGGCCTCTTTCAACCACCAGAACTTCTCAGCTACAGCAACATTGCAATCATAACATAAAGGTCTTTCACATGAGTCCCTCCTGGCCCCAGGATTTGAATGCATCCAGATTCTCTAAGTAGACCACAACCTTTTGCTCTCTACTGTTGTTGTTCCCTCTTTTTAAACTGTGTGGGTATGTGACAGAGTCTGGAAACAGCCTTTGCCAAACCTTGTTGCCTGTTTTCTTCTTGCACTTTAATTCTCACAAGTATTTTAAGTACCTTTTAATTCTTTAAGTATACTAAATAGTACATATGCCATCAGAAAAATAACCACATGATTTTTTTTTCAAATTTTCCCTTCCAAACAGTTTAATTCTTTCCAGAGCTATGATACAAGGCTAAGACCAAAGTGTCTGCGTTTTTGAGACTCATAGTTTTTTTCTCCACTTGAAAAAAGAAGATGTAGTAGTCTGAAAAATGAAGAATATGGATCAAAATTCTCAAGTTCACATTTCTTTGTGCTTTTGACAAACTTTTTGGATAGTGTGTTAATCCAATTTTTTCTGCATCGCTTGATTTTTATTTGAATTGAGGCAAAAAACCCCCCAACCAGCATGAAGCATTTGGCCCACCACCAAAGCAAGCAGACAAATGAGAAACCATTAATATCCCACGGCCAAGAGAATTTGGCATAATTACAGAGCTATTTCATGCTATGTTGCCTAGATTCTCTCTCAATCATAATTTTCAGGAACTCTGCAATCTACTGAAAGCAAGAAATACAAAATGAGATTAGGCCTTAAAAAGCTAATTGATGTTAGGTATGAAACCTTTGGGGTTTAGAATAAATGTATAGAAATCAAATTTGTCAGTAATCCTTTGAGGTTCCTGATGCAGCTGCTGACTTACATGCTGAATACCAACACTTTACTAACCAGAGTTTGTATATTACTTTTCAAGTGAATACATTTTTTCCTCTGTTGAAAATATAGATGTATACAATAATGTGGATTTTTTTTCATTTTCTGTGGAAAAAAAAGGGTTTTTTAATATTCCTAGCATTTTAGATGTTTTGAAAGAACTGCATGGATGCACTGGGATGCAAAAAAGATTATTTACTAACAATTGCATCATGCAAGCCTTAGCCAACCATACAAGCATAATGACCATGGACAGAGCCCTTTATCTCTGAAACAGAAGACAGGGTATAATGGGTTGGTAGAGCTCCCAATTGACAGCACATTATCCAGCATGGCCACACTAAAGGAATTATCAGTTGTAAGTATACATTAACTCAGTGCTATGCAAATCTGTAGCATCAATTTTTAACAGATTATTTTTCTACTTAGACTAGCTACTCAAACTGAAAGTTTAGGGAGACACTGAGCAGATGATCAGTCAGATGTAATTCATGCCAATCATTGTATCCCAAATGCAGTAAAATCATCTTAGTCTGAAGATATCTGGTGTTAGAGCTTCAGACACTTGCAAGAAAGAAAAGGCACACTTCTTTAAATAAAGAAGATGGGAAATCATGAAGACTGGTAAGCACTGGCAGTAATGCAGCTGAGGGAAGTACACTTGACAGTACTTCAAAAAGGCAACTTCAAAAATAGGGAGGAGGGGAGCAGAGGAGTTGTAAGCCTCTCTCTTCTTCCCTCAGACATTCCATACAAACTAAATAGTTCCAAAGCATCTTAAAAGCTCTGCTTTCAGAGGCCCTTCCTTGGTGCTGATGTTATCGCTTTCTTGCTTTTTTGACTGATAAAATTGTTCAAAAAACGATGCACAAGCCTTACCGAAGAAATCTCCTGATGTTCTCTGCTTTCATTTCAGCCACGAGTCTCTGTCTCACATTTTGATGGACATCTGAAGAGTTGGGGTTTTTCTCAGTCAGTTTTGTAAACCATCCTGAAACACATTTGAAAGGTTTCCTACTTGGCAAGGATGGCAGTCCTCACATGTTTGAGCACAGGTGAGACCTCTGGTACTAATCAGTTAAAACCACAAGGATGAACAGAGCTTAGAGCACCCTCTGTCAGTGTCTGCAGGCTCAGAGAAGTGAAGCAGAAAAGTAAAATATATTTCATTGACTGAAATGCTTAAAAGTGACATAATGAAAAGAGTACACCCTAAAACCCTGGTAAATCCTCTTTTTAAGGCACTCATCTCTCATTAGTTTTAAACTATAGTTTAAATTCTCAATTAACTGTCTGCAGTGTCAGGCTTGAACTCCTGATACTCATGATGAAATTCCTTTATTTAGTTGATTCATATATTTTAAAATATATATGTTAGCATATTTAAAGTGAAGGTCTAGGACTCAACAGCCACCTCATCAGACTGTAATAGTTACAGACTTGGGGAAAGGGGTCCATTTAATAATCAAAAGAGTGAAGTTAACTGTCACCCAAGCCAGTTTTAAAATGTTTATTCAGTAGCCATAATTAGTAGTAGGAAAGGGTATGTCAACTGTATGAGTTTGTCTTAAGAAAAAAACAAACAAACAAAAAATCCTTCTATTATTAGAGCTAGACAATCCCAAACTGGGAAATTTTTTGTGAGAAAGACAAATATATGTGCTGTCCCATGCACAGTATATATGATCTGTAACATTTAAATACAACTGTAGTAACACTCTGAACTGAAGAGTGATGTTTGATCAGACCAAAAGTCCACTTTTCCCAGTATCCTGTTTTGGAGCATGGCCAAATGATGATATTCAGGGAAATGTATAAGCACAGCACAAGCACAAGCACCAGAAATTTGCAGCTCAGGGATCTCTTAAATTAAACTTATATTTTATCTATTTAATAGCCCTCATGGATTTTTCTTTCATGCTTTAGCCTTAGGTTTGTGCTACAACCTAAGCTATGTATGGTAAAAACCATACAAGATTAAAAAAGACATGCAATTTTTGATTTAAAATTAAAGCTGCAAGATTCAGAAAAGAATCTCTGGCAAAGTTCATTGAGCATGACGAAAATCAAAGCTGCAAGATTCAGAAAAGAATCTCTAGCAAAGTTCATTGTGCATGACGAAAATTTCAATAACTTGGTTGTCAGTCAAACTCCTCCTCCTCCTCCTCTATATTCTACCCTTAGTTTCTAAAATAGCAACTGAATAGGAGTACTTAAATATATCTTCAGTAAAAAACAGGAAATAAAAAAATTAAGAAAAAAACCCAAAAAAACCTGGGTTATCTTGCAATTGCTGAAGTCTCAAACTCTTGCACTAATCTTTCCTCTCTGAACGCCTGGCTGCCTGTTTCAGGAAGCTGTCAGCTCACCAGGGCTCCTCCTGAGCTGAAGCACTGAGCCGTTCTGTTCCTCACTCCCTAAAGACTGAAATTGACAGAGAGAAAAACTTAGAAAAGCAGTGAGATGAGTACTCTGCCACGTCCCTAGAGAGCAGTTTAATCTCCCTGCTGGTGAGTTAATGACAACAGGGGTGGCACACAAGTACGTGCAGGGGAAAGAAGCCAGGGGGCTGAGCCCCTGGGTCTCTGTACTCACCTGTAAGAAAGCCCAGCAAGAAACAGCCGAGCAGCCCAGGGCACAGGAGCCACGCACGGAGGGTGGCCTTGCTCCTGCTCCCGGCCATAGTCAGCACTGGCCGGCAGCTTGGCAGGCTCTGAGGGCTGGCAAGCAGCTGCCTTCCTCCTCCTCCTCCTCCTTCTCCTCCTCCTCCTTCCACCCACAGCCCCAGGGCTGTCCCTGGCTTCTTTGCTTCTCAGTTCTCATGCTGCCTAACCAGCCCTAATTCCTGGGTGATGATGATACAATTTTCTAAATGCAATAAAACTCTTCCACTTCTTAGCCTCACCCCACCAGACAGCTCCTGTGTAGCTGCATGTGTATCTTCTGTCAAAATATGAATCCAGGCTGCTCACCAAGCAATGCAAATGTACTGTTTAAGAGGCTAATTTCTATTAAGTATTAGGACTTTTTGATTTTGAAAGTTCCTGTTTAAGGCTTGTTCACAACCTGTTCCAGTGGAAGTGTCCAAGAGACTGCATTAAGGGAAAACTTGTTTCCTCTTTACCAATGAAACACTGGATTGCTTCCCTTTTTAATCCATGGTAACATTAATCCTTAGCAAGAAAGGATGCCTTAAATGGCTACGTAGAAACAGAGACTAGACAGGAATAAAGGAATAAAGGAGGTATTTATTTGAAAGGCCTTCAGGTGCACACTTTGGGCTCCAGAGGGTCCTGCCTCAGTGGATCCCAAAATGGATGACAGGTCACGAGTTCTTCACACTTTGATATCAGCATCAATTCACCAAGCAGAACCCAGCCAAGGATGGAATTTCCCCAAGCTTGTCCCCCTCTCCCCAAGATGATGGTTTACAGTTCTTGAGCCTAGGACAGTCTGGGTGTCCTTGGAGAGCAACCTGGAGAGGCTTTGTTATGTCTGTCTTGGCGTAAGGGAACAGCACTTAACAAGCTACAGGAAACTTCAGGGTTACACTAACAGTACAGGATTTGAAAAATGTAAAAGTTAAAACTTAAGGCATCAGGAATGTATACATAGAGCAGCTGAGAACACAATTTAGATTGGCCAGCAAGAACACTTCCAGATATCATCCAATTTGCAACTGGGAAAATTTTCAAATTTATTTCCTTTTTCTCTAGCTACCTGCACTTAAGATTATAAGGTTCTTAAGATCAAGTTTACCTAGCCTAATTTAGTCAAATCCATCAGTATCTCATGGGGAAGGAAACAACTGGAGCCCAGGAAATATTCAAAAAACATGTTCATAAAATCATCACATTTTGCACAAACTTACTCTGATCTTGCATATCACTCCCTGATGCTGAGTCCCTTCATGGCTACATGGAAGCCATGGGTGTTCTTTCTGGAACTGATTAACTGCCCATTTGAGACCAGCTACATGGCTGAAGGCAGGAAAGCTTTTCTGGGAGCATGCTCCAAATTCCTACCACTCGCTCACTCCCAAAGTCCAAAGTAGATATATTTTGTGAAAGAAACGTCAATACTTTCTTAAATAAGCTTTCTTAAATACCTTTTGATGAGCCAAAAATATTCAAAAAAATCAGAAAAGACTGGTTAATGTCCTAATTACTTAAACTAAGGCTTTTCAGAGAAAAATTACACCACTTGGGTATTCCACACCAGTCACAGCCACTGTCTTAGGCATAGGGCTGGATGTCTTTGTTCAAATGATAAACACGTCCGGTTTTGTGATTTTTTCCTGTCATTTCCCAACTGCTCATAAGCCATCACAAATTCTGAACAGCAATGACATTTCACACCAGCATCTGAATTGACATATACAAACCAGATGGAATTCCACCTACAAAACTCATAAAGAATGAGCATATTGATGTATTATTAGCATTTATATAGCACCACAGGTGCAGGACTGGCACATAATAGACAGTAAAGTGACAAGGGCTTTTGGAGACTACTATCAAAATTAGACCTCACATGATAATAGCATCAGTGGAGGAAGAAGGTAAGAATAGCAACAGTGAGAATGTATGAAATGCATTTATTTCTATGCGTACGTCTTTTTAAAGTGACAAGGGCATTAACAATGCTGAGGTTGAACAACAAGCAGCAAAGTGGATTCTATCACTTAAAATGCAGTCCTATTACTATTAGTTATTAGTTGTGACATGTTCTTACATGCCACAGATTGGTCACAGGTGGAGTATATTATATTACAATTAAATGCAAGTATAATGCACAGTATAAATCTGTCTTCAATTACCCTCCACAAGAAGACTTGGGCAGGAAATAAGATGAGAAAGCTCATGGGTTGAAATGAAGACAGGGGTGTCACTTGCTGATTACCATCACAAGCAAAACAGATTCCACTTAGGGAAAAGTAATTTACTACAAATTAAAACAGACTTGGATAGTGAGAAACAAAGCCAAAAATTAAGACATCTTCTCCTATATTGCAACCATTTTTTTTCAGCTTAAACTTCTTTACACCTGACTTCTTTGTGCCACAGGGTTGCCATATGCAACACAGGAGCCACCCTGGGACTAGCCCAGACATCCTTGGGTATCTAAAGTGTGATAAGCACCTAGCTTTAACCACTTGTATTATTCCGTACTGAGAGTGTTAGCTTCCTAACAGAAAAACAGCCAGTGCCATTTGGGAGTTCATAGTGTACAAAACCTCTAGACAGGGCAAACAGAACAGGGCAGCATTCATGTCCTGCTCTGAGGTCACAGCTGCCAGGTGAGACTTCTCTTAACACCTGAAGTGAAACTGCATAGCCTGTTTTCAGGCAACTGAATACTGCTCTGTGCAGCCAGGGTGCTCCCCTGCAACACAGGGCTCCAGGGGAATCTCTGCTCTGACACTTGGAGCACCCCCTTCCCCTCCTGCACTAACCTCGGGGTCTGCAGGGCTATTCTTCTCACAGGTTTTCACTCCTCTCTAATTTGGCTCTAATTGCTTCTGCAAAGTAACTTTCCTCCCCTTCTAAAATCTGTTATCACAGAGACACTGCCACAATGCCTGATGGCTTGGCCTTATTCAGTGGCGAGTCCATCTCAGAGCTGGTTGGTATTGGCTGTCAGACTCAGGGGAAGCTTCTAGGGCTCCTCACAGAAGCCACCACTGTAGCCCCTCACTATGAAAATGTTGCCACACAAACCCAGTTGAGATGGGGACAGACCTTTTAGTAGGGCCTGTTGTCATAGGTCAAGTCATGGTTTTAAACTAAAAGGGGGTATATTCAGACTAGATATAAAGAAGAAATTCTTTACAATGAGGGTGGTGAGCCACTGGCACACGTTTCCCAGTCCCATCCTCTGGAAACATTCACAGTCATGTTGGATGGGGCACTGAGCCACCTGGTCGAGTTGAAGATGTCTCTGCTCACTGCAGCGGGGGAAAGAACTAGATGGTATTTGAAGGACCCTTCCAACCCAAGCTATTCTATTCTATTCTATTCTATTCTATTCTATTCTATTCTATTCTATTCTATTCTATTCTATGAATCAGCTTGGTGTGCTGTGGAGGCCAGTTAACATCACTACACAAGAATTTTTGTTGTCCCCCTTGGAGCGTATCTCTTTATATACAAACCTTTTGAAATTGTTTGCTGACAGGTTGTGAAAGTATCCCTGAGTTATCTCACCTGCCAACTCCTTGGAAGAAAACCAGCATATGAAGGCTGAGTAATTACCATTCACCCAGGTGAAACAGAAGGGAGATGAGGTTTGATTGCATGCATACATAAACACACACACACATTACTCAATCACAAAGCCAAAGGCGTTAGTATGAAGTCCTACAAATGCTCTTCAGAATAAGCGGAGTCAGAGAAAAATGAACCTGACATGTGAGATCCAAAGTAAAGCATGTCAGGAATGCAATGTCACCTATGTGAGAAGGTGGAAGAAGCTGCTCCAACCCAAAACTCATCTCACTTTTAGCTGTTACTGTTCATCTCATTTCGTACCCAAGGAGTGACCTCAGAGCTCTTGAGATGATCAGCAGCCCAAAAGACTCATGTTCCTTTGAGTCCTTTCCTGGAGCAATCAAAGCCACATAGATCAGCCACCCTGTTCTTTTACATGGGCTTTTCCAGCTAGAACTAAAGTATTACCAGTGTAAGATACTGCTACAAGTGCATTGCTGATAATAGCTGAGTATTTTACTCAAGTTTGAAAACACCCACTTCAATCTAAATTTAGTCAAAGGTCTGAAGCTGAAAGGAGATAAAACCAACCTAAAGTAGTCAGAGAAATTATGCAAAACAAACTGTGAAAAGATTACAGGGTAAAAGGACTCCTTTTCTTAGCGCAGATGAGAAAAAAGGTCCAAACAATAAACTCCTGAATACACAGTACGTCTTTAAATTAATATCATTTTTAGAATTATCAGGAGACGTATCAGTTACCACATATGCCTCACACTGAGTTCAGGAGTGGTGACACTTTCTCATTCTGACAGTGAAAACAAGAGTGAGGTTCAGCTGAAGCTAGGAGCACTTGCAGGTAGCTACATATACTCTACTCACTTAAAATACATAAATCCCTGGTAAACTAAAAAAATTTTAAAAATGGCAAGGATACACTTGCCAAATGCACAACTAGTATGTATTTGTGTGTTGAATGCATAATTATGCTATTCAGCCAATTAGTAAAGCCAGTACTGGGATATGAAACACAGGACTGGTGCCAGGGCTTGTAAACTGTAGCTGCTCAGCAAGTGAGCCCTAAAACTTAGTATCTGCAGCAAGAAAGATATGCTATGGATGTGCTGCTTGACCTACTGCTTAGTCATGACTAAGGGTTGAACTTGTGGCTTGAGAGATCAAGGGACCCTGGTCTGTGGGAAAGACAGCTCTGGCAGGAAAAATGGCAACAGGGGAATGCTCAATGCAATTTCAAATCAGTAGTTTCCTTCTGACTCTGCCAGTTGCACAGTCCCCTGAACTCTCTCAGGGCCTCTGCAGTCTTTCTATCAGATTAAAACAGTAGTAGATGCTGATGCTTTGAGTCGGAGTCTTTGTTATCTTGAACCTCAGGAGACCATTATCACATTCCAACTAAAATAAAGTTTACACTGCTGGCAGCTGACAAGCGCAGCTTGCAAACTTTGACCCTTTCACAAGAGGAATGTACCCAGTGAGGCAGAGAGAGTAAAGGACTGTGTGCTGAACACAGGGACCATGCACTTCACCTTAAGGTAGTTCATCCCTGTCTCATCGCACACGTCCTTATAAAAAGTCGCCCTCCAGCCTCCTTTAGGTACTGGAAGGTGTACTGAGGTCTCCATGGAGCCTTCTTTTCTCCACACTGAACAGCCCCAGCTCTCTCAGCCTGTCTTCACAGCAGAGGTGCTCCAGCCCTGTGATTTAGTGGTTTTCCTCTAGGCTCCTTACAACAGGCTTTTCTTACATTGGGGCCCCAAAGCTGGATGCAGCACTGCAGGTGGGGTCTCACAAGAGCAGACCAGAGGGAGAGAATCCCCTCCCTCAACCTGATGGCCACACTTCTCTTGGTGAAGCCCAGGATGCAGCTGGCTTTCTGGGCCACAAGTGCACTTTGCCAGGTCATGATGAACTTCTCATCCATAAACACCTCAAAATCTTTGGATCCTTTCTCTGCCCAGCCTGGATTTATGCTTGGAATTTCCCTGACCCAGGTGCAGCACCTGGCACTCGGCCCCATTGAAGTTTGTAAGGTCACACAAGCCCGTGTCTCCAGCTTGTACTCAACAGGAGAGAGAGAACTTCTATTCCTGTATCCCATTCCTTGCAGTGATTAGGGAACAGGCAACAGGTTTTTTTTCATGGATGTTGCTGTAGTTTAAGAGTCTAACCACTTCTGTATTTTGTGTGGTCCTGGGCTGTGACATCGTAAATTATCTGCTAAATATTACCAAAAAGGGCCCTAATTAAATTTAAATGAAACAATGCTATGATTGTTTGGCCAGAGATTAAAAAATTATGTCTTCTGAACTAAAAGAAAAAGTTGTTGAAGCAGCATACAGATCACATAGGGAAAGATCTCCAAAATTTTGGAGTTTGGCACTTCAGTTCATCCCCCTTAGCAATAGAAAAATACTGTTATTGTATCCACTGATCAACAGGAGCTGTTTATTGCTGCCCCTCTCTGCTTACCATTCTCCTAACTGCTGCAGACAAAATCCTCTAGGTTAAGATAACTAAACTAAGATGGCTAATTTTTTTCAGAGGCAGATTATAGACATTCATAATGAATTCTCCACTGGTAAAAAGTGGGGCAGTGGAACAGCCAGCAGTGAAAAAACAGAGTCAGCAACGTCTCCCATCAGCACTAGATTTGGGTAAAGACATCTCCATGGTTTTACTCCAATCAGTTTCATAAAAAATGTGAAAATAACCAGGCAATAACTATGGGTGTAAGAACATTTCCCATTATCTGACAAACTACATTATTTTATCAGAAAGACCAACAGTTAAGCAAAATAATGACTTAACTATAGTAACTTGTCTAAAAGGCTTTTATGTGAAGTGCAGAAATATTTATGAATAAATGAAGCCTCATGGAAAAGAAATAATCTACCATTATACTGAAAACCGTCAGATCATGGGACAGTATTTTAAGATATGGTAGAGGCCTCAGCTAACATGGCACATCAAATCAAATAAAATATTAGTTGTGCAAGAGGTTAGTAATACTCCTGTGACAAAATTTCAGATGAAGGGATCCGATTTTCTTAGTCTTCTCTCTCTGATCTTGGTTGTCCCATGGTCTGTCATAAGAGTAAGCAGTTCATGATAATCAGACATACAGACTCTACAAAAATGGTAATAATTTGATATCCTTTCAAAATAAGGACATGATGAATTTTCTTTTCTCCTGTCTTTGTAGTAAAAACACCTTTATAGGGACAAGGCATAACAAGGGTAGATTTTGGTTAAAAGAGTAACAATAGGGTCTTCATCTTGAAAGACATTTTGTGAGATGACTATATGTCTGACAAGATGTACTGCCTTGTTTCAATTCTAGCGACTAAAAGCTTCTTGCTTAAATTTATTTGCAAACAGCTGCAAGGTTCAGCATGTGAGGAAAAGAATGTCATGGATGAGTATTCTGGGCTGGCTGCCCAAAACTTGTTACGATTATTATACATCCTGCACATGGTATGTGACAGTTTTCCCATCCCCATACATGAATCTTTGTGTAAAGAAGGGCTGAAAGGTCTGTCTTGAAGTATAATTATGCAATCCCAGGGTAAATAAAAAGAAGGGAACAACAAAGTTAGTAACTGATAGAAACATGGAATGTGTTCTGTTTTCTTGAAGAACTATGAAGATCACTATAATAATCAAGCTAGAAAAATTCAAAATTCAGATAACAAATCCAGTGGTTAACAATTCTTAAAATACAAAGCTGAGAGAAAACCTGAAACGTTTTCACTCTCACTTCAGAAGACATCTAAATCCTGAGCTCTCAGAATGGAGTATATTACCTTGTTAACATTACTAAATGCATTCCACTTGGGTATATTATTTGCAAAGACCAAGACATTTTTGATTTTGAATTCTTTTTCATAATCCTCACAGTGTTTTCAAATGCTCAATTTTTAAGGTTTCTGCAAACTGTCACATTTAATCTTCATTGACAACTATATTGTTCATATTTATGCTACTTCTTTCAGTGTTTCTGCTGCTGCCTGCACAGTGAAGGCTGCAATGGAAATCTGCCTCTTCACTTCTTCCCAGGCTTCATGTTGATCAGCTTTGCTTTCAATATCAAACATGGCATCATAGATTCCGGGGAAGGATTCTCCTGCATATTTGTTGTGGCTGCTTGGAGCAAAGATGACATGTCTGTAGGGAAGTTGAGGGAAAAAATAACAGTATTATGCATTAGGTAAATAAAACAAACTCTTTTATGGATAAAACTAGTCTTTCTATACCAGACTAGACTATACTAGTCTTTCTGTAAACTCTTGACACTGAAGATGTAAATAAACAAGATTATTGCAGCAATAGTAGCTAAAGTCCATGAAGCAAGAAAATAACATAAGCTACATTATGCCGTATGAATTCCACAGCCTTATAGCTACTTGAGATAAAGTTAACTAAAGTATTTTCCTTTCCCTCAACTTAGATGAAATGAAAATATTTAAAAAGTGCCAGATTTTATTCCTCAGAGATATACACAGTCTCCAACAGATACAGGTATGCTTTGAGGTAGGAAAGACTTCTATCAGAGACTCTGCTCTCAACAGACTTTTAACCATGAGCTATGAGAGGTAAAAGGATTATAGATCTTAGTTTCTCCTTCTGCAGATAGTTCTTAGTGGAGAGATTACTGTTCTTAATTATGCAGACTGGTAGAAGGACCAAAAAGCTAGACTTGATTCACTGCCTCTTAAATAAGATTTACTTCTTGAACTCGATGAGAGGACCACTGAATTCCTTCCCTGATGTTTCAGTACTGCCCTCCACACTACATTTGCTAGCATGACTGTGCTCTTAAAACTGATCACATTGTAGATGCTTCAATTATACACTATTTCACTTTCAAATAGTAAGAACAACTTCCTAAAGTTCCTACAACTAAAATTACTTAAAATGACTCCAGGGCTAAACTTTTACATCTGTTTAGAAGTCAAATGAAACCAAGAGAAATTATCTGAATAGCCTTCCAACGAGAATCTTCCTCACACTGAAGTTTTCCCCAATGTTAATTCCCTTTTTCAATCTTATTCCTATTGTCTCTTCTACTGTGGTGAGTAAAATCATTGTAACTCCATTTAGAGACCTGTAAATCTGAAAGTAATTCTCATAACGTACTCCATGGGGGAAGTAAAAAGAAAAGTAAGCCTTTCTCACCTATAGAATGGCCTGCTAGGCAATCCAAGAGGGTCGATGAAAGCCCTTTCCAAAAACATGAGCTGATCATTTAGTGATCTGACAGCAAGCAGGCTGAAAAAAAAGAGGAGTATGTTGAATATGTTAACTACAGTGCGTTTGACCTACTCCTATCCCAGCATACACATGGATTTATGAAGAACAGTAGATCTGCTAGTGTAGCCCACAAAAGACAGCCCACATCAGCCAACCTCCACAACAGAATTATGCTGATCTATGCTGTGACAGAGTCTGGTTCATAACTGGAAAGTCTGTTAAAGCTGTTTTTACAGGCCAAGTGATAGTGTTGAAAAAGACAGCGTTTCAGGTATTTTCTCTCATGTTGTATCTTATTCCTTTATTTCCCTTTCATGAGGATGCTTAGGCAAACCATTCTCTTCTTTAAGAGTAAAACAGTTTTCTAAGGAACCTCTTTTCCACAAAGCCAGGCAGCGACAAATTACTTCAATAAAATTGCATTTGTTTTTATGTAAAATCAAAACATCTCAGAAAAAGGAACATTTCATCTTTTGAGCCATCTGAGAATTGTGTTTTTTCGAGGGTAGATTTTAAATTCTCTAGGCCAGAGACCATCTGTGTCTGTGTGCTTTGAACAGCCCTGTGCATACTATTGATGCTTAACAAACAAAAGAACTGTGAAGAAGGTTATACAGAGTATATGTGGGCTTGGTGGTTTACATTCAAAGTAACTTGTAGACCTTCAAAGGCATTCATGAATTAAAAGTGATAAAACTGATATCACAGCAAGTCTGGAATAATTCTACAACCAATAAAGAAATTGTTCCAAGTTTACAGTGGTATAAACAGAAACTGAAACTGGTTGGTCTAATTAAAGCATAGATTTAGGCCATCCATCAATAAAGCCATTTTGAAAATGTCATATACATGTCATATGTCATAAATGCCATCTTTTGCATAAGAGATTACTGTTAACTCCTTTATCTGAAAGTTGCTGCCATTAAAAAGATGGCTTTTCTTCTCAGTTAGTGTTCCATAAGGGTAAGCATATGGCTAAATTAGACTCTTCCCAAGAAATGGAACATACGTATATTATCTACAAAAGGAAGTTTGGCTTGTCCTTCTGGGCATGGCCTACAAAGAATAAATTAAGAATGAAGTCAAGTGCAAACTAGGCCTTTTGGCAGTGGTGGTGCATAGAATTGCTTGAAAGCTCATCAAAAGCCTTGCCACAGCTGCAGCTTCATTCTTTTTCTTTTTTTCCATTAAGTAGCACCAAGTGAAGACTAAGCCTTCTTGAGCTCAGAGGACAACACAAGTGTATTTGACTGGAAGAAAAGAAGAATTAAACTTACTTATTGATATCGATTTTTTGCAGTCTCTCATGAAAGCTAGCAGCAACTTCTGTAAAATTCTTCACAGCTGAAAACAGAGCATCTGGAGGGAGCAGGAAGAAAGTATTTAACTTCAAATTCTGAAGGTACCATTTAACAAATCAAATTCTTCAATTAAAGCTTTATCTTTCACTGTGATCATGATCATGAACTTTAAAAGTCTCACTGAAAGAAAAGATGACCCCATATTCCTACATTAAAAGAGAAGTAATTCTGAGTGAAAACCTGTCTGAGAAACAATAGAAAAATGTATTTTTGTGAAAATTGTTTACTATTTGCTACTTGAAGAATGTACAGAAATATCAAAACCCGGGTCATGGAACCAGAAATAGACTGCTCAGGTAGATCTGAGATTTTATAAATCCCAACAGCCTCTGTTTTGCTGTTATGTCCCTCCACACAGAGCTTTGAGAAAGACTGGGAACACGTGTCTGCATGCACATGCATGCACATGTACCTGATATTGGCCATTAGCAAGCAAATCCTAAACTAAATACTCTATAACGTTAAAAAGTGTTTAAATATGTTAAGTTTAAATAAATTAAAGAAAGGTTTCTCAGGCAATGAATTAACCAACACCATAAGCTGGAAAGGAGTGTGATTTTTTTTTAAGGAAACATGACAATGATATATTGTTGTCAACACTGGCAAATCACACATAGGTCAAAGCACATACAACTATAAATGTTAGCTCTATTTGGCAGTGGCATAGTTCCTACACAGGCATGCTAGTGACAAAATATTCCCATTTCAAATTAATGGAGGGTGTTGCTCTTGTTTTATTTACTGTCCATACAGCACCAGGTAAATACCAGGTTGAAACTAATACATCCATTAACATAAGGCACTGGTAGCATTAACAGAGGAGGAGTGTGATGAAAGACTGCACGTACCAAAGGATATGTTGTATGTTGCCAGCTCCTCTTCATGATTCCTTGACAAATTGTAGATTATGTGAGCATAGTTGCTCACAGCTGATGCATAATCTCTACAGTCAAAAGGAAGCACAACAGAGTCGGCCAATTCGAACACCAGCCCTCCCCGTACCTGAGCTACTGTCAGATGGTTCTTGAAAGTGGGGTCATAAAACTGTTCCACAATTTCATAGGTTTCATAGATACTGTGGTATACTGGATAGCTGCTGTATTTTTCTACATTCTGAAACAAAAGAAAGCAAGCCAAAACAAAACCATTATTCAGCTACGTATATTTCAGTGTGGCTTGAAAACCTTTGCTGTGGGATTCAAGGCACTGTGAAGTTTATGCATTCAGGTCACACTAATCCTATGTAGCCACTATAGACTGCCAAAGGAGAAAAACTGGTCAGTGGTGGCTTAGACATTAACCTATCAGGAGATGAATGGTCCTTTGGAGAAATCTCTCTCCACTGACCATGTACACAGCTGAAAGAAGGTAGCTAAGCACAGACATGTAACTCTCAGTTGGCTAAATCCAGGTGAGATTGGACTTCTTCTCTTGCTTGGATTCAACAACCATTTGTTTGTGTCCTTGGACATTCTTTCCTTTTCAGAGGAAATGATCACATTGAATACCTTGCTCCTTGAACATTTCTCAGTTAATCTCTTCTCACAGCACGCTCCAGAGACCAACCCGTATTTTCAATAAAACCCAAACCATTTTGAACTCAAAGCTTCATAAAGTGTTACAAATCATTCAAAAGTCACCATAATCTACTCATAAGCCTCCATCAACCAGAGGTGATTTTGAGCACATCCATTTATCCTGAGCAAAAGCCCTTTTGTCTGATTGACACCAAGTTGATCATTCTTATTTATTGCATATATGTGTGGAGGTAGCACACAGAGTTGTAATTAGACACCACTCTGGCACACTGAACTGAACTATCCTAAAATTCTGGAAGTCTAAATGGCTCCTTTACAGGTGATGTTATTCAGGCAGTTACAAGGGAGACCAAACTACAAAGACAAAGGC
>VZTN01012999.1:0-39490 GCA_013400515.1 Erpornis zantholeuca
ATACCACTGGTCTTCTTGGCCACACTCCTGTGAGGCTATAAAAAACATGTAATATAAGCAACTTGTCTCCAGAAACAATGTCAACACTGGTGGGTGCAGTCAGTGCACCCAGGGCTCAATGTGGCCAGACAGGCAGCAGCCTAAGCTGGGAAGACATGCAAAGATGAAGCAAGGGATCCTCTGCTCCTTCGTCCTTTGATTGACCTTAGCTGGAGATCCATCTGTCATTTATGAATCAGCAATATTCAGCAAAATGTTGTTTCTCCATCAATATTCTGGTTTGCTTCTGAGAGTAACAAGATAACATGCTGTTTAACTTATTTGCACCACTGATCTAAAATAGGGATTAAACTCTTTAGCTAGTTCTGTGTCTGACACAAACTTACAAAGTTTTCCTTTGTTCACTTTTTTTCCAGATCATTTGCAGCAATGTATTTCTGGCTTTACTGACATAACTGTTTTATTTCTTGTTTTTCACATGCTATAATAACCTCTCATGTTTCGTCACTCTTCTACACAGCATCTACACCTGCTTAGTAAGCACCTGGTTCAAAAGAAAACTGAAAACGATTAAAGAAAAAGTAAGATAAATAAAATCTTAAGTAAATCAGTAAACCATTCCTTTCCTCAAAATATTTTCTGGGGTCTCATTCCTGCATTATGTCAAGAGACTCCAGTTTTGGGAGATGACAACTATCTGCGACTCTCTTCAGGTTCATTAGGATTTTTCTGTCAGAAGATAATGTTTAACAATTTGTTGAATTAAGTCTTTACACTTCTACTGCCTCAAATCTGCTATGGTTCAAGAAAACACTGTTACCGAAGAGCTCATTCCAAATCACTCTAGATGCTTAAGGCAGTTATCCTCCTGAATAATGAAAATTGGAGAAATTCACAAGCTACCCTTGTGCATTTCACTACAGAGAAAGGTGGACACAAAATTAAAAAAAAAAAAAAATGCAATCCATTCAGTTCCTTGAACATAAAGAATAATTAACCCCATTAATACACTATATGCTAGAATAACCTAAAATATGCAATTTAATTCTTGATGCATCCTGGCATGTAAAAAGTAGTAAACAGCAGTACAAGAACAAGAAGCTGTATGTCCCAACAGGTTTTTTCTCCAGAGCTCTTACAATTACTGAAGTTACAGTCACAGACAGCAATCACCAGCTGATCTGTGGCTGTGTTCAGGATCCAAAGGATCAGGACTATCAAATATTCAGACATATCAAGCTGTAAACAAAAGAATATATAAACTTAGAATTTTAACTACTTGCCAGGCTATTGGGTACACCCCCTTAAATAACCGCAAAACACAGGAAAGGAAAACATATAGAAGACAGCAGTGTTGTGTGACCCAGATTCAGACTACCCCTAAGCTGCTTTTATATTCCTTTTCAATTTCCTGGTCCTCATTTGATCCCTGCTTCTATCCTAATGTAAATGAGTACTTTGTTTTCCAGAAGCCATTATGCTAGAGGATGCTTGTTGAAGCATGTCACACTTCACTCCTACTCCTCATTTTCCTGACATGTCCCAAACATGTTCCCTATGCAAAATGTAAAGGGAATCCCCATTTGCTGTTTCACATTGATGCTTTTCAGATAAGAGTGCCAAGGATTTGGAAAAAAATTCTTCAATAAATATTTCCAAATCGTATGCTTTACCTATCTCTTTAGTTATTGCTAATTGCAATAGCTTTGAAAACTCTTCCAAGCCCATCTATTAAAGTTTTAATTTCAGTGTACCTACGTGTTTCAACAATAGAGAACCACAAGATTCTCTTGTTTTCTACTGAGTGGTTAATTCTTCTCCTTCTGTCCTGAAGCAGAAAGAAGTATTTACTCTTGTAGAAAAAGATGCATTTCTTCTATTCCCCCTCCCTGGGCAGAACATCTCTTCTTTCCTATCCCTTATCCTTTCTCCCTTTCTCTCCACACAAAACTCCCAGTACTCATGTCAGTTACCACTAAAGTATTTTCCAATGCACAGAACAAAATCACAATTGTCTCATGACTTTCATCTTGAGCTAAAAAGGAAAATGGAAAAATTTACTGCAGCAGAATCAGAAGAAGTGATTGAGATGCAGCTTGCAAAGTTGATGACTGATCATTTTTCAGAATGCAAATGAATTATTTAAATAGAAGTGTCTAATTGTTTCATTGCCCTTCACTATCAGCGGTCATTGACATCCTTTCAGAGTTAGAGCAAAGTGGCCCAATCAAACTAGGAGCATTTTTTCTATATTTAACACTCACCTTGCTAGAACCCTCTGTTCCTCCCTCTCACAAAAATCTGCCAATGTCTGAGTTATTTTACTGGTGTCGTTTTTTTGGTTTTTCTTCTCCCTGGAACATAGGGCTTCAAATCTTTGGCGCTGTCTAGTATATAAGCTATCATCAAAAACACATGGACATTCTTACATTTGAATCCACCATTGTCCTTAAATTAGAATTCATTTGCATTCCAAAAATGTAAGAGCAACTTACAGACTTCAAATATCTGAAATTTAAAAAAGCCTTGCAGAAGGCTGTCCTAGGAAATTCAAATGTGACTATTTTATATTTGGACTAAATGCAATTTTGAGGGCAGCAGAAGGTCTAGTAATATTTTACAATTTTTTTTTTTAGTGTATTAACTGTTTCCAAGACCTTAGGCCATAGAAGTAACCTATGTGTTTATGTAATTGATAAAAAAGTAACAAAAGGTGAGCCACCTACACTTACAGAGAAAAGAAATGTATGCAAGGTCACATTTCAAGACTTACATTTTCCATTAAACAAGCTATTTCAAGGCATTTATGAAACATGCAAACAAAGAACTGTATAAATTAATAGAGTATCCTGAGCCATACAGGGAAATTAAGGGTATAAATCTAGACCAAGTTTGAAACATAATAGTGACTTCCAAAGGTAGTTATATATGGAATGAGACAAGTTTTGATTGATGATATAGCCATAAAGTGAACATTGAATACGTCCATTTCTCATATCAGAAGTAATGTCTGTGAGCAGCAGTTTAGAAGAATACCATGTATAAGAAATAGATGGCTGAGCAGTACCTGTTTTGCTGTTGCAATATATCCACACTTAAAACCATTGTCTGTCCTACATCTCAGAGAGGCTTGTAAACAGGATTCATAATTTTTTCGTGTTGACACACATAATGAAACATATAATTGCTCAGCATTACATTCCTAATTATTTGTTCACACTATCGTATGTGAAACTGAGTATCTTAACAGGTGTTTAAAGATAATGATGATAATTTTGGACATGCTAGTCAGTTTACTCAGGTAAGCTCATATATTGTGTGTGTAGTTTAAGTATCAATGAAAAATAAAATAACTTTAAAGATGAGTTTATCTACCTTTTTTCAAACAACAATATGTCTGGCATCCAGAATCATTGAATCATAGAATCTCCTGAACAGAGAAGGACCCACAAGGATCATCAAGTCCACCTTCAGGCCCTGCACAGAACAACCCTCAAATCGCTCCACATGCCTGAGATCATTGTCAAAACACTTCTTGAGCTCTATCAGGCTCAGTGCTGTGACTACTCCCTGGGGAGCCTGTTCCAGTGCCCAACCATCCTTTGGACAAAGAACGTTTTCCTAATAGCCAACCTATTCTGATCCAGCTTCAGGCTATTCCCTCAGATCTGGTCATCAGAGAGAAGAGATCAGTACCTGCCCCTCTCTGCCTCGTGGGGAAGCTGTAGGTCTGTCATGCTGATGTTTTGTGAGAGTCTGGGATTAATTGCTCCTCTCTGTGCACTAGCATCTTCAGCAAAATGTAAGGATGACTTTCATGCTTGGAAGATAATTTAAAAGCTATGGATGAGGAACTGTGCAGAAGTTCAATAAGAACAAAAAATAACCTTCAGAATTTTCACTAATTTATAATTTTACTTAATCTACAGAATGAAAAAAAATATATATACAAATTACACAAGGACACTGTATTTGCATTCTGCTTTTGCCAAGTCAATATCAAATCTGCACTACTTAGAGAACTCGTACTTTAGATTATCTGGTAAAGAGCATTCAGTTTTGGACATGAATGGAGAAATTCTTTACCGAAATATTTGCCTCTTTAGGATTTTATCCATGTTAGCTTGAAGAGTTCAGTGTAACTGAAAATCAGTGTTACTGCTGTAGAAAAATAGGATATTGTGGTCTGTAGAAATGATTAGAAACCATGACACCATCAATTTCATAAGTATAATGGAACATGACTTGTTCTCTGACTTTTACTAGATGATTGCCTCCTAACAGTACCTGCTCATTTAAAAAAGAATTGTTTTTATGAATTGGGGTAATAGAAAAGAACCTCACTAGGACTGCTTATAATTCATTGCTTTTTAGGAAAATCTGTATTTTATTTTCATTTTTCTAAACATTTTTCAGATAACTCTGTAAACAGATGATATTTTTTGTTTGTTTCTATTTTTGTTAAATTATATGCTTACAAATGTATGAATTTTTAAGGCCAGCAACATATTGACATAAAAATTTGAGGAGCATCAAGAGCTAAAATAAGCAAAATTAATTTTGTTCTAGATGTAATTTCTCTCTGTGTCCCATTTTGTTTAGCCAAAGATAAATGGTTTTGATTTTCCCTTTTAGGAGGGGAGACGCCCCTGTATTAATGAACACATGAGCCGAGAAAACACTGACCTTAAAGTACTAGTCAGGAGTGTTTGAGTCAATAACTTTCACAGTGTTCTGGCTGGTTTCTAATGGAAATTATAAGATTTTGTAGAGCGTATAGACCAATGATACCCCAGTAATTCCAGCTTTAATGTAGCTTCAATAATAAAAATTATTGTGGTGTATGTTTTCTGTTACATGTAGGAGCCAAGCTGTCTCCTTATCACTTCATCAGGTACGAGGAAAAAAAAATGAAAGCTTTGTGAAGCAGAGAAAAGCAAGATAAAATACTTAGTGAAAGCAGAAAGAATTAAATTTCTCAGAGTATCATAAATGGTTATTTCCAAATAAATATTTTAATTTTGGGCTATTTCCCATTAAAAAAAATATTTTAAGGGTAGCAATGCAATCACAAATATATTATGTGGTAACAAACTTGAAAAATATCTCACTAGGAGACTAGGATTGAGAGATCAGCCACGTGGCAGGAACTTGCAACATCTTTCCCATCACCACAGGGAAAATGTGAATCTCCTCATAATATGAGTATTTCTGGCATCATGAACTGCCACAATAAAAACAGGGTATGTCGAAACTGAATCCCATCAAGAAAATACCAGACGGAATAAAGCCTATTACTGTAGTGCTGGGAGCTACAGAAAGGACTGCAAGGAAGAGTTTCTTTTCTACAGTGTCATTTGTGGCCCCTACTGGGCTAAGCTCTACAGCATTGCACAGATAAAGCCCCACATCTTCCCCATCCAGTCTTTGCAATTAAGATGGACAAAAAGTCTGAAGAAGTGAGTATTATTATGATACTTATTTTAGAGTTGGCAGCTGAAACATAGAGGGAACGTGACCTGTCCAGTGAAATCTAGGACTCAAGCAAGAGCTGAATGGCTAAGTGCCTCAGTTCCAGCTGCATTTGCACCCTCTAAATGTAGGTCACATTTATCAATATATGACATACTCTCACATATAGGCAGAAAGAACTATGGAGAAGGAAATAAATCTTCAGTCACAGAATCTCAGAATGGGTTGGGCTAGAAGGCACCTGAAAGATCATCTAGTTCCAACGCCCCTGCCATGGACAGGGACACCTTTCACCAGACCAGGTGGCTCAAAGCCCCATCTATCATGATGCTAAACACTTCCAAGGATGGGGCATCCACGACTTCTCTGCGAAACCTGCTTCAGTGCCTCATCACCTTTGCAGTCAAGAATTTCTTCCGAATATCCTATCTAAATCTACTCTATTTCAGTTTGAAGCCATCCCCCCTTGTCCTGTCGCTTGTACGCTTTCTTCATGTACTGGAAGGGTGCTATAAGGTATCCCTGTAGTCTTCTTTTCTCCAGGCTGTTCAGCCCCAACTAGGAGTGGTGTTCCAGCCCAGTGATCAAATTAGAGGCTCTCCTCCAGAATTGTTCAAATAGGTCAATGTCTCTCTTATGCTGAGGACCCCAGGGCTGGAATGCAGCACTCCAGGTGAGTCTCACCAGATCAGAGTAGAGAAGCGGAATCCCCGCCCACACCCTGCTGCCCACACTGCTTTGGCTGCAGCCCAGGATACATTTAGCTTTCTGGGCTGTGAGCACGCATTGCCAGATCACAATGACCATCTCATAAACCAACACTCCCAAGTCTTTCTTCCCAAGGCTTCCATATATCCATTCTTTGTCCAGCCTGTTACTTGTGTTTGGGATTACTCTGACCCAGGTTAAGGACCTCGCACTTGGCCTTGTTGAACTTCAATCACTATTTTTCAGAGTTTAGCACAGTGAATAATCTCAGTGATAAACCAGCATTTGCCAGAGTCTCTGAATTCCTAAACAATCTGGAGTGTTTAGCTTCTTTCTTAGTGGTGTTCTGATGTCATCAGGAAACCACTTTGAGCACTTCCTCAAGACCATCATCTGTGAGATTTACAGCAATGAGTCAAAACATAAAAAAAAGGGAAGTTCAGTGAGTTAGGTCTTCTCAACCTATCCAACACTAACCTAATGCCAGAACTTTTCCTAAAGGAGAAACTGTCATGGAAGTGCTCTGGCTTCTGCAGCTGAAGGATGAATCCCAACTCCAAAAACCAGTATAGGTATTGTATTATTCAGCTAAGAACTCTTTTGGCCTTTGACAATGTAGATCAGCACACTGCAGCTAGTAATCTCGGGATAGGACCTGTCTACAGGAGACCACCACTGAGCCCTAATAAGACAACAGTAGTTGGGGTAACATGCAAATACAGATGACTCCCTCCTGCGCCTGTTCCTGTCACAGCCTGGCTCCTTGCAGAGTGAACTGAAACTCTAAACTTTTAAGGGAAGGTGAAACCGAGTATTTCCTTCTTCTCTTCCACTTGCAAACAAAACACTGCTTCTGGCTACTGCTGCTGCTGCACAAACTGAGTCCAAGAGAAAGTTCTCAAACTGTGATTCAGTCCCTTTAGTTTCTTGGAATGAATGTTCTTTTTTTATTTTTCTTTTCCTTTCCTTTTAAGCCTGCAGATAGCAGTGGCTATCAAGGAAATAGCAGCTGACTATGTATAAATACATAACCATTCTTAAATAATAAAGAAGAGGGAGTTGAATAAATCCCTTAAAATAATAAATATTTCCAATAAATGTAACTAATTCAACCTGGAGACCTGAAAAAGAGACGTCACTTTACATCTGCATTGTTTAGTAAGAGGAGTTACCTAATTTTCTGAGATAGTGTCCCCGTTGAAGAGAAGCCATCCCAAGAATCAATGAGTTGATACATTTTTATATGGGGCAGGTGTTTACCAAAGTATACCAATTTGTTAAAACACTTGTAAGCTTTAATGTTGGAGCAGGTGTTTGACTATGTGGATAGTGCATGCCCTGTGAGGACATGGCCCCAAATTACTGTGCCAAAAACATAGCCAGAATGACTACAGGCAGTTCACACTCCCTGGCCATCAGCTTAGCTGTGCTCAGGTCATCAGGGGTCAACTGCCTTTTCACACTGTGGAGAATCTGTCAAATCTGTCACTTCTCAGATCACAGGTGTTCAGTGACTTGGAGATCACCATTTTTCAAGTCTGGGGTAGGCGTGGTGAGAGGCCAGCATCTGGTACCTATAGCTTGTGCCATAGGTAATGTATGCTGAAGTTCATAAGCCCTCTGGACTTAAGGGCTGGTTAAGGCAACGTAGAAACCATGGCCATATTCAACAGAGTTTCATAACTCAGAGAAATTTCTATTTGTGAATTATGCCAATTTCTCTCTGGAAATGATATGAGGAAAAGTCTCCCTCATGACAATCAGCATAGCTTGGTGGGAACCATAAAGTGAGGCATGCGTGTGACTGAGTCTTGGAACTGTTTCTTGGGACAAAGATGCCAGAAATAGAGGCCTATATGTCAGCCTACTGTGCAGCTTCCCTCTGTCAAGAGACTATTTCTAACCAGCATAACTGTTATAAATGTATAACTAACTAACTGAGTAGACTAGCTCCTCCCCAAATATGCCTGTAAGCTGCTGATAAACTTGACCACACAGTGAAGAGGGAAAACAAACCAAACCAAAAAAAAAGTGGAGAAAGGCAGGACCTAGCACCCCATCAGTCTCACAAGAAGATCACCAAAATGACCAGGTTTGGGAATTCTGGCACACTACACTGGCTTCAGTAATCACACCTCCTGCTGATATTTATTCATTTTCCCAAGCTGGTGTTTTATTGTATTTCCTCAATAACATTATTTTTAAACCTTTTAGCTCATAGCTTATGAGTGGAGAGACATTGCTCACTGAGAACACCTGCAATACATAATCTGACTGGTCAGAGTTCCGCAAGGTCTTGAGCCAATATAAATTTTTCATTATATAATCTTAGAAATTAAAACCTGGGGTTTTTTATGATCATATGGCACCTGGAAGAAATTTCACATATGTAAAATAGAATTAAGAGTGAATGAAACAGCCTGTTTGAATGCATAGGAGCTGATGATTGATGGTCACATTTGGTTAAGAGAAAATTTTTGTTGTAATTATATTTCACATTTTTATTTTGATCACTGACCTTTCTACAAGCTTCCCATTCCTTTTCAAGGTGTCATTAATAAAAGCAGAAGTCGTCATGTTAGGTCTTTTTTATGGCATTTCTGGAAAGTAGCCTAAGGAGAAAGTTAACATTTTCCTACAGCAAGGACTTCACAACACAGCTCCTACCGTAGGAGAGTGAAGTGGCCCGGCCTTCATAAACAAGTGACACATTTCAGCAGCAAACCTATACTGTCAACATCTACCTCTGCAGAGCATAAGAATAGATGTTTTGATTCCATGCACAGCTCTACTCTGTGTGCTCTACCGTTTTGTGCCTATGTGAGTTGCTAAGGACTGTCCTGAGTTCCCTTTACCTGAAGTGGGACAGCTGTACCACTCTAAATAGAAAAAGGCTGTTTGGGGAGACAAAAGTGAATAGGAGAATTTATTTGGGAAATGGATGCAAAGAAACATACCTCAGAAAGTAGTGATATAGTAACAGAGGCACATTTGAGTAACTACAGACTGTGGAAAGTTCTGCTATTGAATCCATTCAGTTTCCCAACTGATTAGGTCTCCTTTAATTACAATCTGTATTTTCCAGTTCATTGCCACCTTACACAACTCATTTCCAATGGAGAAAATGTGGACTTTTCCAGCAAATTACAACAGGTTTTCTGTATGTCATCTGTTATTTACAACAGAGTCCCTGATAATTTAGATCCAACGACACTATGAAGTAGTGCCTGGATATTATCTGGTCAGTAACAAATACAAATGTGCTGAACTATACCTTCACCACTGTGTTAATATCAGAATTTATTTCCCCAGAGGGGAGTGCTGGGCCATAAGAATGAATTAATATCTATACTTTATAATAAGTTTCATCAGATTTTTTTTCTTCCATTTAAGCAATTCCCAGGGATGTACTTTGCTTTTCAACAACTTGAAATACATCAAAATAAAGGTGATTGGAAAATGTTTCATAGGACATTCTTTTTTTCTCTATAGGAAAATGCTGATTCCTTGAAACTGAAATATTTTACAAGCAGAACACTGGTCTAAAAATGATCAGAAAAGGACATCAGTTTTGACATAAAATGGTGCTCTCAGTGGTTGACAGAGAATAGCCTATTTTGAATCAGCTGTCCCACATGACCACAAGTTTAAGCATCTCTATAACCTGATTTCATTAGAGACTAATAATTAGTTACCTAATATCTGAGGTGACAGTCTTTAGCTGTTAGAGTGAAAAACAGTTTGGCCTGCTGCTTAATCTCTTCAAGAAGCAAAACTCTTTCCATGGCACACCAATGTTCAACCTTCTTTAAGCATACTGTGAGAGAAAATACAGAGTAAATCCCTTCCTTGGAAGTTGTAGAATAAGAATTTAGATTTTGATCTTATTCTGGAGTATTGTGGGTAATGTTTTACTCATTAATCTTGGTCCTTTATTATTCTAGAATCCTTGGGGGTTTTTTTGGGGTGTGGGGTTTTTTGTTGTTGTTTGTTTGTTTGTTTGTTTTGCGCAGGCTGGGTTTTCAGATTTATTTATTTATTTATTTATTTATTTCAGCTTTATCTACAAGAAATGAAAAAAGGATTTTTGGATAGTATGTGAAGAACACACCTAGCATATCTTACCTGTTAATGTATTTGTTCCATACCAGATGCATGAGAACACTACACCAAGTCTGTAATCAGATACATCCAGGAGTTGAAATATAAATGAAAACTCTTAATCCACTACGATTATATTTATTTTTTACTTTTTTTTTTTTTTTCAGAAACACAAGGTTCAATTATATTACATTTTTTCATTCTTCTTATCCCCCTTATAAAGCTTAGGACTGACTAGTAATTCTGTCTCTGGATTCACATATAAAAAGAGAAAGATGTTGAATTTATCACAGTAGTTGTGAGGCTTTAGTTCTGAGATTATAGAACTGAAAAACCCCGTGCTAGTTTAAGTTATTTTGTCTGAAAATCTGTATTTCTATGGCTTTACTCAGTTTTGATTTCCCATTGGCATGGAAGGCACCTCCAAATCTCTAATAATGAATCTAAGAAAAGGGAAAAGCATGGATGTGGCATACTTTATAAAAGATGTAAAAAATATATGAACTTTTTTCCCTTAGCCACTATCCCATATGGTAAGTTCAGCTAAATTTAATTAGGGTTACTGACATGGTAATTTGAATTGTTACCCATGATGCTTTCCGCTCTTTATAAAGCATTTCCTTTTGAAATTGTCATGACTTATATAAGCATATAATTTTTTTCCCTGTGGCTAGCACTTGGTTGAAATATTAGATTCACTGTGAAATTCCTGCAATTACTATTTCACTCTTATCTAGTTGAATATAGAAGAATTTTCAGGACCCTTTTTAAAGTATGTCCTTGACTGTATTAATTTTGATAATATCTCAAGACTGCTTATCTATGAATACTTTTAAATTGGCAACTTAAACTAATGCTTCTTTATTCTGTGTTATGTATCTTTGATGTCCAGCTAAATCTCATGGGTGAAAGCAATGCAGTTAAAGCAGAGACACTTGCAGAAGATAAAGGAGCTGAGACAGAACTGATTGTTCAGAATACCTGACCTACAGGAGACACTCTGGTCCTCCATATGCATTCTCAAAGAAACATGATTTAAAAGGGGATCTCCTAGGAAAGGAGATTGAAAAGTCACATCAAAAAGCTCCTAGTTTTTCTGCCAGCTATGTGGAGTTTATAATTTCCTCAGCTCAGCTCAGATGTTTTGTCTCCAAAATATCAAAGAAATATTGCAAATACAAACGAGTGCTGGTGAAAGTACCTACTCTCTGAAAGCTCCATTATCTGGTATGAACATTTGGCAGGGCTAGGTTATTTGCAATTTACTGAGTAACTTCAGACAATGTGCTTATTGGTAATATTCCATGCTGCAGATCTTAACTCATGTTGGAACCTATTCTGAAATTTTTGCTTTGACTGGTTTTTCAATTTAAATGAATGCGCAATTCTGCATTGATCTAACATAAAAAAAAGTAAACAAATCACAATGTATCTTTTATAATAGCATTGACCAAGACTGAAAGTCTGTCTGAAAGTCCAATGCAATAGTTTTGTTTGAATCATGGGGAATGTTTGAGCCTTTCAGATTCATATGAATAGTAAAAATCTGGCATAAGTTTCATCTGAACTGACAGGTTCCTTACAGTTTGCTGTCACAGAATCTAAGAATGGTTGAGGTTGGAAGGGACCTCTGGAGGTCATATGTCCCAACAATCCCTGCTCAAACAGGGCCACCTAGACCAGGTTGCTCGGGATCATGTCCACATGGTTTTTGAATATCTCCAAGGACGGAGACTTTACAACATCTCTGGGAAAGCTGTGCCAGTACTCTGTTACCCTCACAGTAAAAAATCCTTTTTCTGACATTCAGAGAAACCTCCAGTGTTCCAGCTAGAGTGCATTAACTCTTTTTTTGTCACTGGGCACCATTGAAAAGAGCCTGGCTTCTACTTATTTGAATCCTCCCTTCAATTAATAATTGTACACATTGATAAAGTCCCAAACCTGAGCCTTCTCCAGGCTAAACAATCACACCTGTCTCAGTCTTTCCTCATGCAAGAGATGCTCCAGTTGCTTCATCAACTTAGTGGTCCTTCACTGGACTCCCTCCATCGGGCCCATGTCTCGCCTGTACTTGGCAGCCCAGAACTGGACACAGTATTCCAGGTGTGAAACTAGATACAGTGACCAGTGTTGAGCACAGGGGAAGGATCACTTACCTCAGCCTGCTGGTAATGCTTCTCCTAATGAAGCCCAGGATACTATTTACTTTCCTTGACACGCTTTGTCCCACTTCTCCTAGCAGTCCAAAAGAAGACCCATTTCTATCTCATAGTTCCAACAGTCTGTATGGATTGGCACCCTTGGACACATTCTGTCAGAGAGCAAGAATTGAACAGGAATCTCAATGAATCCCATTTTGATAATAAGTACAAAGAAACAGAGAAATGTCTATAGATTCAGATTCAGGTAATCCCAAGATACCAAAGAGCTGGATCGTTAGACAGGTAGGATATAAACACATCTTTTTGAAAAGAACATTTAAAATAATTTGAGAAAAACTTCAGTTATTAGGGAGGTAAAATTAAAATGACTTAATTTGATCTCTCAAAGCATATCCTTAACAGAAACAGGCCTTTAATAACCATTGAATTTGGGTCCTAGAACTGCTTATTCTTTCTAGTGATTTGATTTCTTTTGTGTGGAATGAGCAGCCTGGCTTCTCTGTTCTAAGAATGTTAACCTGCCATTTCTCTACCAAGAGGCTACTTCTAAACCACATCACCTCTGGAGAAGAACTGAGCACAGCAGGGAAACAATTGCTTTGAAAGAATCGATTTGCAAACGGGGAGAGTGGACAGGCAGAATCGATTTGTGCAACCCTTCTATCTTCCTGTACCTGACTGCTCTGCTTCATAAACTTGTGAAAGTAAAGTTGAACTGCGTCTGTCTAGCACATGTCAGAATGGTGACAGATGCAACGTGATCTACCTGTCAGATAAGCTGCAACATCTCTATGTTGCATCCACGGGAGTTTAATGTGTCCTAGACTTATGTGTCACTTTGCATGAATAGTGGCACTGGGCTTTCTGGCCATCTGGAAGAACTTCTTTGCACACAGATACCTGACACTGAGTCACTGTCCAAACCCATAAGACTAAAAATGGTAGTACTGGAAAATGTGCAGTAAGACTGAATAATATAACAGTGTTGCTACTTCTTCTCCAGAAGCAATTTTTATTAATAGTTTTGCTCTAATTTTTCCAATGCATTTCACTGAGTCAGAACTGAAATACGGAGAGTATACAGCAGTGATATTTTCTATCTGTCATTGGAAATTTACAAAATTTTCAGATTTTTCTAAATTTTGAAATATGATATCTAACTACTTAATCAATGGCTGAAGCCAGGAGCTTGGTCAGTGTTTTCCTCATGTCAAAGGTGCTAAGTTGTAGATGTTTAAGAATTAGCTGCCTTTTCACTTTCAGAGCCCTTTAGAGAATTGTTCATCACTAGATCTAAAAAGCAACATTGGGGTTAATTGCATCAGTGGAATCACTCCAGGGCTAAAATTAATGGTTGGTCTGTAGCTGTAACTTAAAATTGTCTTGGAAGGTGATATCTGCAAAGTATTTATGAGAAGAAGCAACATGTAACATTAGCTTTCCTTTCTGCAGAAGAAATAGAAAAGGGAAGGAGTAAATTCAACTAGAACGCTCGTCAGTTGCTACAAAAGCCAAACTGTTCATGTTAAGTGTTTTGCCTTTCACAAAGGTATGCAAACAAAGGGACAGGTTTGGAATTTAAATATTATGTCTTCATTCCAAAGCAAACCCTTTGACACAGGAAGAGCTTGAATTTCCATCAGGAGATTCTGAACAAAACAACTGATATGAAATTATTTTTGCAGAGTTGTTAACATGAAGTCTGTCTTTCTGAAAGTAATGAAATCAAGAATATGAAGGGATGGTAAATTTAGCTGAATAACAAAAGTGAGTAACAGAGCATCAAAAAATAAGTTTTAACATTTTTTATTAACAATCTCTAGACTCCTAATCATGTCTGGAAACAAAATAATATAAAAATGATACAAAAAATTTGATTTTTATCATTCTCAGAATAATTTAACAACATTTCATTCTTAAAGTTTATTTTCCTAATTTAGTTTTTTACTTGAAAATACAAGTCTGTCTGCACAAGGTTGCTGTATTGGCTGTTGACATGAAAGGAAAGCTTCCTTTCTTTTTGTTTTGAAACATTTCCTAGGAAACTGAATGATTTGGGTTTGGTTTTTTTCTTCTTCTTCAGTGATTTTGCTGTTCCAGAATTTTTGGTTTGGGTTTAAAGTGTTTGTGCCTAATAAGTGGATTTTAGCAGGAAGCTTAATTAGATGAACTCATAAGTATTTTCCCCATGCATTATTGTTCATAATTCTGTAACAGTTAATTTGAATCCTGATCCTTAAAACATAAAGATAAAACAACTGCATAGGTAAAAACAATGTGATAATGCCAGCAAAGATAATTAAAATTACTATATTCACAGTCCTACTTAGCAAAACAAAAAACTGTCTGCTCCAAAAATGTCAAACCAAAAAAGAAGAAAAACCTCCTTGCAAGTATATCCCATATTTCTCTCACACACATATCTCCTTCTTCCTCAGTATGTAGCAAAATTCAGTCCACATGCTTTTGACAGTAACCTTTACGGTGATTATTCTTTGGAGGAATTAACTTTGAAAAAATAATTTCATTCTTCACATGTCTTGGATTCAAGCATTTGTCATCATTTACTAAAGTAGTTGAAATCTTACCGGAGGATGGGGACCATAGGAGGCTGAATGAATGCTAAATTTGCTCTGAGTCTGTGCTTATGCCATCATATACAGAACTGTTGATCTTTAGTCTCCATAGCTATATTCAACTTTTATCCATTAATATAGGAACAACTCAATTAGTGGCTCTATAGGGATCAGAGCATAACCCTACCTTCCACAATTTAATAGCTACCATACATCATCAAGATCTAATTCCCAGGCTGAGTAGGATGTAAATAGCAGTGGCTCACAGATCTATTTTTTAAAATCTTGAAATCCTTGTGACTTAATACACTTCCCCAAGCCCACTTGTATTGTGCATCCTATAATTTTGCCTATAATTCACACCTGGCATCCTGCAGATTAAGGTTTCTGACTGTTTTGTGGTTACATTAATTGATTTCTTGAAACATCATTACCATGAAAGGGAATTTTTTGCCAGGTAGAATTTGTTTGTATTATCAGAAGTTCATTATCTCAAAAAAGTTATAGTTTGAGACTTAGAGTACTGTGCTTTGTGCTTCCATTGGTCTTCAGCAGTATTATTTGTTCAGTTGTCTTAGCCTTATTTCAGAGAAGGTTGCTGGCAACCAGGCAAAGTTCAAGATAAAGTCCTTATTTACTCCCTTTTATCTGGAATCTAGAATTCACTCCTTTTTCTCTCTATTTTTTTTCTTTTTTTTTTTCTTTATCTTTTTCCTTCTTTCTTTCTGTATTTCATAGGAAAAATTAGAATATGCTCCATCATGTAATGGAATCACAGGAAATTCTATACATTGATCATAAGTCCAGACCAGCAACTGCAATCCTGATTATCCTGATTTAGGCCTGATGTAAAACATATTGATCAGTTTGAACACAGATATGTGATAGGGAAATGGGAAAGACTTACCTTATCTTTTCTTTATGAGGGCTATCCAGTGTATCGTGTACAGGATCGGCCTGAGCAGGAAAGAGAAACAACAGTTAAGCTCTGAAGATTTGTTTGAGCTTTTTGCTCACTTTGGAACTGATGATTTAAACAGCAGCATTGTAAAGAGCTACAATTTGTTGATGGAGTTGTAGGGTCCATCACTAATAGGCCTCCCCATTCCTCTGTAAAGGGGGAGTCGGAGAGGATTCTTTTTCATAGATTTCTCAGATGACAATAAAGCGCAATCAGGGCAATATGATATCTGATAACTTTTTATTGATAAAGATAACTATTCCTACCGAAGGGGATAGAAAAAGGAGAGAAGAGGGGAAAAGAGAGACAGAAACAGCACAGCGGGACAGATCGTTACCGCTGTACCCCGGGCGCCCTCTCAGCACCAGCTGCGATGAGTGTGCGTGGCTGCCGGGCCGGGCTGGGCGCGATTTCCGAACGGCAGCCGGCGGCGTGTCCCTCCCGCGGGCAGAGAACAGGCTGCCGTGCCCACGGGCGCTCGGGGAGCAGAACAGGCTGCCGTGCCCACGGGCGCTCGGGGAGCAGAACAGGCTGCCGTGCCCACGGGCGCTCGGGGAGCAGAACAGGCTGCCGTGCCCACGGGCGCTCGGGGAGCAGAACAGGCTGCCGTGCCCACGGGCGCTCGGGGAGCGGCTGCGGCTCTCGGGCTCGGGGCGCACGTCCCGCTCCGTCGGGAAACAGCGGAGCACGAGGTGGTGGCGGTGACGAGCTGCCTCGGGGAGACAGGAACCAGGGCGGGACAGGTGCGGACAGGGAAGACAGCCAGGGAAGGAGCAGGACTCCAAGGAAGAAAAAGGCGAGGCGGGGCCAAGCTAACCCTCCGGGGGAGCCTCCGCTCCCTCCAAGAAACCCAAAATAAAGTGTCCCTGTTTATGTCGCAGTTAAACGCTTTTATGTGCTAAGGCGCCTCCCATAGCCCGACTTCCCGAGCATTTTTCCCAGGCATTCGGACACCTGCCCCTTCGGCAAGGCGGGGTCGCTCGCAGCCCGATCGCGGGAGCTTTCTCTTCCCGGACCGGCTGCGGGGCCAAGCCTGCCCGGGACAGGCTCGCAGCACAGCCCCCGCAGGAACCCTTCGCCTCCTGTGTAACACATGTTCAGGCACAAATAAAAATGAGATTGGTCCCTCTCATAGGCAAGTGCAAATGTATTGCATACGTCTATATCAGACTCTCAAATCTCATTTTGTCAAAAGACTTTTAAAATGGGAGGTGAAGCTCACTAAGGAAACAGGACAGATTGCCAACAGACTTTAAATCTTGATTTTGAATGTCACAGTCTTCAAGATATCCCAGGTCCACAACTCCTCAGTGTTTCCATTAATGATTGGAATGAGATCCGAGTGCATATTTATTAAATTTCCAGAGGATATGAAGCTGTGAATGTTTGAAAGTACATTAGAATGTGATCTGGAATTCAAATCAACCTTGCAAAATTATCTGGAAAAAACAAGGATGAGTTTAAGAAGACTAGAGTTCTATTTTTACTAGATATACTTTACTTCACAGTGTAAGATAGAAACAAATGGCAAGGAAGAAATTATACAGAAAAGTTTTCTGAAGACTATACTTGTCAAGCACTAAACATGGATCAATGAGCTCACACTTAGGCAATAAAAAATAGAAAAGGAAAGAAAACCAACCCACTCAGACTGTACTCAGCAATATTGCACGTGGAACACATTAAATACTCCTGCTGTACTATTGCTTTTTTCATTCAATGTGGTTAAAGAGCTTAGATAAAATACTGAGTCAATTTGGGTCTATGGATTAAAAAAAAAAAAGATAGCACCAACTGGATCCTTTCCTTCTCTTTACAAAAGGAATCATACACAAAAGACATAGGGAGAAAGAGTTATCAAACTGAATAAGAAAATGAAAAAAAAAAGACTGAACTAAGATGCAGCAGAAGGGTTAAAAAGGTAAAAGGTTGCTATAAAAGTAAACATAATTTTTCTTGTTCCATATGGATAGAGTAAGAAATGCCAGGGAAGAAGCTTAAGTTCTCCATTATTGGAGGCTTTTAGTAAAAATAACTGCCTAGAATAGCTTAAACATAACTATGAGATGGTATTTCCAAAGTCCAGGACTGAGATATCATTGGCCTTGGAAATGGATACAGATTCTGATTTCTCCATCAAATGCCTTTTGGGTAGACATCAAAAATATGTCAGTTACATATACCAGGATTTTTCTTTCCTGTATAGTTTTTGCCTTTTGTTTTTAATTTCTGTTTCTGCACTGGAAATTTTGGTTTGGAGTAGAGTCACAAGTGCTAATAGACACCAAGACAAGTAGATCTCTCTACACTTACAGGTGACCTTCTAAAAATATCCAACCTGACCAGAATGGGAGGTAGCTGTTGATATGCCCTTGGTAAAATGTTAATGCTCAGGTTCAGTTTTTAAAGTTTATTCATCAATTTTTGAAGTTTACTCATCTTCAATGATTATGGAAACAGGCTGATTATGGAAATAGGCTTTTTTATTGCTCTTTTGTTCTGACTGTGCTTAATATTCCTTAGGCAGTCCTTAGGCACATTAGATAGGGAATGGAAATGGTTGTATAAAAAAAATCAGTTTTAAATATTAATAGTAACAAGCCTTTTTTTTTTTTACCATAGGTTTTTTTTTTTTTTGGTATATTATCAGTAGAGAAACAAAAGTGGGAAAATGTTATGATGCTACTCAGCAACATGATTTAGAGTCTTGGCTCTAACTCTTTAGCTCAGTATATGAAGTGGAATCTGCTTTCAGTACATAATTTTCTATTCCTTATTAGATGAAGTGCCTGTATGTCCACTTGTCTCATATTCAGACTCTGAATTCTACTTTAACATGCATTGCTCTGAGTTTTCCACCTGGTTTGATTACTTACGTAAGTTTCTCACTTAAAATTAGCCCTGATGATAGGCACAAACTTGCAAATTCTGTAACACTGAGTTTGCTACATATTTCATGTTTCATGGCACATAATATTTTTCTCCTTTGTGTTCCTTAAATTTGAAGTATAACACATTTTCTGAAAAATAATTTGCAGCCACTTTAAAATCCATTTAAAATCCATTTAAATCACTTTCGGGTCCATTTTAATTAAAAAATAATTATATTCATTGTTTTGAACACTTTAAAAATAAATAAATAAATACATATTGCCAAGAAACATAAGTGGCAAATTACCTTTATTCTCCGCTGTCATCCAAGATTTTTGTGGGCAGAAATTCTCCTCTGCATTCACAGCTTTATCCACAGTTTTCAGTCTTAGTGTCCTCTAATTATGTCTAAGACTTCTCTCTACAGAAAAGGCCTTTGACTTGCTGTTAAATGTGCCTTGAATATCTAATACTTGAAAATAGTGTTTTGTAAATACTCAGTAATAAATATATATTATCAACACTGCTGACAAATGTGTTCCAAGGTGTACCCTAAAGGTGTTGCTATGAATGATGTGAGTTATCAAAGGACACCTAAAGCAACGTATGCAAATTGAGGATTGAAAAATCATGGAGCTAGTGCATGCATACCTGCAAGGCAACAGACAACACTGGAAATGCAAAGTATAGGAAGTCAAGCATGAAATCCTAGCCCCAGTGAAGAAAATTGCATACCATAATTAATTTCAGGGAGGACCAGGCTTTTACTCTAAACACAGATGGAAAAAAAGAATGCTTTTCAGCTCCCCAAAGCCATTTGTGTAGGTGATGCCATTTGTGCACAGTGACAACTAATTTTTCCTTATTAAAACTAATGATCCATAATTGCTTCTGGAATGGCAGACCATAATATGAATTGTAGGGTGCAAATCTGATAATGGCTGTTCCATGTTTGTGTCCAGATTTCTCAATACTTATCTGGAGTCTCTAAGTGTAGAAACATCCCAGCTATTGAGATACTATTTTTTTGTAGTTATGCATATTCAAGTAGTGTATTTAATGCCTCAGGAGTTACTTCTGACTATGTCTATGCAACAGGATTTGAGAGCTCTTCCACTCTTTAGGAACCATATATGTGCCTTTGACCTATTCCCTGACAAAATGACACCCCAATATGTTCTATGCTGCATCTGCTGCATGATGGAGACCAGGCACACGGGTCAGGAAAGAGGTATTGTACATTCTTGCCAGGTCCTAGTTTGGATTTTTGAGACATTTTAAACCTGAAATATGACTACTCGGCCCAAACTTACAAAGAATACGACAAGAGATTATCTGGGATTCGTTTGTGATAGTCATGTTCTTTTAAATTCTTTTCCCAAGCCGGATAATCCAGACTTTGTGTAGTGTCTCAGAGGTATATCAAAAAGTGCTAAAAACTATGAAAAGCAAATTACGTCCAAAACATGAAACATCCTTTTCCCCAAAACTGCTAATATATTTTGATGCCAGAGACCCTTTTTTCAAAAGAGAAGTTATTGCCTTGTTCAGTTTTCACCATTGCTGTCTTTTTTGGCACCATTCGAGCCTACAATTTATAATAATAGCATCACTATTAATAATTATAATAATAATGGTATCAATCCTAAGCTTCCAACCTATTTAAATAAGCTTGACCAGGACCTGTGGACAGCCTAGAGAGGAAAAATATGCAGCTTTTATATCCTTTCTAAATGGTCAAACCACATTCATACCTGAAATATATATTGTTGAGATTATTTAATCAAAATGCACAAATGTAATTTTGCTATGAGAAAAGACTCACACAGCATTAAACTCTTCGAGTACCTTTGTTGTCAGTTTTGCAATTGCTCCAAATTCAGCTCACTGAAAACAATCATTCATTACATTTTAAGTGATAATTGCTTCCAAATAATTTAAACCTGCAAAATGTTGCATATAGCAGAGAGACTACAGCTACTTATAGCCCAGTAAATTAAAACTACACCTTCTGTGTGCTGAGTATGTTGCATAAGATTAATTGGATAATATTAGGCTGCTTCCATTATAAAGATCAAATGTAAGGAGAAAAGACATAAACTTTGTGTATGTATCACTGTAACCTCAACTCAGCAGTTGCTGATTTTTTATTGGGCATGTAAACAGATGCACCTAATTCTGTTGTGGCAGCTATTCAGGAAGATAGAAAAAAAGAAAATTTCTGCTGTGCATAGGTGAGAAGAAGATAAAAAGTAGATCTTATAAAATGATGATTACCTTTGGCTAATTTGACTTCAGTGACTACTCAGCACCAGACCAGCAAGAACTTGGACACAAAAAAATTATTCTGTCAATTTCCCCACCATTTTTTCTATAAAATGTGTTGAACAACTTGGAACATGAAGTGACATCAGTTTCTTTAATTAAAACAAAATACAAAAGCATTCCTTTTTTCTTAGGTCCAGATTTCTATTGCAGACTTGCTTTTAAATTGTGCTTTCAATCTACAATGAAAATCGCTGATTGTAAGCAATTTAACAAAATTTATGTTATTGCAAAGAATACTTGTAGATGGTTGAGGTCAATTTGTTTCTTGTTATCAAGCCATTTATAATTTTCTGTCACCATAAATTTGAGCACACTTGGGTTCTCAGAGGTCTCCTTTAAGAAGGAATAAATTCAGTCTTTGAAATTAAAAGACTGACATGAATTACCAATTTAACAGCTAAATCTGCTGTCAATTGCACTTTTGTATAGAATTGTCCTGAAAGGTAATATTAATATAATTATAACTGAAGGGAGGCTATACAAGACAATCCAAACTTTAAAAGTTCAGTTCAAGCCACTTTTTTGACTTCAGTAGTGATTGATCTAATCTTGTATAAGCAGCTACTACATGGGACCTTGCTGTAAGCCTGCCTCAGTCCAAGCCTATGGCACATTCATTTCCATCCCACCTTGGTGCATTGACATTCAGAAAATTAAATATTTTAAATGTCTTAAGTGATCACATTAGGATAAAGGAGTATTCCCATGGCCAAGACATTTCCCATAAATACACAATGCCACAAGCTTGGAGTAAATTATTATTATTTACTGGATTTTTCCCAGTTTATCTTAAGTTGAAATGTGCCTCTTGATCCCTGATGTCAGGGTTCAAGTGAATTGAAAATACTGAGGAATGTGAGGTTCCATTAGAGATATGTGGAAAATTTGTAAGTGCAATATGATTAATAGATGTGAGCCTTTGGTTATTATTGTTCCATAACAGCAACATTCACAGTGTCTAAAATATGAGCATGCAACACAGATTTGAGGGATACTTTGTTCAGTTAGGAAGACCAGTATTTAAAGAATATGTTTTTAAAAATAAAACATATCACTTTCTGAAAAAATAAAGGGGAAAAAATTATCACTGAAATCTTTTATGAGGTAAAAAAATGAAAATGTATTTTGTTTCTGACAGATGAAAATTTGTTACAATATGACCAATTGAATTCTAAATGAAAATTGAGGTATTTCAGCCATTAGCTATTACTTTCCTTGAGGAAGTAGATTTCTTCCATTTTGCTGAGAAAGACAATTTGCTGTTGACCTAAGTTATGTCTTATAAACAATATAAAATCTGAGAGTTCTTACAGCTGTGGTCAGTCTATGTTTTAGCATGGTAACTGAATCATCTTCTATAACAATCACCAATCATACATTGCTAAGTAACCCCTCATTTATGAACAGCCGCTTTTAATTAACACATTAACAATCCAGTACATGCTCTGCAAATTCTATTGTGGCTTGGTAAAAATTCCTTCCATTTTCCACAGGTTTACATGACAGTTGTTTTCATCTTGTTCAGAAGTCCTGAGTTGCCTCACTGGGAGTGGTCTTCAAAGGTGCCTTACAATAAACAGAGAAAGAGACTAAGCACACTTGTTATGGAAATACTGTTCATTATTCCTTCCTGGTGGCTCTCTATTTTTGAGATAGATAGATAGATAGATAGATAGATAGATGCATATGTCAATAGTTATTAATTATTTGCAGTAATACAACCCAAAATTTAAAATATTTAATCTTACACAGAAAAAGATGATTGATTTCAGCATTATACAGAGTGCTCTTTTAAAGAGTCCATGCAATGTACAAATTATACTCCTGGAAACACTGCCTTTTTACTTTCCCTTGCCTGATAATTCAAATTTTAGTTTGAGGTAATTATATTCTGCTTCCAGAGATGGTTTCATTTTTTGCACTGCACAGAGGCAAATGATGAGAAAAGTTATGTTTTGTCAATAAAATATGCCCCATTTAATGCTGAAAACCACCTGCTACTCAAGTTTTTTACTACCACATCCCTACTCTCACCTCTTCCTGAGGATGTATTCTAGGATGTATCATATTGAGAGCAATGTATGTTCAAGCTTTTGGTCGAAGGAATGTCAGGAGCATGTACCCAGAGTCCAGGGGAAGAATCAGCCTGTATTGAGTTTCTATTACCATGAATGGAATCCTCGAGTATGTTGAAGGATAAGGGATATGTGTGTTGACAAGAAGACCACTTCTGGAAAACATAGGTTTCTCTTAACTCACAATAATTATTAGAACAGTAATAATGGTCAAAGATCAGGGAAAAAAGCAAGCAACAGATTACCCTAGATACAAAGGAAACTCAGTCCTTAGCTCTCACAATTTCTAACCAAAATGTCTTTGTTTCTCACCGGCAGCTGTTGCATCCCTACCCCAAGCTTTATCTTTTACTTCTTTATTTTTTTTCATTTATTTCTTTTGTCCTTGAAAGTCTTGGTGCAATCTGGGAAATAAAAACACCTCTTAAAGATTGTTTGTCTGCAGAAATCCATATCCACATTCTGCATGTGCTAGAAACTACATAAAGTAGTTGAAAAAATGAAAAACACTGAAAACAATGAAAACCACTTTGGTTATTTTCCAAAGTCAACCCAGTCAGTGCAGGTTTTCCAGTGCTTCCAGAAACAGATGGATTGATATTGCTGACATCTCATCTACATTCACTTAGAACTTGAAGGAGGCAAAAACTGTAGCATTATGAAATTAAACAAACATGAATTAAACCTGAATCAAACCTGAATCCACTTCTAAATAATCACTGTTCTTAGCTCTAATGGGAATGGGTTTTCTTTGAATCCCATTATACCAGAGAATGTGAAAAGAAGTGAAGTCTTCATTCTGATGGCTTTACTCTGTCATGTCCATTCAACATTTCATTAATTTTATTACTGCCTTTGTAAATAGTTTATGATGTTCTGGCCACGTTCCTTTGCTTAATCAGCAGGTTGCCAATATAACACTGTTTTCTTTTTCCTATGACATAATGAAAAAAGAAGCTATTCAGTTAACCTATCTTGAATTTACCAACTCTTCAGAGCCTTTCATTTCCACTTAGCTGTGTCTAACAAGCATAACAATGGTTTGGCTCACCTTCAGGAGAAAAAGTTAAGAGCGTATGGGAAGCTTGCTGTAATATTGTCTCAGTGTCCAGTGTGCTATGGACACAGATGAATCTAAATGCATCAGAACTCCAAGGCATTTCTTATGGGGAACAGCACATCTACCAACTGAACTACAAGCCTTTAAAAGAGTTACTAATATGTTTCTGACATTTATTTTGGCAAGGCATCTCCATGCCTATAACAACAGCTGTTCCAGTTGAGATTCATAACAGTAAAGAGAAAATAGCTAATTGTACAGAATGGGGTAGAAAAAACACATACACAAAAAACACATACAGAAAAAACTCTTATCTGACAGAACTTTAGGAAGCTGCTTTCAACTAATTTTGATCAGCTCTAAACCTTTCTTTTGTATTTCTAGTTGTCTGTAGGGTATGAACTGTAAATAAATAGAAAGTCAATGGAAGCATTAAAGAGTGAAATTAACTTCCTCTGGCAAAATCCAGCTAGTGTTCCCTAATAGGCATAGAAGCCTAAATGGAAGATGAAAAGGGTAGTGCATTCCTATGGAAATATGGGAATAGTTTTACCATTCATTTGAGGCAAAAAATAGATTAGTTGAAGTGGATGGATATCTTTAAATATCTTTAAATGCAGTAGAATAAAATATTTAAGAGTCAGACTTACTCAGAAGTTTGTTTTCTCTGACTGAGCAGGAGATTTGTTTAATTCTAACAAAGCATATCTTTATGGTCTTTAACCACTGCTGGTGTTTTTTGGGTGTACTCTGTTTGGAAAAAGAAAAAGACAACACTTCAGGGAAGTTAACCTTAAGTGTTTTTGTCCTTCCATATTCTTACAGACTCTGTAGAGGTGCAGGAGGTTGGCAAAGCATTGAGTGGGGTTGGAGAACAACCACATTTGGGGTCTGGGAGTTCCCATGGTCTGGTAATCTCAGGAAGAGCACAGTTCAGCTAAGTCAAAACCATGGTAATGGGAAATTTGGCCAAATTTCCCACTTCCCCTCATTCACCTATACCTTAATGTGAAGGTTGCCAGGGGGAAAGAAAAATGTTATCAAAAGCCTTAAATAGTGGAGAAATACCTATCTGGTTGAAATGACCTCCAAATTCCTCCAAATAACACATTTTCTTTCACCCCTTTTTGCAATAGCAGGACTTAAAAAATGGATTGGGCCATTACATTTCATATCTCCCACACACTTAACGGTGTCTGACAAAGTTTATTGCTGTTTTTGAAATAATTTTTAGTATGTTAAGTCTGCATAGATATAGAGGAAATTGTAAAATAATTGAACAACATGTTCAAAATTACTCAAAGCACAAAGAGTGCAACAGCAAAAAAGTGAAGTATGTAAGCCTGTTAAAAGTAATCAGTGTCTAATTGCATAGCTTTTTAATAACAGCTGCTGTAAAATAAAATTGAGGAAGATAGTAATATCTAAACTAATTCTTGATACCAAACAAAAACATTGCTGATATACTATCAGTTATTGACAAAAAGAGATTATTAGATTAATTTCTAACAACAGGGCTGGAGAACAAGAGAAAAACAGAATTTCTGATCTTCTACATAATGACATAAAACTTACTTTAGTATCACTTCCACCTACAGGAAAATGATGGTAGTCAGCCTTTAAGGGTTTCTGAGGTTACACTGAAGTCAGAATAAGAATGTCAGAATAAGAATATGTCCTAATGTCTTAACTGAATGGAAATACAACTCAAATTTCTCTCAGGTAATCTGTTTGAGATTATCCTATAGGACACTGGACATTTTTATTGTGGATATCTACCTCTTACTTCCTTTCCATGATTGTGTTATATTTAATGGGGAGTGACAGGCAATTCAAGGGTATATTTTTCCTTATGGAAGGTTAAAATAGGCAAAATTGGCAACCTAAAAAAAAAAGGAAAACATTTTTTCCCACATTTTTCTATAAAATTAACCAAAAAAGCTAAAACCATATTTAAATATCTAGATTGAAATGTAGAAATTGTATTCACTCTTCTGAAAAATCTATGGCTTTTTAATCTGACAAAAATTTAAAAGAAACTCTACTGCTCCAACTTTTAAAAGGACACTTTTTGCTGTCAACCACAGAGCATTTAGTTTTCAGTCACTGTCAGCAGTTACACTCTCAAATTTACTCCTGAACTTGGATTCTGTTTTAATATATGGTTAGCTGTTTCCCAACTGTAAACTCATGAGATTTCTCTAATTCTGAATTCTGTTTGGTTATTAAAGTGCTACTGAAAAAGGTTCTTCAAATCTATTTCCTCTTCTAGCCATAAAACAGGTGGTTTTTCTCAGTACAAATTAATTTTTGGAGGTATGAAGGAGAGTGGAAAAGTAAGACATGTCAGTGAAAGAAGTGGGTTTGGTTATGTTTAGAGATTTCTGAATTCATGGCTCATTTTGCTAGTTGAAATAAGAGTTAAAGCAGCAAAAGGATTGTTCAAAATTCAAAATTAGAATGTAGCTCCTATTACAGTAAAGGGTGGAATGAACCCCCTAAATTGGTAGGATCTCTCTGTTTTGGTCAGAGATGTCTGACCACTCATCAGGAGGGAACAACTCCCATACAAAGTTTGGCTCTACCATTTTTAAGCCAGAAAAGTCTCCTTTTCTGTCTAGGACAATAATCAGCTAGAAAATTAAGGCCAGAATCTAGAAATCTGACAATGCAGCTGAAAGAACAAACGTCACACAAGAGTCTTCCACCACAGAGGATGGAAGCTGCTGTGAAAATGAGAATCTATGAAATGTGTATCCTGACTATTCTTGGTTTTTTGTTTGGGGCAAATGTCAAGGCATTTCAGTGCTGTAAAGGACCAAACAAATGGACACACTACAAATCAAACTGGATGGAGAACTTGGTAGGAATTCTTTTAAAATATTTGCACAATATCTTAAATCTGATGTTAAGCTGAAAATATTTTTCAGTTATGAAACTAGATTTTGCATATACACAGTTTTAAAAAACTCCAGAATCTGTCAGTATAAAGGCAAGTAATCATTACAAATAATACATGAAAAAATATTTTAATTAATTATTTTGACATTCAAGGAAGATGATGTGATCAAGGGTAACGTGTGTGCAGCGGGTTGACAAAAGGAGATTGATAAAAGGAGATATTAAGGCAGAGTATCATAAAAGAAAAACGCCTTTAAAGGTGTTATATTGATGACTTCAAAAGTGCATCACAGCAAGCTGTTACAAGTTTTTTCCAGATTAAATTTCTAATTATGTGAGTCAAGACAGCTTTACTACAAATATGCTAGAGTCAAATTGAGTTTATTTGTATATTTATAATATGTTCTACATAACCCAGATATCTATCTAGCCATCAAATTCTTTTCAACATCAAAACCGTACATACCATTATGTTTTTTGAAGTAATCTTCTCTAAAAACAATTATTTTATATTCTCTTTTGAAAAAATTGATGTCGTGAAGCAAATCCCAAGCAACATGAGCTTATTTTTCCTTTCATCTTCATGGTCATTCTAATATGTTCCAGGTACAGAGTGTATTAAATAAATCAGTGTATAATGGATTATAAATTCATGTAAGTATGAGATTTTTCTTTCCATAACTTTCTTTTCTTTTGCTTGTGTTTTCATCAAATATGGAAAGAAAACGTATTTTGATTTACCAAAATACTGCTAACAAAATGTACTGTATACAAATTCTTGTAAAGGCCAAAGATTATTTGTAATAATAAATTGCATTATTTTGCTTCCAAAATTTATTCTGACCTTTTCCCAATGGATTTATATCAGGGCACAGCATCTATCATCATTCACCACATATGGATGAAAAGATGTAGATAGAGATAGAGAAAGTGAACAAGATAATTGCTAAGTACACAATTAGAGAAGTTTCATACAAAATGTGTCAAATAACAAATTACTTTTTTTTGTAGTGAAAAATGGAAACAGATTGTGCCATTTCAAATGGAAAGTGAACATATATGGAAAGTACTTCATGACATTATCTTAATGCACACATTTTCAGAAAGAAGATCTGTGCATATATACTTACCTATGAACAGTAGTATATTAATAACAGTAGATATTAAATCCTCCACCAACTTTAAATTATTTCAATAGCTGCAGTAATTTCTAGCTGGAGACTCTATATTTACTAACTGGATTCTCAAAAATTTTGTGTCATGTTAACATAGGCATGTTTGAGTACAGGTTTGGCCACTGTCTTTAAAGGGATGAATGATCTCCAGACCATTTGGTCTCTTCCCCCACCCAAACTTACTTAATATTTAATACCAGTTAGGGTGGCTTCTGACTGTATTTCTGTATTTTAATTCCTCTCTTTTTTCTGTCCCTTAAGCAACAAACTGGCCTTGTAGCTGCAGTGGAAAACCAGACCTGGACAACAACAAGTTTCTTTCTTGTCAGTCATAAAAAAATTATTCTACATGAGTATTTTCAATTTGTCAAGGCATCTCTCAAAGTCCCCTCTGTTTCCTGACATCATGAATTCCTATTGGCTACATGTTAATGTCAAGTCAGCTCTCCACTGCAGATGGTCCAGCAGCACATCACAGGGAAGCTGGACACACACCTTCACTGCTGGAAGGGCAGATGGATCCTACTCTGCATATTTACAAAAATGTCACAATCTGAAGACAGGCAGCCAAAACTAGAGATTTCTACCTACTACTCTATTTAACCTTTGCATTATTAATTTTTTCAAAGTTCATATAATCTCTCTCCACAATAAAATCTCCTCACTCTTAAAGAGATATTATAGGGTTCACGTGCCTTGTAATTATTGTTAGTTCACCAATGAATAGTCATAAATCATAGTTCAAAAGGCAGGATTCCTGCACAGCTGTAAAGAGGAGCACTCATTTATTCAGGCATGTATAGATGGGAAGAACACTGACTAGGTTATCACAGTCAGAAAAATGGCTTTTATAGCTGCACCTCAAAGCTCTCCTCTGAGCTGACAGGAATTGTTTACAGTCAACTCCAAAGTGAAAGAAGTAGTCAAGATTAGCACGTCACAGAAAGGGTCTGTACATTTGGTTTGGAAGGCTCTCTTCTGGGTTTAATGTATCAAAGGATCCCAAGAGGACATGCAATAGAAAAATGAAAATTCTGGATGACAGGAAGCATGATATAGCACTGAAATGTACACATCCAACCTTCAAAACCTGAGTTTCAAAACTCGTTTTCATCTGTTAACACATATATACTCAGGAAAGATACCCTTACCTTTCATCCCAAAGGATGGCTTACATATATGAATTTAATATGTACATTGTATTTTCTCTAAATACATCTTTTTAAAACCAAAATAGGTTAGATGCTGCACATTTCATGCTCTAGGAAGAAATTAACAGGAAGAAATAGGCAAACAGCCACCCTTATACTAAAAAAACAACTCTCAGACTCTGCCTGTTCTGCATAATCTTGATACATCATTGCTATATATGACAATAAAATATGTACCAATATATATATATAAACATTTTACTTTGTAATTCAATTTTTTTATTTACTTTTCTTTGAGATGAATCTGAAATCACATATTTTTGAATTTTATTTTGCAAATTTTTTCTCTTTTATTTTGCACATTCTAATATCTGAGAAAATTCTTAAACCAGATTTTTCATTCTGCATACAGCTTCATTGAGCAAGTCTAATAGTCCTATTCAGGCTTTACACTAGCATGGAGAACTTACTACTAATAAATCCATTGTATTACTTCTCATTCTGTTGAAAAACTGACTGCAAATAGGTTGCTGTTGGTTGAAATGGAATTTTTATAGAAATGAATCATCATATAATTTCTGTCAGTAATTATTGATACATTGATTGTTCACATGCAATCCACAGCAAGCATCTAATAGACAAATTTTGACTGAGTTTTGAATGATATATTTGTTTCTATAGTGTAAATCTGGGCTTAATTGGTTGTAGCTTTCAGGTTTCAGGCTCTGAAAATTCTAGTGGCATGCAATGTTATTTTTTCTCTTCCTCTAAATTTGTCTAGTAACAAATTAATACTTTTGCATCTGTAGAAATTCCTACTGGTAAGTTTGTTCACTGAAATAGCCATTATTATATTAAAAATCAAATATGATGATAAAGATTACTAATCATCTCATACTAAAATTTTGAGAATGAATCTAAAAGAAAACCTATTTAACAATACAAATATACTCAAAAGACTTGGATTATTACTCATCTGTAGCTGTGATGTATCCAGAACTTTCAGATTTAGAAAAGCCAGACACATCAAGCCATGCTTTGTTAGTAATAGTAGTAGTTGCATCTTTCACCTCCTTTTAAGCATCAGGGTGAGGCTTCTTTAATGTTGTACCATGAGTTTTCATTCCCAGGTGACACTGTCAACCTGTTAGTTGTACTTTATACAGCTGCAATAGCAACTCAGTATGAATTATATTGTCTGATATGTTTTCTGTCACTTTCCAAAGCTGTAGATTTATACCTGTCTTTGTATGCAGGCCCGTCAAAAAATGAAATACCATTATAAAAAAAAAACAGAAAAAGCCCTCACTTTATTTTTAAAATATGCAATTAATGTATCAACTGACTTGTGGCAAGCATAGAATAATTCAAAGGCCATTCAAGTTAAATAAATGTTAAATAGTCTCTCCTTATTGTTCATACCCTTGAGTGGTCTTGCTTTCAAAAAATGTTTAATGCTTAACATGCTAGGAGGGTGAGGAGAAATGTTTTCCTGATTTATATTCTTTACTATCAGCCTAATTAAAATGGTGTTTTTCTTTTCATATAATTATTCCAACAAAAAGGGACATTAGTTGATGCATATGGCTCCTTGTGGGAAGTGAAGTGTTGGTCTAAAATACATTTCTGTACTTCAGTATAAACTAATTGATTTGCTAATAAAATGTGAAAACAAAAAAAAAAAAAAAAAAGAAAGGGAAATAATAGAGGAAATGCAAAATAGGTAATCTAATCAATGAATATATTGTATATTTCCTTCTTAGATATACTAGAATATCCCATTACATATTCTGTATATTTTTTTTAAGGTAGGACAACATCTTCTGATATCTGTGATAAGTTTTAAGATAAAAACTTTATTTACTTAATAGCCACAGAATCACAGAATGATAAAGTTGGAAGGGAACACTGGAGGTCATGTAGTCCAACCTGCATGCTCAAGCAGGGCTCCCCAGAGCACATTACTCAGGATTGTGTCCAGAGGGCTGCTGAATATGTCCACGACCTCTCTGGGCAGCCTGCTGCAAGGTGTGGCACAGTAAACAAGTACTTCCTCATGATGTTCAGGTGGAACGTCCTGCGTTCTGGCTTTCTGTCCATTACCTCTCATTCTATTGCCACCACTGAGAAGAGCCTGGCTCCATCTTCTTCAAATACTTGTAGACATTGATGAGGTCCCCTCTCAGTCATGTTTTTTGAGTCTGAATAGGCTCAGCTTGGTCTCTTTCCTAGTAAGAGAGATGCTCCAGTCCCTTAATCATCTTTGTTGCCCTCCACTAGACACACTCCAGGAGCTCCAAGTCTCTCTTGTAAAAAGAAGTCCAGAACTGGACACAGCACTCCAGATGTGCTCTCACCAGGGCTGAGCAGAGGAGCAGGATCACATCCCTTGCCCGTCTGGCAATGCTCTTCCTAATGCACCCCACTGCCATTGCCTTCCTGGCCACAGGAAGGGATCTCTGCTGGCTCATGGACAGTTTGCTGTCCACTAGGACCCCCAGATCCTTGTCTGCAGAGCTGCTTTCCAGTAGATCACATCCCAGCTTGTGCTGGTGCATGGGGTTGTTCTTCCCCAGGTGCAGGACCTTGCATTTGCCTTTGTTCAATTTCAGACAGTTCTTCTCTGCCCACCTCTCCATCCTGTTGAGATCCTTCTGAAGGGCTGCACAGCACTCTGGGGTATCAGCCACTCCTCCCTGATGACTGTGTCATCAGCAAACTTACTGAGGAGGTGTCTGCCTCTTAATTCAAGTCATTGATGAAGAATTTAAAGTATTAACCCTTGGGGTCACTTACTTGCACTTTCTCCAGCTACACCCTGTGCTTCTGATCACACCCCTCGGAGCTCTACCATTCAGCCAGGTCTCAGTCACCTCATGTGCATCTCTGCTTATGCTTTGGATTTGACTGGAGTTCCTTGTTCATCCATGCAGGTCTCCTGTCGCTTTTACCTCAGTTTCTTTCCCATTGGGATTCACTTTTATTGAGCCCAGAGGAAGTGATCCTTAGATATTAACCAGCTCACTTGGGTGCCTCTTCCCTCTAGAGCATGTTCTTATGGGATTCTTTTGAGAAGGTCCCTGAAGAAGCAAAATACAGTTTCCCTGAAGTCCAAGGTTACAATCTTAATCATTGTCCTGCTCTCTCCTTACAAGATTCTGAAATCCAGGAGCTGTGTTCACTGTAATCAAAGCTCTCTCAACCTTCACATCTCCAACCAGACCTCTCTTGTTAGTTAGTATAAGGTCCAACAGCTCACTTTTCCTCATTGGGTCCTCCATGGCCTGCATCAGAAAATTAACATCAATGCTCAATCAATATTAATCATAACCAAAACCAAGTTCAATCACAATATACAGAACAACTACAGAATCTAGGTTGGTTTGTTAAAATTTTAAAACCTGTACTCAAATAAAAATTTCAAACTCCAAAATGCTTACTTTCAAAACATTCAAACCATAAATGTACAATCATTAACTATCAAACTGTATTTAAGACCTATTTTAGGTCAGTTTAAGAAAGGAGGAAACCTGCAGACCTACCCATTCACAACAGATATTTTACAGCTACATTTTCTGCATAAAATTTTAAAATAATTTAGAAAATGTTAATTGGCTTATTGTACTGCTTTGGTGAAAGGAATTGCCCTCTTTGATCTGCAGCATAATGAGATTTATTTTGAACATCAAAGTAATCTATAAAAACTGAACAGGGAGATGAGCAGCTACATATTTTCACATCCTCTGAGGAGCAGGGTAGGAATCAGCAATGCAAATGCCATCGGATGAAGGGACAGTCTGAAAGAAAATTAATCCTTAAAGAAAGCATCTGAACTTTGCATTCTGTCACAGTGCACTGAAAGACCTTGAACCAAGTTTTTTTCTCTTACACTGCTATAAATCTGATAGAAATCCATTGATTGTCCTGGACTTCTTCTGAATTCATGTTGGTGAACACTGGGTCAGAATTTAGTCCCTGATCTTTGCGGGTTTTTTTTCTGGCTCTATGATAAATAATTTCAACAGCTACACCAGGATCTATAAAACAGACTCTTAATGCCCTTCACCCATCTACACCAAAAGAACCCAATACTGGGAAACAAACTCATGTGAGACTCTTGAGTCTCACACTGTCCTCCCTTGCATCTCTCTACACAACATTGTGATCAGCTCTTCACAAAGGTGACATATTTATATCCAGGTGTCTTTTAAGTGTGAGCCATTTCAATCCAGCCATGGTAAGATGTTGAACTACACAGTACTTCAGCAGCCCTGTCATTTCACAAAGTCATGGTGTTTATTCCATCTACCTGTAAAGGACACTCTAGGAAAGGAATATATGAAAGACAGAGCAACCTCTTCTTCCAACACTGGAGAGATTTATTTTCTTAAGGAAACAGTTTTTTCTGAATATCATAATGTGGAGGTTTTAGGTTCTATTTCAAATTTATACTGTTATGACATAGTCCTCAGTTTCAAAAAGAATAGCATAATACAGCACTATTTCAACCAACAATTTCTAAAGGAAAAGAAATGTTCTTTCTAAATGTTCTTTCTTTTAGATTCAGATGTTCAAATTATCACTATTTAAACTAATTCATGTGCCTTTAATTGAATCTTTTTTGCATGGCAAATGGAGGAAAGTGTTATGTAGCACAGCAGATAAGCTTGAAAAATTGCAGATAAGCTCATCACAAGGGCATGATGTTCATATAGAAATATCCTGTGTTTTTTTCCTCTTAAGTATTATTTTCAATGGATCCTCTTGTGATTTCTAAAAAGCATCAAGTATCCAATTCCCACAGATAGATAATGCTGAGTGTGCAGCACTTGTGCAAATCAGGCTATTCATATGGATCCCTAAAAATAAAATGCTGCATGGTGGAAATGCTTGGCGTTGTTTTTTGGGAAGGGGAAGTAATTTGATTTTTTAATCTCTGTAAAATACTGTAGCAAAATGTCTTTGAGGTAGAAATAGATCAAAAGCTTATGAAAAAGGTCACTCACAAGAGAAACTTCACTGAAGTGAGTCAATTTTAAATCATTTCAATGGGGGGAGAAGATATATTACATTGCAAATATATCATACCATAAATCATGTTAAAAACTTCCAAGTTGATATTTTTAGGAAAATAATTTTCTAATATTCACACTGATATGACTGTTTTCCAGATTATGCTATAAATTTTTAGACATCAGCATCAAAATATATTACTTCTGTTCTACTGAAATAAAATATTTGAATTATCTAGTTTTTTAAAATACTTTTGTTTTAAAGGTAATATCAGTGTTCCTCCTCCCCTTCCCCTCCCCTTCTCTCTGCTCCCATCTCCTCCCCTTTCCTCTTCTCCTATCCCCTCCCCTGTCCTCCTCTCCACATTTCCACAGAAAGATGGGAACTGGCTTCCTCCAAGGTCTATTTTGAAGCACATAAATTTTAAAATCAAATTGAAATAATTTACTTATGCAAACCAGCATAGAAAGTCTGCAAAACTTGGATTTTTACAGTATTTTGAAAAATTTGCTAAAAGGGCACAATATTATTATGGTTGTTTATCTTCTACTATTTGATTTGTCATTAACTCTTATTAACATGGACACCTAGTCAATTTTTTTTTACTAAGTTGAAAACATCCTGTATAATTAAACATATTAAATTATTTATGTAGTAACAGTGACATTCAGAACTGAGAAAAAAATGGAATGGAGGCAAGTCACAGGACAGGCTTATCTTAAAAATATATATATAATTCATTTCCATTCTGGAACACTTTATTTGAATGCAATACTAATGTAGCCCTACTTTATTTATTTGTTTTTTAAGTCAGGGTTAACAACAGCCACTAGTTGTGCTTACCCTGGTGGAAATACTTATAAAGTCCCATTTAAATATCTAACTTAATCAAGAACTTAGCACCAGCTCCAACTCAATGCAAGTTTTAACTGGAATTATAGATGGATATGTAAAAATAAATACATGGAACAAATTCCAATTTTTAATATCATTTTAATTATTGTGCATTCATTATTTAATTTAAGGATAATTATAAGTTACCCTAAAAACTAGTATTATATGCCAGCCAACAGATTTTATGCCAATTATTAGTGGTGGTTACCTGTAAATGTTCTTATACTTACAATGAATGTTTTCAGCTGCCATATCTTAAACTCTGGCTCTGTCAATCTACCACTCACATCACCCACTTCATGACCCAGCAGTGGGATGTTTAAAACTATGTAGAGGCCATTATTCTGTGTCTTGATAAAACCCCCGCTTCTCTGCAAGTCCATAATGATCCTATTCCAATTATCTTGACTAATATCTAATTAATCTTGACTACTTAATGAGGCTGTTGCCTTTCAGACTGCTGTATCTTTTGTTCTAACTTCAAAAGACATGTATCAATGAAAAAGTTAGCAGTAGAAAACCAAATATAGCTGCTATATAGCTGATAGCTGAATTACACTGAATATTTGCATTCTGTCATGGCTCTTGCATCTGATTCATACATAGTGCCAGGCAATTCACTCACTAAAATATTTGCTTCCTTGCAAATTTTCCCACCATAGCAACCACTAAAGAGAAATGAAGAAATGAAGAAATGAAAGTAATAATAACTTTTGACATTCTTGTGTCTTGAGGAAGACACTCAAAAATAAAAGAACTTCTGAAGTGGATAACCATCAATTGTAAATTCTAAAGATTAACATATGGCTTTTTGAAAGCTGCAAAATGAAGTGTTGCTTGCATATATAATTTTTGGACTAGACCCTGGTAACCCTTCTGAAAAATTTTCTAGCAACAGTAGTTCTTATTTTGTTTAAAGTACCCTAACAACAAATAGCTTCTAAATGAAAGTCTGTTTACATGACTGCAGTTACTCAGGGATGATAAAAGAAAAATTAGATTCAGAAGATGAGATACCTTCAGTAACTATAATGGCCTTTATCCTTTCCATAGAGGACAATGTTGTCTTTGCAAATTAAGTTTTATGTGCTCACATGGAAAATTTCCGTTTGCCAGAAAATATTCAGTGACTTTAGGCCTTATGTCAAGCCTCAAAACAGGAATCTATATTAAAGTTACTCAATGGAAATAATTATTAAAATTTCATGGAAGCAAGATGTTCCCCATAGGAAAGTGTAATAAAACAGTACTATGATCAACTTCTCTTCATTGTTCACAGGCAAAGGGTTGGGTAATACAAGAGAAAATGTGAGCATATATTTGGGGCTTTTTGCAGTGGAAAGTCTATTGAAGACTGATGAATCATATTTGTAATAGGAATGGCATTTAAAATATATTCTTAATTTTAAATAAAGTACTTATGAATAATAGTATGTTATGTTTATGTTATAAATCTTAGAGCAATATATTCCAGTTAGCAGGGAAATTCACTTTGGTGAACCTTGCATACAGAATTTTCAATTGAACTCACATGCTGCAGAATCAGACCACTGGTTTCTAATTGTAATACAATATTTTAACATTATTTTTTCATCCATGGGATGGAAAGCTGATGACAATTGGCTTTTAAGTATTACCTTAGAGCCAGAAAGGCAAAACAAAGACACATGCAAATGAAATGCTGAAAGGATTTCAATTAGGAAAAAAATGTAGATGTGAATATACACATACGCAAATATTAATATTTTCATTTGAATGGTTGAATATTTTTCTTAGTTAAAATCGGTTTGTATCTAGAACTTGAGAAATTTCAAACTGTGCTAATAGCATTTTCTTATCATTTTATCAATTTGTTACTCCATTCATTTCTCCCTAAAACCAGTTGGGAAAATTAACAAAGGGATTTCACAGGTCTCTAGGGTCTGGCTGGGACAGAGTTAATTTTGTGCATAGAAGCCTGTATGGACCTGTGTTTTGGATTTGTGACCGAAATAGTGACCAGCATTTTGATTACTGCTGAGCAGTGCTCACACACCATCTAGGCTTTATCCTTTTCTCACGCTACTCTACCCAGCGAACAGAGTAGGGGTGAGCAAGAGTTTGAGAGGGGCCACAGCCTTAACAGCTGATGGTAATTGGTCAAAGGGATATTTGCTGGCATGTAACTTTATGCTCAGTAGTAAAAGTCAAGCAGAGGGGTTTCAGGGAATTCAGACTTTGCTTGGAGACTGGCTGGTCAGTGCTCTGCTCGTGATCAGCGACAGCCTTTGCACCCTTTGGCTTATATGGCTGGATCACTTTCCTGTGCTAATTAAACTGCCTTTAGCTCATCCCAGGAATTTTTCTCACGTTTGCTCTTCCTCTTCTCTCTCCCACACTGTTGTGTGTGGGAGAGAGTTAAGTGAGCAGCTGTGCAGTTCTTAGATGCTACCTGAGGTCAAACTGTACCGGCAGTATTTCTGAATTCCTTAATAATTTTTTAGAAGAGTTTTATCAATTTGCAAAATGAGCACTAAATCCTCATTCAGAGTCTGCGTTATTATCTACTGAATCCATGAAGAAATTCCAACTAACTTCTGATGAAACAAATCCTGAAGAAGTGGACCTGAAGGACCTAGTCTTGGAGGAAATGTTTCTTTCTCTTTCTTACTAAAGAAACAGCTAGAAGGAAGTTTCTGTAAGTTAGGTATTTTCCCTTGGCAACTATACCTTAGAAGACAGATGCCTGTAGGCCCAGAATAGAGTTTGCCTTTTCCCAAAACTAATATCAGTCTTAGAGATTTAGATCAGTCTTAAAAGCTGAGTTAAACTGATACCTAGCTCTTCAATGGCTAATGCTATCGGGGAGGCTTGTAGCTTAAAAGTTGCATATGATGAAGTATCAGAGGAAAATTCAACAAGTGAGGCCCTCCTTCAATTCTTATTGAACGCAATGGTAGTTCCACACTCCACATTGGCATTGGCATTGGAGGTGTTACATTTGACTCAAGAGTCAGGCACAAAAATAGTCAGGCATATATCTGTGTATCGTGGATATTAGGCACTTCTCTCCTATTTTGACTGCAATTTAAAGGCGAAGCTGGGCAAACAAGTGAAAAGTAGACTCAGCAGACTGAAAAAGAAGTAGAAGTTAGTAGATGTTTTGGCTAATCTAAACACTTGAGAGAAGGCAAAGCTATTGAGAACTAAATGCCTTTTGAAAGGGAGTGATGAAAAGCACATTATTTAATTTTGTGTATAACTATGCCCTTGCTGTTCACCTGGCATTTTGTGAAACATTCAAAAAAAGGTTCCCGAAACTGAGTAAATACTTGCAAAGGATTTGAAACCATGAAAAATAAGAAGCTCATTGCATTTCTCTTTCTCTCATCATCAATACTACTTTAAAAAGTTGCATCAAACCTCTCAAGACGGAGGGGGTTTTTTATGTGGAAGGCATATTGCATCCCATTAGAAATGTATCTCTACTCAGTATGTCAAAATGGACATTTCAAGTGTTTTCTGGCTGCCAAGATAAAGATGTCCTCATAAGTGTGGGCAACTTTCAGAGAATTACATTTGTCAGAGAGCTGCTGTAATAGAAGCTCAAGCGTAATTGAGACATTTAAGCTGCCCCAGTGCAAGAAATCCTCTCTGTACATCTGTGCTTCCCAGAACCTTAAACACCAGGGACTTCACTATAATTTGCCTGATACCATGTTCCTGTCAGTAATTATGTCTAAGAATTATCCTGTTAATCTTTCCAATGTCAATTTCACAGACAGTGGTCATCACAACTCTATTAAATTTCTCCAGGTAAATTCACTTTGCAGGAAGATCCTTCATCAAATAGACATTAGTATGAGCAGGAGCTGCACTCAGCTAAGAAACTCTTCTGGGGCAAGTGGCACAGCATCTCCCCTCTGTCACACAGATGTGTGAGTGAGCTGAAGGACCTCAGTGATGGCTCTGCACTGTTTCTCAGGCAAAGCTGGGCTGAAATGGGTTATGCCATTAGAAAAGAGTTGTGAGACTATGCTGAGATCAGTGCCCACAGAAT
>VZTN01013002.1:0-14231 GCA_013400515.1 Erpornis zantholeuca
GGTAGCCATTTGAGGCATCACTGTACAATGGCTAAAATTAGTTTCATATAACTCAACTTGAATTACCTATCCGTTCTTCTATTTTATAAATAGCTACCTATGAATTTCTAAAGCCTTCTCAGCTCTGGTAATTGTATATGTGCTTTAGATAAATGTAGTATGCATAAAATAAATCACTATATATACAACAGCATTTAGGAAGAAACGTCTTTTTGGCAGAAGGCAGCTCCTATCTATGAAACAATTCAGTCAGCTCTTAAGCTTTCTGAATACAGGTGAGTGTTCAGTATGTGCACTGTATTAATCCAAAACAGTAATGGGAAATCAAAGTAAATTGGTATGAGACTTCTATAAGAAAGGACCATTAACCATTATTTGACCTAATAGCAGGACACTTCTGCATTATACTGTGGTCTTTAAAATCAGAGGAGTGGAAGGAGTTTAGCAAGTACTAATAAAGAACATACAGAGCTGTTCTAGATATAACAGAGACCATGTCGGAAAACAACTTGTCAGAAAACATTGTTTCTCCAAGTGCAAGACTTTAAATGAGAATGCTGATCACAGACCTCTTACTACAGAAATTTTTGACTCTACTGAATGCAGACAGTGAAAATCTTCACAATTTTTTCCCCCAAATTGGATTAAAAACAAATGACAGATGACAAAGCCTGCAATTTCTCTTTTCATTACTTTTATTATATATAACAATGAAAGAAGCAGTCATATTTCTCCCTACTTTGCTATTTCATGAAGATATTGACATGGAAAGGCTCCTGCTCATCATCATGTCAAATTAAACCATTGTTTAATAACCCCAATTGTTTTCTAAGAACTTTTTGAAGCAGTAATATCTATTTCTGAATCATTTAGGAAGGGTCTTTAGGTAAACCGTGTTCTCTAGTTCCTATAAAAAGCTGATTTCTAATCAAAAATAATCAAAAAAGCTCAGTGTTTCCTCAAATGTTAAGTGAACTACGAATTTGAACACCAAGAACGAGCCAAAAGTTCCTGAGCTGCAGCCACAGGACGTGTTTCTCTGTGAGCATTGCAAGAGTTTATTTTCATGGGATCTTGCAATGTCCTAACATGTTTGGAAGAAGATTTTGTAAGAGGTTTTCATTCTACAAATCCATCATACATATGTACATGTGTACTAACAACCTCGAAGTGCATTTTTTCTGGTCTGACACTTGATTCTGTATTGCTGGAGAGAGAAGAACTGTCACTACTGCACCACTGAGGAGAGTGGGTGCAGGACAAACCTCAGCAACCACACACTCGAGCACCCATTCACAGGCAGCATAAGATTTTTAGTCTTGTCAACCAACTGCCAAGATAAATCTTCCCTGGAAATCAGTCAAAACCATTTTTCCTTTGTGGAGGCCTATTTCCATGACAGATATCAGTCACAGCTGTTTATAGTCATATGTATATTTTGTGCTAACTGTTATCATCTGGAATTTGTCATCCAAAAATAAATAATTTCTCTAAAAGTTTAAAAAATCTCTTCATAAAAAAAGGATAGAGATCAATTGTAAGATGTTGATAAATTTCAGTCTTTTTATGGAATATCTAATACAGAATAAAATATCTAATACATACAAAATAAAATTTGTCAGCCTCAAACTGACAAATAAGGAAAATCACAAATATACTTATTTTTAGTAAAAAAAACCCTAACAACTTGGTACATCTTTAAAAATGTCAGGGAAGTTTCAGGTTAAAGACTTCATCAAAGTTTACTCAGAGACCACTCCCAATTAAAGATAAAATAATTTGCAGAAGTTCAGAATTCATTAATATTTCTCTATGCAATAAATAAATCTTCTACAGTATAATTTATTCCATGTGGCAGATACAGTGCAGATATATCTCTTGTAATATCTATTAGCTTTAGTACATAGCATTGGTCTCTGTCTTCAGAGAATTTCTCTCCCTCCTGCAAAATTTAATTTGCTGCTTTTGAAATACTAGAATAAAACAGCTCCTTTTTAAGATAATTTTTGATGGAAAGTAATATGTCTTTGTCTAAAATCACAGACTAGGCATATCATTAGTGACAGTGTCTGTTTTTTGTGACTGAATACCTCCTTGGCTTTCCATATACTCAGTAGTTTCTACTTCTGAGTTTCACTGGTCATCCAAAACACCTATGAAGAAGATGAGTCTTCAGTTCCCCAGTTTACTCAGAAAATAATTATAAATTTGGCTCAGATTACTAGAGAAATATTGTTGCAATATTTCAACAACTTGTTTTAAAATTAAGTGTAATTTGAAGTGAAAATCTTGTGGGAGGGCTGTCAAACTCATGTTCTCTCTTTCCTGGAATTTCTGAAGTCTTGAGAAAAATGTTCTGGACATGAGTTTATCATTAAAGGTAAAGAACGATTGTTTTAAAAAATAAATGGTTATAGTCACTGGTAGTCATTATTCCAGTTTTCCACATGCATATTCCAGAGTTCACTAATTTCTGATATTATTGTATAGGTTGTTATATGCTGTAACTTCATTACTTCATTTTTATTGCAAGAGACAGAAATTGTTCCGTAAGAACAGAGACCAAATAGTTTTGCCATATTCAGCACATGGAATCTCTCTTTCTGTGTTTTCATATGCATATATATTCACTTTACTAGTTGTATGCATTACCATCTTTAAACTAAAAATATTAAAACTTTTTAAACCCTTTTGAAAATCCTTCACTTTTATGTCTGTGAAGAAAATATATAGCTTTTTACAGATGCAGATGACTGATATTTTTAAAGAAATGGCAGTATGTATTTATTACTTCTATCAGCGGTTAATAAATAAGATGAAGGTTTTTAGTTTTGTGGGTTTAATTTCTTTTAAAATCCTGTTTTATTACATTGGACATAATAAATCAAATTGTTTGCTATCTCATCCACTATCCTAGCAGTTCTATTGATCGGTGATGAATGAGTCCCCAAATTGCCTACTGTGTGCTCTATTCATGCTCACTGCATTGCTTGTTTTAGCTATGCTTATTGTGAGACACAAAAACACCCAAAAGTAAAAACAGGAAAGCTGCAGGTGTGGGAAAATTAAGAAGTTTTGCCAAGGAAGGTCAAACTTTTAATAGGCTGAACAGCTCTGAAATAGTCTAGAGACTGTCTTAAGGTGTGAGACATCTGCCTTTCATTTTCTTACTGTATCTTAACTCAGACAATTGCAAATCAAAAACTAGAGGTCTTTTAGAAGTTGGATCACATACTGAGGGACAAAAGGAAATTTTAAGTTGATGCAGGCAACGATGATAAACATATAGAAAGGGGATATTCTCTCCTCTCTCTTTTTATTGTACGCTCCTTAGCAAAGTATTTATAAAAATAAGTAGAAGTCCATTTCCTCCTGGCTGCTTTTCTTCTTTGTTCTTTCACTTCCTCTCAAAGGCTCATCACCACTCATGACATTGAAACCTCGGGGCAGCACTGGATACTCTTTGTGCTCACAGAAGACACAGCAGGTCTTATAAATGAGGCAGAGCTGAGCAGCGTTTAAATCACTTTTGCTTATTGCTGTGCATAACATAATAACAGATAATTGTCAGAGAAGCCAATTTTGAAGCATGGTTTCAAGAGACTAACATAGGTTTCACTTGGTCCAAAAGGTAAATTCCATTCCAACTTCTTAACAGGACAGCATCTAGAAAATAAAACTGATTAAGTAACATAATCTCTTTATTTTATTGTGGTCAGCAAAAATGGGCTTCTCCATTATGGTTACAGTTGGGGAAAACATCAGTTGTTTCTATCAATACATACACAGGCAGCAAAAAAAGGAGAAAAGGTAGTATACTGTCTCTTTTCTAGGATATTTTTCTTACAGTTAGAAAAGACATGTATTCAAAGCCAAATGTTCTAACACGAGATTTAGAATGTAACTGCAGGAATCTTTGTTTAAATATGAGGAATCTAAAATAAAAATTCAAAATAAAAATATAGAAAACACATCTTTTTTTTTTTACCACAAGGGCTGAATTTAAAAAAAAAAAAAAGCAGCAACAGCTCATCACTTCTGGAAATTTGGCTACTAATAGATTCTTAATACAGATTTTAGGAGCTAGATTCTGTCTTTCACCAGTTTTTGCCTTGCCACTGTTATTTGTCTCTTTAGAATCTCAAGCAACTGGATTTAAACTTAGTTGATTTAAGGCAGAACTTATACACAGTATTCCTCTTACTCCAGCATACTTTGGACACGGAAATGATTCATGCACTTTTACACAGTATATGACTGTAGGGAAAAGTAGAAAATGCTACAGAGAACTTGAAGCACTTGAAAGGAAAAATGCAAAAATATAACTATGAGAAAACTCATTAAAATCACTTAGAAGTTTGGAATACCAATGGCAATAATGAAGCATGGAGGGACTAAAATCATGTGATGGTGGTCAAAGTTTTGTATTACTTACAATTCATCACTGTCAGAATTTTCAGACTGTTGTACATTTGCTCAAATATTTTCTCAAGGATCTCACCATAGCAGGAACTCAGCCAGTATAAAACACATATAAAAACAGTTTGTTATAAAATAAGTATAATTAACATTAAATTCTCTTGAATCATACAGTAGAATAATATTTGCTGAAAAAAAAAGAAAAATTTAGAAAAATATATTCAGTTTTTCATTTAGATGGCATTTTCATTTATAAAAGTTTAAAAAATGCTACAGTGTTTAGAAACTATATTCAATTATCCATGTGTTACACAATTCAGTTTTCATATCCAAGCCTAGATTACCAGCAGAGCCACTGTGAACTTCCTACAGCAACCAAAGATGTTCACATTCAAGCCAGTGAGCCTCTGATGACGATTAGTTCTAAAGACAGGACTGAAAACGTGGAACTTTTTCCCAGGTTGGCCAATATTACAATCCTTGCTTTGGACAACTTGCTTTGAGTCACTGATTTGCTAAGGTGAAATAGCTCTTTCTAAAAATCATAGGTTTGGTTTTCTACAGATCAGGTATTTTGGACAACTTCTTTCTGTAGGAGATGTTGAATCAGAACTGGCTGAAATTCTTATATTTTTATGTTATTGAAAAAGTAATTCCACTATGTAACCTTTAACAGCTAAGTTTAACCATGCACAGATGCATGGTTACTAAAACAAGGAGCAGAATTCATTCCAGATAGCCATTATGCTAGATCTTTGAAGGCTACGGAGGAAATGAGTGTAGAGCTTCTAATAAAGCATTTACAAGCCAATTATGAATTTGTGTGCATTTCTAGACTAGAAAGACTGGCTACTAAACTAAGACATTCAAAAGAGTTAAACGGTAATATGCATACATAAAAATAGTATGAAATTCCAGCTTTTACCACAGTATTATACATTAGTGTTTTATATTTGACATGGTAAAGTTGTATATGAAAAGGTATATTTTGCTGTATTTACTAGGAAGGATTGGTTTTGCCACTCAGGGATGCATTATTTATCAGGAGAAGAGCTACCTGAAACTGTTACTTTCTCTAATTATCTATCTTTGATACTATTGAATAGGCACTGGACAAATTATACTGCCCTCTTTGAAATAAGCACATAGGCTAATTTACTGATAATTCTAAGAGATCTGGGGAAATGATCTTAAATTAACTTCTCTGTTGAATACTCAGAGCACTCTGCAGAGGATTAACGGAATTCTGAAGCAACAAGCACCAGTCGCAATGTGCATTCTGGGTACTCATTTCTGTCCCAGACTGCTGAAACACAGAATATTAAGGTCAACAAAAAAAGTTATTACCAAAATGATTTTAGATTTCTATGGCCTTTGTCTACTGCTTGCTTAAGTAACAACATCAGAAAGCAGCTGTGCCTTGTAGTGGCTGCTGGTATCCAGGACCAGCCCAATACCCATGAATTAGCTTTACTCTTTGAGATACACACATGAATGTGATTCATATTTGCACTTTTTTTGAAAGGGATGGAACAAAACTCAGGTCCTAACCTGAGACACAGTTTTTCTAACTTTATCAACCTGGCAAAAAAACTTGTTCTGTGTTAATCTTGTATCTAAAGACTCAAGGAACAAATGTATATAACGATTGAATTTTTTCCACATTATGTTCTTCAAGTATGCTTAAACAAGAAAAAAAGATCACACATTTCAATTACCAAAAAACACACGAGGATGAAGCAACCTGTTTTATAACCTTTTATACATTTTATAAACAACGCAGAAGTATTAAACAATTTCCTTGGCCTTAATACCCTTTATTGTCTTGATTCTTTCTCCTCTCTTTTTTAAAGCCAAAATCAAAATGTTTTGTTGTGTTGATCTTATTTTCATTGTAATTTACTTTCAAGCTGATTTTGAAAGCTGTTTTAAAGTTCTAACTTAAGTGAAAAAGCAGCTACTACACAATAAAATCCTTAGGAAGAAATGTGATTTATGCAGATGAGTTTGTTAACAAAATTTACACATAAATGAGAACATTTTTTTCCATTCCGGTTGCTATTACAAAGAAACACTGGGAAGTAAATTATCTGTAGAAGAGTACAAGATAAAAAATGTATTAAAAGCTGTAAGAACGAAATTGAAATGTCAAACATAGTTACTTATAAAAAACAGGTGATGGACTCCTTGTAAGCTACCTATTAAAAAGAGTAATCAAAGTGAACTAAAATGACTTTAGTTCTCCCACTAAACTTGTGGCTCAAATTCTCCACAGCTTTATTGCCTGTTTGCAGAGTTTCATTCACTCCTAGGTAGTGCAGGCTTTCTGAAAGTTAAGGCTATATATGATAAGACTCTTTATTACTCACATACATAACATTTGAATTCTGCTACAGGATTCCACAAAATCCTAATAAATGCTTCTTGGCACTAAGATTTTATGCATGCCATAACCAAGATGCTCTGCAGCCTGCAGAAGAGGCAGATGTGGTACAAATACCACAGGTTTTCAAGCTGAAAAAAAAGCCGTGAAGCCAAAACTGAGACAAGGTCATTGTGACCAAGACTGCTCCAGGCTGCAGGGCATATTTTCCTCAGGACTGCCTTCTCAAATCCCCATCCCATTTCCACCCCCCAGTCCCAGCACCCCTGGTTGCCTTCTGGTGGGGTGGTAACGCCTCCTGCCCGGGACCTGGGGTCCTGGGACAATGGGGGCAGGAGCACAAAGCATAACACTGTGACCAAAGTCTCCTCACCGGCAGGCCTTTTCAAGCCCATGGGAAGTAAGGCCACTTGAGCTGGACATGGCTGGCTTGTCAGTTCCTGACAACAAACTGTGTTTGGTACGCAGTGCATTCATGGGCAGTGTCATGCTTTTGTCCAGAGCCATGCCGACTTTCCCCAGGTTGGTTTCTGGCTTTTGCGGATGGGCAACGGTATTGAGAAATCCATCCAAGCAGAAAGGGCCCCCCTGGCTGGTGATTTCTCACATTTAATTACTTGATTTTCCTTTCCTGCAGTCAGGAAGAAAATGGAATTACATCACGCCCCATGTAGCCTTGGAAAAGGACCAATTGTTTCTAATAGAGCCGCTGGCGACAGGCACAATACATGTGCTCCTTGTTTCACGTCGGATATTAGATCGTCCAAACAAGTCTGAGTGCTCCTGCTCGGAGGATCCTCAATAGGGAACAAAGGGGACCAGGCTTCTCCTGTGTCACTTCCAGCAGCTCACAAAAAGAAAATCTTCATTTAGGCACACTTCACCCTTTTTCACACTTTCCGAGCATCTTCTGAGACTCAGAGATTGGTTTGGAGAGCAATGGTTTACTACATGGAATTATTCTACTCATCATATAGATGTTTTATTCTACTCATCAATAACTGGTTAAATGAATGCCTCTACTACTTCACATAACTGCAGACGTGTCTGGTTGTAAATTTATAATCACCAAGAAGTATGTGATGGGCTTAAGACCCTTGGCCCTGGGACATTGCAGTAATGACAATTTATTAAATTAGGTACATTTCCCGCAGGCACACAGATCTTGTGCAGATGTTCCACTACAGTTTACGTTTAAAAAAACCCACCCACCCAACCAACCAACCAACAGAAAAACCCCAAGAAATACCATATTTAATCAGACCAGTGATGCATTGCAGTCAGTACTGGGTCTCTAAAGGCAGTGTATGGAGGATGGGTAGGGAGAAGCATGGGTACATACAATAATACCTCTCCAGAATACAGCATGCATCTCAAAAAAGTAGTACTTCCCAAGAATACCCTCTGCCTTTACAGTGATTTTTCCCTTCATAACTTTGTGAATCGGAGTATTTAAGAGCATTGGATGGACTTCTGTCCTACCAATCTCAGCATCATTGACATGCTCAGGCCTTGCATAAAATATCTAAAAACAATTTCCACAATCACTTCTCAATCAGGCGAGATGCATGCCTGAGAATTGCCCGGGTACACCTTTCTTCCCAGCACATGTTCACCTGCATGCCTGTCAAAATTGATGTTTATTTCCTGTGCTTCTAAACAGGTATTCAAGATCTGAGAAGAAGTTATTTCTTCCAGGTGCTAAAAAGTATGCATAATTCTAAAACAAGGTTTTCCTTAACAACTGTTCCAAACTAATCTACCTATGGGAAAAATGCAGGCAAAACGTGTTTCTGTTAAATGCTAGAGATGGGGGTTACTATTATAAGCATCCACGTTAAAATATTCCTCCTATCAATATCAGTCTCTGCGTGTGAATTGCAGAAATGAGAGTTGTTCTTTCATTACATATGTGGATAGTATGTGACCACAGAGTCACCCTATATCAAAAAGCAGGACTAGAATGCAATCATGATCAACAAGAGGATATGGAGGAACATTTGTAGCAAACAGGCTTCTGTGAGGAGCATCATCAGACTAGGATGTAAGGAAGAATAGATGGTATTCAGATGATGTTATACCTGAATTATAAATTACTGGACCAGCATTGCTTCCCAAATGATTCTGTAGATGAGTTTATTAGACAATTTCTTATTACTGCTAATGACATTAAGGCATAAATGCTGTATTATCCCTGTTACTTATCCCAAACAACAGGCCTCTAGGACTGACAAATACACTGTGTTCCTTTTCCAAGAGAGGCAGAAATCTCCAAGCTTTCACTGAGAACTTTTGGATTCAATATTAATGAACAACGCAATATGAGTCCATATGGCTGGTGAGGCCTGAGCTGGAATTCATAGGACATCAGTCAGTGTCTGTAGGAGTCAGGTCTTATATATATTTTAAAATAGAGTTTGTTTTAATGGTATATTAAGCCACTGATGTCAATAATGAAAGAGAAGCGACAGATGTGCCTGTGCAGATCAACTAAGCTTTTTTAATGTTTTTAAATTATTTGTTCTGTTGTAGGCCTACATTACCTAACAAAAGAAAAATAGATTTGACTGGTATACATTCTAATTAGCTATACTAAATTTAGTCAAAAGTAGGAGTTTCGCTTTCATGCATGTCTTTTGATATGTTTTTTAATGTGCTCATTCTGAACTGGAATAAAACAATATATTTTGATGTTTCCAAACCAGTGGCTTCTTTTGTCACAACAATAAAATATCAAGTTTACAAAATAACAATTCTCTAGAAGAACAGAAAGCAGAAAAAAAAAAGAACATTAAAAGAAATTTTACAGGAATTCATGACAAAGTAGGCTTAACACATAAAGTGCATTTGCCAAAACCAGATGTTTTTTTGGAAAAAAAAATTAAAAGGAAGAGAAGAAATTTACTTTTTGATAGCTTGTCAGTCAGGGAAAGAAATTCCAACATGCAAAATATATAGAGTTGAACAGAGAAGACAGAAATCACTATGCTTTAAGTTGGGCCTCCACTCCTGGCTTCCCACAATGCAGTGTATTTTAGATGAATCCACCAAAAACATGCACAAACCAAAGAAGGGTGGTAGATTAATGGAGCTGGACGACTGCACAGCCACTTTTGGCAGCTGAGGCCAAGACTGTAGACATGTTAGAAAACTGCACCATGGCCATGCTCTGTCTGAAACTAGGACACAGATCAGGAAGCTGCGTGAATATAATATAGAAGTTGTAAGTCTAACTCATGTGTTTAACAGTGTTGGTGGGCAACTGACTATCCTGGTGCAAGTTAACATTCAGTGGTGTTTGAAGAGGCTCTGTAACCTACAGTTTCTAAAGTTTCTGTTTAGGATATGGCACTTCACAATGTCTTAAAGAAGGAAGTCTGTTGAATACAGTTGGTAAATTCTGCAAAAAGGAATAATGACTGTCCTGCAAAAGTGATGACACAACATGCCATGGCTGCTCTCTCTACATGCCTGTTCAATAATATGCAACTAAGAATTACATGTATCCCACGGATGGGTTCTCTGTATCAACTCATGATCAGTTACTGATATATCCTTGATTTTGACAACTCCTTCAGCTCAAACAGTCCCAAAAAACCTTCTAGTCATCCTATCAGACGCAAGTTCATTCCTTAATTACATTTACTCTGATAAATTTGAATTGGTTTTTGTGACAGAGTACTGTGTTGAAATACCATTAATATCCAAGAGTTGTACTTAAGAATCCACTGTTGAGTTTTTCACATACCTGGCAGCATTATCGGAGCCTCAGAAATATAAAAATAGTTGGATTTACATGTGAAAGTGTCCCACAATGACATTAAACACCCCTCAATTATTTTAACATCCATATTGCTAAATCATGATTTAGACAACTTTCTGTGGCCCCTTAAGTAGGTGTTATTTTCACAGGAATGTATGGCTTTGAAACAACAGCAAAGTGATGCCAAGATGATTTTTTACCCTTTCTTCTATACCCCTTTTATATACCCTTTTATATAATTTTCACGCATTCTTAATGCCTTTAGCCCACATACTCGAAATTCTTTAAATTTGATAACTTAACTGAAAACCCACTGTTCCGTTAAGCCAGAAAACCTCACAGACAAGAGTCAAAAAGCCCCACACACCAAAGTCCTTTCTAGAACACGTTCTGTAAACTAAGATAGGCCCATCCAGGAGGGAGATTCCTCAGAATGGGGGGATTCATTCAAGTCTCTCATTAGGGAATCTTTGATAGATATGTTAATTTGCAAGGCCTACAAATTGTATACGTGATGTATTGTGTGTGTGTGTGTGTGAGCATTTTGGGGTGTTCCACCTGGACGAAGTGCTGCACCTAAGGATCCTTAGATAAATACTGAGGTAATAACCCCTTTTTTCCTGCATAACCATTTTCTGGCTTTAATGTTAAGACCAGGGAAAGGCAACAAAGGGCACAACGTTTTCCTGGCATTTACAGTACAGGTGAAATTGATATGTTTGAAAGACCACAAGTAAACAGAGATACCGGGCTCAACATGAAACAAAGCCCACACATCCCAAATTAACCAAAGTAGCATCATTTTGGAGCTTGAGCTATATAGAAACTCAAAATATGTTTGCTGGTTACTTGCTTTAGACAGCACTGCTTTCCTATGATCACAGAACTCTGGCTGTATTTTGATTCAGTATTCACATGTAAAGAACAGTTGTTAATCGTCCATTTTAACACAGGATGAAATGTGTGAGCTCAACTGAAGGCTTAGTGCCGGTTTTACATGTATCAAGTGGGTGCATTGAAAAGGCAACTTCAAAATTGAGGGATTGTTTTAAGTGGTTTAAACCTATCCTCTAAGCCAACTTTGTTGCTAAAAAGCTGCAGAGGTTTAAAATAAAAATAACACATTCTTAGCCTGTTTGCATTTCCTATTCAAAGAGCTTGTTCGTCTTTAATCTTAACTCTTTATCTCCAGAATCCTGAATGGGGGAAAAAGACAGAGACTATACCAGAATCCTTTGCTCTATCAACAGATACATGGGAATTAGAAAATAACCCTCTGCTCATTTGCCAATAGCCTTTGCAAGTCACCTAATTAGATGATTAAGTCATTAAAGGGATATGTGCATCTGAAAAGCCTCTAGTCAGCCTCTGAAATCAGAGGAGATAAAGACAAGACTCATTTCTTTTTTCTCTTACACTGAAAAGGTAATTAATCCATTTAACTCGGCCTAGCACTGCTTTTCTGTAGTAAAAAGGAGAGACTGAAGCAGGATAGCTTTTCAGAAACACTCTTTGAAACACCAGAATGACAAATGCCTCTTTCTTTTGCATGCCACATGAAGAGGTTAGGCTTAGCCTCCAGTGGTCAAAATTATTTAGACAAGAGATCAGCAGCAGTGTGTGTAATGCTGACTTTGGTATTTGAGATGTTACTACCTGCTAATTTGACTTTGTTGTAGCTCAGTACAAAGTCTCTCTCCAGAGCAGCATGTAAGGCTGGTAAATAAGATTCTGAAGAGAAAATTATTTAGTATCATTCACCCCCTACTGTAGAAGCTTCACAGAATCATTCTTGGGTGTGTCACCTGCAGGATAGGGGCTGACTTCCAAACAGTAATCACAATGTGTTGTGATTTCCAGGCTTTTACTGTAAAACTGGAAATGACAGTGTGTGTTGGAAATGACATACAAACCTGTGCTGCCCTAGCAACTAAGGAAAGCTCCACATTTCAAATTGCCAGCTAAACTGTGGATAAACCAGTGCTCCAACACTAATTGTTAAGATCTCCATATGCGTAAGGTTTGAGGTTTCATTTCTGTGAATACATTTTGATATTTTCAGTGTAACACAACTATGAAGAAATAAAGGTCAGCAGTAAGGAATAGAGCTCAGGAAAACCTTAATCCACAATGCTGTTATCAGGTTTTGTCAGATCAGAGAGGAAAGCCCATGTTGCAATAGCTCAGCCTCATCACTTCAGTGATATGAGAGGATCTGAACACAGGTGACAGTGGACAGAGGTCCTACACTCGGCTTTGCAATTCCTCTCTCTAGAGTAATGAAGTAAAGATTAGTCCTATGAGCTTAAAACAATAAACTTTTTTCCTCTGCTTCACAACTCAGGAATTTTTCCTGAGTCTGACTACAGGAATCCTAGCAACACTATACAGGAAAAGGCCATGTCAAATATGGAAAGCATATTATTATAAGCAACTGCCATTGTTGTTCTAAAATCTGACATCTCTATGTCAAAATAATTCCTAGTTTTGAGCCACATTTGGAATAAAATTCATGTATGCTCACACAGTTTTTAACTTGCAGTGCTGTAAATTCAATTAGAACATTGTGTGATTTCCACAATAATTTTTGAAAGAGTTCAGCATTAACTATTCCCTGTTATTCTACTGTGTGTAACACTTGCAGTGAGTGAATACTGTATCCAAGAAAAGTCAGAGAAATCACTCTTGAAAGGTTCAATACACCTTTTAGTGCACATTTTAGTAGTATTATTTTGACTGAAATTTTCAGTGATGTAACAGAGACAAAAAACCTGATGTAGGGACAGACAACACTTTTCAAGTTTTGTAAACAGATTATTGTGATGTGCCTGCATAGATACATATTTTCTTGGCAAGGAAGGTGTAAAAAATAAATCTAAGTCTTCACAAAACACTATAGATCCTTAAAAATCCATGAATTGTCAAAGTCCAAATATTTCATTTAAGATTCAATTGACACCTTGATATCAGATATATTGCCAGGATGTGTTCCTTTAGGCAAAATGATTATAAGGTCTTCCTTAGTTGACAGCAATTTAATAATAATACCAACATGAATTATTAATTTCTAACAATAAGTACATTGAAAATTTCTTGTCAACCCTTCCCTAGAATAAATGAAACTTCTCCCAGATAAAACGAAATATAGCTCTTAAGCCATTATTTTTCTCTCAAAAATGCAAATGCATGAGAGTGCATTCACTTAGCAAATGTTCTTTATTTTATTAATTATTCAATAGTTTGTGGTCACTTAAATCCTTATAGTAACTTTGTTTTTTCCTTGGTATTTATAGTATCTATATTTGAAATGCACAAAAGCAAATATGAGATAATAGTTCTTTCTGTCCCACACTACCTCATGGGACTCTGTATTATACAATAATTTTAATTTTAAATATAAAAAGGGAACGAAAAGGCAAGAAAATAGGTGTCTGGCCTAGCAATTTTCTAGTTTCTCAAACTAGTTTTAATTGCCTAGTTTCTTAAAAAAATTAACCTGGGCAGAAATGGTCAGATCAAAATAGCAAGTAGATCAAAAGACACTGTAGGTTATTTTAATGGTAAGGCCTTTAGCAGACAAACACTGATCTGTATGCAAGTGCATTACAGTATGAGAAAACAGAAAAAAACAGCAGTGGAAACAGTTTTTAACTATTGAAGACATTC
>VZTN01013003.1:301-12281 GCA_013400515.1 Erpornis zantholeuca
AAACATTATAAAGTCTGGAAATGTCTTGATGTTGCTATCTTCTAAGAATCTCATGAAAAAAATGTTTGAGGTGAGGAAAAGGCATTCAGAGCTTAGTTTTAAGTAGGCTACTGCCCCAAGTCCTCTTGTAGGCTAATCTGGTGAATAGAAGTACCTTTCACCTAAAGACATATCTTGAGTGTAAACTCCATGTCTAGTTTGTCCTCTAAGGAACTCTAATTTTGGGATTTTAAAATGAAAATGAACCTTCATGACTTTTTTCTACTTAATTTTAATGTTATATACTTTATGGCTCTTCTGGTGCCAAACGTGCACAGCTTTGAACTCACTGACATTTACTGACTCCATTCATTATGGTTCTGTGAAATTAATTGCTATACCAGTTACAAGCTTCATGGTGAAATAATAAAATATGCTCTACTGGCTGCCTGTAATTTTCTGTCTGTATGTACCTTTGCCTTTGACTAGAATAGAGAGAGCATTGTAAATCTGTGTGTATATATGGGTTATGTCTACAGAGATGAAAATGACTTAGCAGGTGCAAGATTAATTATAGGTATTTTTTCCATTTCTGTTTTTAATGGCTTTCAAAAGGATGAAAAAGTTAGATGTTCTAATGAAGACAGTGAAACCCAATACAAAGTTTAGATTGTTATTTTGTAATGGATAAACCAGTGAAACTGCTGAAGTTCACTGTTTTTTTCCTCCCAACCGACAGGACTGAATGTTTGCCGGCCTTTGACTGTTTGTATATTGTAAATTCATGGCCTCTTTGGCTTAGAAAATATCGTTCTTTATGGTAGAAGTACATTTTTAAAGCTTACACTGTACATGTGGAGTGTTTTCTAGTTCTTTATCAAATGTCAAGCTACAAACTACAATGTTTTGTGTAGTTAGAAAACAACTTAGGAAATGTTATGGAGCTACACCAATGATTTTACTCTCTGAATTTGGTACTTAAGAATAACAATATTACTTTTCGCAAGTCTGTTGAGGCCTATGATGCTTTTGTAGCTGTTCCACTAAAATATACTTCTTTGACATATAGATTCTATAAAATAAAGTGTCTCTTCAGTAGAAGCACTGTACTAATAGGTACATTTCACTTTTCTAAGGGAGCCCATATGTCATTTACCCAGTTGGTTTGTATTTTGTCATCTTTATTTTCATACACAGATTTTTTAGTGAACAACTCGTAAAAGACTAATGTGACTTGTAATGGGATGGACTAAGTAAAATAAGAAACCATCAGAGCAGATAGTATCAGGATGACAATGACATCACCTGTTAATGTGGCAACATTAGTGATTTCTTGTAACTGGTTAAATTGGTAATGTAATTATTATTTAGAAATACAGGCTTGAAAACAAGGCTTCAGACAAGCATAAAGCTTCAAATTCTCACACAAACGATACCACTTAGACAGATGCTTGTTATAACTGGCTTTTTTAATGAATGTGATGTGGGCAAGTCTGCAGTAACCTGTCCAGAGTTAACAGAAAGTTGGCACAGCTTGATTAGTAGTGTGCCTTGGCAGTACCTGCAAACAACTACTCTTTCCACTCTGCTGTCATTTAATAGCCTTCCAAGCCAAAAGCCTACCATTTATAGAAATGATTTTGTTAATTAAATTGTCCATTAGGATGTAGGTTTAATCTACAGGCTTCATTCACTTGGGATTCTAAATAGCTGTGACATGATGACTTACAACCTCTGGTCCACATCATCTCATTTTGGACTGACTTTAGGGTGGTTTTCATTGTTCTATCCTGCTTCTCTTACAGCATGGCCTTAGATTTCTAATGCTAAAGTTTAAGAAAGTCCTGAAGTCTATTCTTTAAGGAGAGGGGTGGAGGAAGACATTTGGCTTAGAGATTGTAAATATAGATACTGTTGTATCTACTGTTACCTCATCTGTATAAATGTTATTGCATATTTAACTTGTTTATACAGAATTGGTCTCTACATGCTTAGGATGTTATGTGTGCTGTTAATGTCTGCCCTTTGCTAATTTCTCTCACAGCAGTTTTGTCTCAGTGAAACGTACTTATACGAGTCTTTTTCCACTTTGCTTTCAGTTGCATTGCTTTTGAATGAATAGGACTGTGTTTAACTGCAACTAAATTAGTTGTTTCTCATGTCTGTATATGATGCATTGTCCACAGAGTCTTTAACTAGAAGATAGCTAACTTTCAATGACAATTGAAAGTTACAAAATTGACATTTACTCTAAAAATATATGCTTGCCTTGCTGGGTTAAAGGATTTTATTTGCTTTCATATTGGACTATCATAGCTCTTGACATATAATGCTATACAGACAAATTGCTGCCTTTCCCCTTTTCCTTCACAACATTTTTCTTTTCATTTACCATTTTTCTGCATTTTTAGTCTGTTTTTACCTGTTCTCATCTGCCTTAGCTCTTCGTTTCTAGTCTGTAATTTTTCTGACAATCTTTTCTGAAAACTACATGGATAAAGATAAAAATGCCTTAATTTTACTTTTTAAATCTGTGTTATGTCAGTCTGAGAAGAAAGAGAAGACTTGGTTCCCTAGTTTGTGAGCAAGGAAGGGCTGGGATATGATAAACAAGCCCTCAGTAAAAATCAGCAAGCAAATGCCTCGCCATGTAGCATGAAGCTTAAAACATTGGGGATCTGAAGTGTAGTAGGGAGGTAGGGCTTTTTGTTCATGGGTTTGTTTTGCTCTGTTTTTGGTTTTTTGGTTATTTTTATACAATCTGTAAAACATTGCCCTGTCTAACATAGGAAATGTACAAAATTTCATTTACTACCCCATTTACTTTATATGCACATTCGAAGCGTGAACTAGATTGTTTGGTATTTTCAGCTTTCCTCACAGCTTCTGTGTGTTTTGAAGCCCATTTCTGATATATCAGTGGTGTTGTGACTCTCATTGCAGATGGATGCTCTGTGAATACTGGGGTGTTCTGCTTTGTTTGGGTTGGGTTTTTCTTACAGAGGTTTAACAGCACTAAGTATTCTGCTGCTACTTTAAGTAGCAGTGATTCCTCTTGTTACTCAGAGCCAGCTCTTATGAATGTGTTTCCTTTCTGTTACTGCCTGCAGTATTTGTAGTCCATCCTTCCTTTTACTGAGAACTGCTGAACTCAGTAACAGATGTCATGGACATAATTCAATAACAAACTTGTTTGCTAAACCTCACACACTTCATGATATTTAACTGCCAAGTGATAAATTTTTATTGCGTAGACATACAAAACAGTTACTCCCTGAACTACCAGTAATTTGAAATCTGGTTACTGAGAAAGATTACCTAGCTAATATTGCAAAAATAATGTTGGTATGTACATATAATTCCCACACACCTCTGCTAATATAAAAGTCTGACGCTAGCAAAGGAATAAGCCAAAACTAAGGAGGTTCTGCTTATGTGCCCATGCTCATTTGCTTCATTTAACTGTCATACGTATGTATAGATATAAAAATTATTTACGTATTTTTAACAGTGTCTAAGCATACTGGGATATAAGAATTTAGAAGACCTGAGAGTGCATAAGTCACTGAAAGTTTCTTTCAACACTTCTGTGAACAAGGTAGTCCGTAATCCTTGAGATCATTCTCAAGTGGAAGTAGCTCAATCATTCTGACACCTGTGGTGCTTTGGAAAGGAGAAGCCTTGGGGGAACTCCTGACTCTCCCTCTTGGCAGCTCTTTTCTTCCTGAAACCATAAAGTTACATTGCTCTTCACTGTGAATAATTTGCACTAGGTGCTGTAACACATAGTAACTTACACTGTTTTTTTCCCTTTTTCCTCGTTCTGTAGTATTGGGGATATCTTCACTGAATAACTTGCTGCTTAAAGAAAGTAACAGAAGTTGGGAAATTCAGGTAGGCAATACTTTCAGTTTACTTTCACTTTAAATGTTGATGTAAATATGGTTGACAGGTCTCTATAAATATTCATTGTGGTACTGAAATCATCAAAGCATGATATANTGACAAATTATTTTTGACAGCCTTGTCTTGTTGCCCCAGCAGACTCTGGTATTCATGGTATGTGCAGCCACATACACTTGAATTTCTTTCCCCAGTTTTCTTACCAAGCAAAACCCTTGATGGATTTGCTTATTACATCCATTTCACATTTCACTTCCTTTGTTTCAACTAAAGCTTCTAAATAGATCTCCAATACCTAATTCTTATATAAGATGACAAAATTCTTTTGGTGTTTTTTATGTAATAACTTCACTGGCTTTAATTATATGGAACTGCGTTTCCGTGTAATACACTGTTGTTTGTCCTGGTTTGCTCTTATTTTAAGGACCCATCCAGCTTTACTTCACTTCTTTTTCATTTTCCCTTCAAATACACGTGCTTTGGTGTGGTGTTAAATAAAGTGTAGGGATTGCCAGTGGTTTTAATCACCTGAATTTGCCTCCTCCAGAGTTTTCAGATAGATCTCTTCCTATTTGACTTAAGTCATAGATAATGATTGTAGCACATTTACGTAGGGTTAATCGCTGGGGATTACACGAATGCCGATGGAACCGTTAAACCCTGAAACTATTGCCGCTTTCTTATCAGCTCAGTTCTACATAGTTTAGAAGCTTGTAGATTCTCCTTTAATATCTTTCTTCACTGTTTTCATGTTTTACTGTCTAAAAATCGAAATGAACTGTGGAAAAGGATTCTGTAGGATATCAGTACCTTAGGAAATGTACATAAAAATCTCTTACACATGCTTTTTCCTCAGAAAGAGATGTAACTTGTGGAACACATTGCAAAAATTCTCCGTGTAGTGTTGGCAGGCTTTGTTCTCAATTTCTTTCTTGGGAAATAAGTATCTTTTTACTTTACCTTACTCTGTGCTTCTGGTAGCATATAATTCAAGTAGCAATAAAAAGTCAAGCTTTACCCTAAAAATACTCAAAGTATGTTGAATTTTGTTTAGATACTAGTAAAATTACATATTACATTTTAAAATACTGGTTAATACTACATTTTCTGTTTCCTTTTTTCTGTCTCCCTTCTCCCATGTTCCTTTGACAACCCTGAAATGTTTTCATTTCAGCCAAACTGATGATACCAGGCGTGTTTGGGCTTATGCATCATGATGTGCACTTCCCTCTCCATTATCACCTGATCTTTTTAGCTCTGATTTCACTATTACTTGTAAAATGTTTCAGCCAAAGAGTCTGGGGAAGAGAGAGTCTGCACATGAATTTACCCTGGAGAGGCATGTGACAGAAAGGTGGTTGTATTATGAGCATAAGAAACTGAAGTGTGCATTCTACCCTGGGAGCAGGAGCTGCAGCCTCTGTCGCTGACCCTGCAGTTCCTCCTCTGGGCTGCTGCTTGCTGCTGGGACTCAGGAGCATCCCCTGATGTTTTATATGCCCTCCCTGTGAAAAAAATATTTCATTGCAGAATGAGAATGGGCTGTGTAAATGAGGAATCTCCTTCCTTCGGACTCTGTCGGGAAGGGGAAGAGAGAAAGAAATAGCAGCCAATCATGTAATTTTAAAGTTGTTTTTAAAACTGCCAACTCCATAAAAGTTTACAACCAGCAAAACCCCATTCTCTGAGGATGGATGGAAGGGGGANCATCAAAGCATGATATACGTTTTAACTATACTAAGACTGAACCTGGTTTCATGGTACCTCTTGTGAACTCTAAGCAGCCCCTGATAAGAAATCCAATAGACTGATGATATTCAGGTGTTCTTTGTGCTTATTAAATAAATATATATTAATAAAATATATAAAATATATTAATATTCATATCTAATATGATAAGAGGTCCAGGTACTTTGTAATGCTCAATAAATTTGACAAATTATTTTTGACAGCCTTGTCTTGTTGCCCCAGCAGACTCTGGTATTCATGGTATGTGCAGCCACATACACTTGAATTTCTTTCCCCAGTTTTCTTACCAAGCAAAACCCTTGATGGATTTGCTTATTACATCCATTTCACATTTCACTTCCTTTGTTTCAACTAAAGCTTCTAAATAGATCTCCAATACCTAATTCTTATATAAGATGACAAAATTCTTTTGGTGTTTTTTATGTAATAACTTCACTGGCTTTAATTATATGGAACTGCGTTTCCGTGTAATACACTGTTGTTTGTCCTGGTTTGCTCTTATTTTAAGGACCCATCCAGCTTTACTTCACTTCTTTTTCATTTTCCCTTCAAATACACGTGCTTTGGTGTGGTGTTAAATAAAGTGTAGGGATTGCCAGTGGTTTTAATCACCTGAATTTGCCTCCTCCAGAGTTTTCAGATAGATCTCTTCCTATTTGACTTAAGTCATAGATAATGATTGTAGCACATTTACGTAGGGTTAATCGCTGGGGATTACACGAATGCCGATGGAACCGTTAAACCCTGAAACTATTGCCGCTTTCTTATCAGCTCAGTTCTACATAGTTTAGAAGCTTGTAGATTCTCCTTTAATATCTTTCTTCACTGTTTTCATGTTTTACTGTCTAAAAATCGAAATGAACTGTGGAAAAGGATTCTGTAGGATATCAGTACCTTAGGAAATGTACATAAAAATCTCTTACACATGCTTTTTCCTCAGAAAGAGATGTAACTTGTGGAACACATTGCAAATATTCTCCGTGTAGTGTTGGCAGGCTTTGTTCTCAATTTCTTTCTTGGGAAATAAGTATCTTTTTACTTTACCTTACTCTGTGCTTCTGGTAGCATATAATTCAAGTAGCAATAAAAAGTCAAGCTTTACCCTAAAAATACTCAAAGTATGTTGAATTTTGTTTAGATACTAGTAAAATTACATATTACATTTTAAAATACTGGTTAATACTACATTTTCTGTTTCCTTTTTTCTGTCTCCCTTCTCCCATGTTCCTTTGACAACCCTGAAATGTTTTCATTTCAGCCAAACTGATGATACCAGGCGTGTTTGGGCTTATGCATCATGATGTGCACTTCCCTCTCCATTATCACCTGATCTTTTTAGCTCTGATTTCACTATTACTTGTAAAATGTTTCAGCCAAAGAGTCTGGGGAAGAGAGAGTCTGCACATGAATTTACCCTGGAGAGGCATGTGACAGAAAGGTGGTTGTATTATGAGCATAAGAAACTGAAGTGTGCATTCTACCCTGGGAGCAGGAGCTGCAGCCTCTGTCGCTGACCCTGCAGTTCCTCCTCTGGGCTGCTGCTTGCTGCTGGGACTCAGGAGCATCCCCTGATGTTTTATATGCCCTCCCTGTGAAAAAAATATTTCATTGCAGAATGAGAATGGGCTGTGTAAATGAGGAATCTCCTTCCTTCGGACTCTGTCGGGAAGGGGAAGAGAGAAAGAAATAGCAGCCAATCATGTAATTTTAAAGTTGTTTTTAAAACTGCCAACTCCATAAAAGTTTACAACCAGCAAAACCCCATTCTCTGAGGATGGATGGAAGGGGGAAGAAAGAAGGTGGGAATTTGGGTAGCATGTGTAGGGGTGATAAGGGGTGATAAAAGATGACTATTTTGTCTATTTGAAGAAGACTTAGAGGAAAAGAAGAGCAGTAACAGAGCAGAGGGAAGTAAAGGCTGTATTGTAAGTAAGGGTTGCACTGTAAGCAGCAGCAGAATGGCCACAGGCATGGATGAGAATTGGTGCAGGAAGACAAGTGGGGAAGAAGCAGGACTTCTGGAGCAGTGGTTCAGTGAGTGGTGATCCCCACTGGAGCAGGAGCAGACAGGAAGCAAAGAGAACTCCACAGTGCAAAAGTATGTGTGTTTCGTTCTTGTGCCAGAAAGTGAAGTGCAATGGGTGTTCCCAACCTGTTGGCTGGCCTTTCTGTATGAGCTCCAGGAGTGTCTGCAGGAAGCTTCAATCATAGATCAGGAAGTACAGCTTTCCTGACTTGCCTTGCTGGCAGCTATGAAATTGGTGAGAGTAAAATCTCCATAAAGACCTTGTGATACAGCCTATTACAGATAAAAAAAAAAAAAGAAAAATCCTTAGACCCCCTAGTATTTTTCTTCATTTATCTTAAGTTTTTGCGGTTCAGAAATTGAAATATTTTAAGATAGTGATGGACAGTGGTCTAGGGCCATTTCCTGCTGCCTCCTTGCCTAGAACCCTGCAACTTTTCCTTTCCCTGCCTCACTGCAATTGTGTGGGTGGACTTGCATCTTTGTTCGCACGCCAGGGTTTTTCGTTGCTTGTCTCTGACAATGTGCTTTGTGGATGTTCTTCCAGTCATGTGAAGTAGAAGCATTTAGGTTTCTGGTTCTTCTTCATAGTTAGTATATTCCTCATCTGGCCTCATGATACTCTTAAACATACATTTTCCTACTGTTCAGAGCAAACTCAGAAAAATCTGAAAAAAAAAATACAAAACTGTGTTTTTCTCAACTTTTCCACTCTAGTATTGCTAATTTACTGGAGTTCTAAAATACTGAGGTGGTGGAAAAGATGGAAAAGAATTCATGCTTGTGAATGTAGTGTCAAAACTGTGAATTACTTGAGTTTGGTGAGAAAGCCTTTGTTCCATTCATGTCTAGCACTAAAAGCTGGTGTAACACTGCTGCTTACTCTTTGCATCCAGAAGTTGTACCCTAAAATGTTGGTTGGCTGTTCATAGGATGTGTGCACATCTTGATGCCACCATAGAAAAGCCACATATCTTCAAAATCTCAATTACGTCTTTTGTGTTTCCTTGCTTTTGTAGTAGATGATTTTAAAATTTGGTTCATGGGCTGGCTTTTCTGGTGCAAGATTTTAATGGTTTTTAGTTTCTTGCATAAGGAAATGCTTAGACTTCATCCACCACGCTTTCATTAATTCTATATGATTCTAAGTTTCAGTTTAATAATTGATTCATGAATTTGGAGCAATGCCATAAAGAAAAATTTCAGTTCATTTATCTGATTGAAATTTAGTTCAGTGCTTTTTACTTTAAGGGCAAAAGAAAAAAACCATAATATGTTGGATTTCAACATTTTGTTTCCTGAAGCATTTTGGTTTCTCATTGTAGCTTAACTAACTTTAACTTCTGAGTTTGTATCATCGTATTAATCCTGTAGAGTCACTAAAGTAAAACAGGTAGAAAACTGTCCTTTTGTTACTCCATTTCAGAAGCCCATTTGTGCAACACGTTTTCTTACTGCTGACTCCTTTACCATCTGTATTTGTCCTCCAGTTCCTCCATTGTTAAAGTTAGGTCAAATCACTGGGGTGCAGCTGAATTATGTGACTGATTCAGCTTCTGACATAAGTGTTCAGAAGCTGTTTGTTTGCATCTTGGGGTAGAACACAGCTGATCCAGCCAAACTCTATTAATAGTTATAATTAGTAAAAGTCCACGGTCCAGCTTTTGCTCTCACTTTTCACAGTACGTGGAACATGAAGCACAAATTCTCTGAAGCTTTGTGGCATTGGAAACCGTAAAGCACAGGAAAGCTAGGAATCAAAGTCCGTCAGTAAGAGAATTGCAGTCATGGAAACCAAATTTCATTATACCTGTCTTTATGAAGAGAATAGTAAACTAAAAGTAGGATAGAAAAGTGTGTTGGGAATATTGGTTGATGTCTGTATTAGATACTTAAACTGGTTTGTCCCCCTCTGTGGTATAATGGGGAGGAGAAGGAAAGCACAAGGCCCAGAAAGGAATTATGCTAGGAAATATACCTGCATGATGTCCAGTTTCTGTAATTTGAAATATTGCATATACAGTTGAGAAATCTTTCATTTTTGGGGTTTTACAATTAGACTTCTAATTAGCTACAAAATCCACCTTATAAACAGATTGGGTTGTTCTCTTCTATAAGACTCCTTTTTTTCCTTTTTGGAAGTTGTATGCCATAATCTTTTTTTTAAATTGGCTGATCATATGTATAGTGTGAAATAAGACTTCCTGGAAAACCTATTTCCTATCCTCCTAACACTGTACTTTGCAATAGTTTTTTTAAAAATATGTGATTTCATACAGGAAAAAACATCTGTCATTTTGTAGTTAAGGCACAAAGCCCAAGAAGCATAAGAGTGTAATTCTAGCTTTTTCCACCTTGAATAATCACATCTCCACAGAAAATGTCCAGAGTCTATGTAATACTTAATGTTTGGGGCAAAGTACTATCTGCAGAGAGAACACCATGCACAAATATCCTGGGTGCACTTGAACATTGGCATCCTGTTTCCTAGGAGAGCCCAGGCTGAGTGTTAATAGTCCTTACTTTGTTTAGTGCTCACACTAAACAAAGTGCCTTGTTAAGTGCTTTGTTTGTCGTCTGTATTTCAGATTCATATGTGCCATGCTGTCTGTTCAGTAAAGCTGCCTGACAATGCATGTGTGTTACACAGTTAAATTAGATTGTTATAGGTGTGAAATAATTGACTCTTATACTGCAGCATGAAGTTACTTGACATATGTAAAGCCTAGTAGGTTAGGTAGCTCAGAGGCATAGAAAAGCCCCTGTGAAATATAAGAACTGGCTGAAAGTGAACACAAGCAGAGGAGATCTGTTTGTACCATTAATATATCTAAATGTTCTTGAACTCTGGATGAAGCTTCTAACTGTGCAGCTGTCCCTTTTCTTCAAGGGAGAAAAAAGGATCTGATTCTCTCCTATATAGAATGATCTAGTATAAAGAAGAAGAGAGCAAGTAATGAACAGACTAGTGCTAATGGCAGAATTTAATTTTCAAGTTCATCTTTGCCACACAAAATAGTCTTGCAGTCTGTCTTTCAGGCCAGCAGTCACTACAGCACACTGAAGGGCATAGAATGGATCATATTCTAGCTTTGTTGTTAACTTTATGTGCCGCTTGCTGTGTACTCCCTTATTAGGAAAACCACTTTAAGCTATGTCCCTTGAAGGAGTGATGTGTTCCAATATGCACTTGTTGAGAATTGTGGCACATAGATTCAGAATACTGTCTTAAAAATTTTAGTAATATTTTGCTTTGGACATGCAGATTTTACAGGCTTCTTGCTTCCTTTCTATCATTTCACCGACATCAAGTTTGCATGCCTGCTCATGTCCAGAACTGTTTGCCTGGGATGTTTGGGTGCTACCTTGTGTCCAGGAGAAACTGATCCATTTTCTTGGAATATGCTTCATTCAAATCATATTACTCTTACCACAAGACATCAGTCAGTTATGTAATTTTCCTTGTAAAATACAAAGAGTGAAGCAATATTTTGCTGCTCCTGCCTCCTTAAGCACGAACTAGTGGCTGCAGATTTTTCAAGAATCTGATTTCTTCTTTTGACCAAGGCAATACAAAAGAAACACGTCTTGTCTCTAAGTCTTTCTCTGCATTGAAATGTATATCAGTCTTTAATCCTTCTAGTCTTTCTTCCCAGTTATTAATCCTAGCAGGAATGTTTTCTGTTACTGAGTAAATTGGGGAGGAAGGGTAAGTAGGCCAGTATTTCCATTATTCCTGTTGCATAATAGGTCTGCCTCTGACTGTATTATGCATGACTGACCTTCCATTTGGGGCTGGTTTATTAGACTTCATTTCAAGTATTTGTCATCAGTTACTTTGTCAGTCATGTTGGGCCTTAAGTGTGAATCACGTTCAGAGGCTGAACTGCATTTGTACATGCTGGGCACATTCACTCACTGGTGCACAGTTGGAAGACCTGTAAGAGTGGGTGGCCTCAAGCTGTAACTTCTTTAAATCCCATTGACAGGTGGAAGAGGAATGCTGCTTTTCAATCATCTCAAGCAGGAAAATGGTGGGGAGTTTCGGTGGCTTCAGTGGGTTTTTGTTTGCTTTTTAGTTAATATGAGAAAAATAAGAAATGAGAATAGTAAGGCTACCCTAGCTCCCTTTTCAGGTGTAGTCTATTCAAGTTAGTGCTAATATTGTGGAAAATATGCTTTTACTGTGGTAAGGAGGAAATGTGAAATACCTCCTCTTAAAGAAGACTACATGGGTGATAGTTACTTGCTGTAGTATATATATACACACATATATCTATATATATATATATTAAAATATATATGTAAAAATTACCTTAGGCA
>VZTN01013003.1:12301-36494 GCA_013400515.1 Erpornis zantholeuca
AGAAGAGGGATGGGAGGCAGAGAGAAGCATTGTAATTAATTACTGTGAGTTAGGAGTGGCAGAAGAATTATTTGATTTGTAAAGTAGAAAGCTAAATCTGTAGTTGAGCAGCACCTTCTATGGGTGGAGACTGCTGGGTACTTGGCACTTCTGAGAATCTAGCAACCTAACTTTCTATCCGAGTTTTGAGATGCTTCTAACATAAGGGCCCTTGCTTGAGAAACCACAAGAGACTGCTGTATTGAATGTTTCCTGCCTCTTAATGGACTGTGGCGTAACAAGTAAATGAAAAGTCTCACAGTGATATGAATCTCTAGTCCCCACTGATTTTAAAGTGCAGATCCCCTGACTAGTTTGTATGTAGATGTTACTACTTATTTGTTGTAATGAAAACAAATTCATAGAAGTTTGCTGAAATTTCTCATTGTTAACAGAATTGCTATGGAAAAAAACTTGCTGTCAAAATTTTATTTACCTTCAGATAACCCAGTTTAGAGAACGGCTTTGCCAACAAGTGCTCTCTTGTAAATACAACAGTTCCTTTGTTTCCGTACCATCTTTCTTTTTTTCTCTATTTAGCTCCTCAGTATCTCCTGCAACTATCTTTGCCTGTCAATATTTAGATATATTTCAGCAAATCTTTTTAATATAGTAGGTTAACTGTTGTGCTTTTACTTTACCTTCTTTAGATGTTTTTCGTTTAAAACCACACAAGTCTCCTACCCAGTTATTTTATATCATATGTAAAATTCAGACCTGTTTTGTAAGTGTGGTTTCTTTCACTCTGCTATGCTCTGCCTTGCTTCTTCTTTTCATATCTTTCCCCCATCAGAACACCAGCCTTTCCTGTTACCCCCAATATAGCTCTAACCCTTCCTGTTACCTTTCTGCCTCTTCCTTTCTGCTGCTTGTATCTCAAAATAGCTGTAGTGGTTGGTGCCACTGGGGTGATTCTGCTAGTTGGACCCAGACTTTGATGGATAATGTTACATTATGAAGTCCTTTGTGGGGTGGTACAGGAGAAAGACTGTAACTATTTCTGTTTTAAAAGCCTGAGAAAAAGTTGATAGCTCTGCAAACACTGACTGTAATGCCATTTATGGGGAAGGGAGTTGGTATGTGTTATAAATCACAGAATGGTTTGGGTTGAAAGGGATCTTTAAGGTAGTATTGGAGACTCTTGGATGCTCTTCGTTAACTTACGTATTGGTCTTACACATTGGTTTGCTGTGACTAGTAACCCCTTGTAGACATCTAATTCCCAAGTGTAAGGTTTTGTTGCAGAAAAATCTCTCGTTATATGTCCTAAAACAAACTGTTAAAAAAGCATGTGCTTGTTGCAGTCTCTAGAGGTTGATATACTTTCATTTCCATATGTGTTTAAAGAAGTCACGTAGCATTTACTTTCCGGAAGCTGTACAATAGAGTAGCACTGCAGCTATTGCTAATTTGGTAGTTCAAGTTCAGCTCAAGTGTGGAAGTGGTTTTTTGTTTGTTTCGGTGCCTTTTTTTTTTTTTTTTTAATACAGTTGAGAATCCTCTAGAAGCAAGATTCACATGCATCCAGAAATAATAGCTTGTTTTGCTGAAACTGATGATACTCTGAGGCTGTGTTCAGTAACACAGTTAACTTACAACATGCATTTACCAAAGGAACAAAAAGTCTGTCACTTGACAAATTAAGAGCAGTAACTTCTCAGAAAAGCTTCTAAAAGACTTCTCACTATCCCATTGTTCTATTAGTATTTGTACACTTAAAGAGGACTTAATTTTTGATAAAATGCGTTTTCAATGTTACAGTAAAGTAGGATATTCCTCAAGAAGTGAAGGAATGTATTTTAGACTATAGTTTTCAGAATTTTTGCAAAAATGCTAAGAACTATGTGTTTTTCCATCAAAACACTGGTACAGTATTAGTCAAAGTTGACAACCACAATGCAGTGACTGTTACTTCTGGTGTTGCCACCGCTGTCTAAATTTTGCAGCTGTCTGGAACATCATTGTATTACAAAGCAATTTAAATCAGCATTCTTTGAGAGTGGTAGTTTTGTGCACATCTCACTAGAGCAGTTGGAATGCCTTGAGGTATCTGTCTAGCTATATAAAAATGTACACACCTCCTAGTTATTTTCAAGTGTTCAAAAATGGATGTACTAGTGACATAAAAAGAAGATTCACTCTCTTTTGACAGATGTCAGCATTGTTCGCTACATTGCATGTTCCAGAACTGTGGTTATTTCAGTACTCTGCTGCTCCTCTGACTCTCATCCCTCTTTATTTTTCTGGTTATTTCTGCCTTGTGGGCTGCCTAATGTAAAATACATATGTTGTTTGTGATGGGGTTTTTTTCCACCTTGGACACTAGTTGATTAATGTCTCTAACATGGAAATTGAAGTTCTTTCTACTTTTTGTTCTATCATCATAATTCCAGAGCTATGCAACAGGATGGGGAGAGAGAGAAATAGAAGATAAGGCTACATAAAAGAGCAGGTGGAATCAAATACTGAAATACATAGCATTACAAGAGAACAATGGTACATGTACCGTTTCTTGATCTTGTTTTGTTCCTGTTTTAAATATTCATGATAAATTCACATGATGGAAGAAAACCCACAATTGTAGGTTAAGAAAAAAAAATAAAACTTTTGTTGTAGTAGAAGTATTCCAGTTAGGGTCTTTGAATAATATCCGTTGTATTCTTCAGTGTTAAATGCTTTAAATGCTGAGACAGTTTGCTGTGAATGTGCTGCTTTTTTCAAAATGTGAGCTTTTACTTCATTGAAGAAGTTAGGTTTGCTCAACTCTGCTTTTCTTTGTGGCCTTCAGAAGTAATCATATGAGGCTTGAAGACCTCACTAGAAGTTTCAAGGGGAAACATGTGAAGGAATATCTAACCTGTATCTCAAAAAGTTATCGTGAACTAGGCTGGGCTGTCCTTTGTTAACCCAGCGTTAAAAAAGCATGCTTCTGCCTATGGCCCTTCCAGTCCTAGGTCACAATTGTCAGATCATGGGGACAGGTGCCAGCCTTTTGGTTTCAGACTGTATCTGGAAGTCATCATCCCCTGACTGTTGAGGAGTGCAGTAAGTGCACAGCCTCGCCAGCATGCTCTGGTAATCTTATGGGCAGGAAACAATGGAATTCATATTGCCATCTATGGAGACTTGGTTTCCTTGGAGCTGGCACAGATCCTAGATGTTTCCTCCACCGTCCACAGTTGCAAAGAGACAGACCTTCAGGTACAAGACTGCTAATTTGATGACATTAAGTGAAAAAACTAATCTGGCCTTTAGTTAAGACTTAGATAAACTGTGATTTCCTTTCCACCTTTTGCTGTGTGAGTCTGACATCCTATGTGGGAATGGTTTTGTACTCTATTTAATCTCCTGTGCTCTAATCTTGTGTGCTATTAATGTAGAACTGGATAATCAGTTCATTAAAGTGTACATGTAAGATGTACATGAAATAAATATGCTGTTTCCATTGTAAACAACTTACTTGTACATGACCTCAAAAACATATTTTAAGAATTGTGTGTTGATAGAGTTCTCATGAAGAGTTAATGTCTTTCTCTTCTCTAATAATTTTCTGCTCTTCAGCAGTGAATTTTTGCCAAAGATAAATCCAAAATGAAAACAATTACTTTTACTTGTTCTCTTTCTTCCGACACCAGAAATGTTAAACAACTTCTTTTTAGGAATTTGCTGACAATATTCTGGCATTTACAAGCAAGAAGTTACCAAAACCAGTCCAAGAAATAATTGATTTTTAAATATTTTGAATTTTATTTATTTAGCTACACTTTCTGAATGGAAACACTGCCTATATCCCTCTCCTTCACAAGTGTCACAACCACATAATGTGTTCATAGAATGAATCCAGCTCTTAATGCCAGTAAAGATTTAAAGTAAACCATTGGAAGGTGGTTCAGTGTTAATGAACAGTGCTTTAGACCACAGCACAGTATGCTGATTTGGTCACTGAGTCCTTTTCCATTTTCTCTCTTCAATCTGTAGGTCCCAGAGAAGGCCACATGTCTTAAACAGAGCTTTTTCTGGAAGATTTGGTTTATTAGGAGACTGTTCTCACTAGTTTGAAAAATAAGGTCTCGTCTCAGTAGTTCTTCAGTTGAACTGCAGTGCGAGCCCCCCATCAAGTCCTGAGTCAAGACTTGGTCGTAAATGAGCAGCTTCTGCAGAGCATCCTTGGAAAGGGAGCAAGCTGGTGGTGACAGGTAGCTGAGCCAGGGCACTGTGCCCTCTGCAGCCATTCACATGTCAGTGGTCACGTCTGGCGGGGGCCTGCCTGCCTGCTTTCTGCTGGGGGGAGAGGGGGGAGTGCTCTTATCTGGCTGCTTGGAGGAGCAGATAATGAAGCCCTTTGTGTCCCCCTCTAGAGACATGTGCTTCAGCAGCAATGAGCTGTGCAGCTGCAGCCCTAGCAACAAGGGCCTGGAGAAAAGAATGAGGGCAGCTTCCCAGCACAGGATGGCCAGAGGGTTAAGGATGAGCAAGCTGAACGGGTAGCATAATATTTAGATGAACCTGTGTGCCTGTTACTCTTCCTAGGGATATTTTTTGTTTGTTTTAAGTTTGACTTTTAGACTGAAATATATCCATGTGTCTTTTAGTACATAGATGAATCAATGACTAAAGATTTGGCAGTTTCTTTGTTGCTTTTAAGAGTCTTCATAGTGCATTTTCTGGAGAATTCAGTGTTGTTTGATACAGTGCAGACAGTTCATTGTCACCAGTTAAAGACCATGAAAGAAATCAGTTTGAGCTGATTTTTGTAGTGTAGGTGCACAAAATCCTTACAGATGCAATGGTTCAAAAAAGGAATTTATTTTTACAAGTGTACTAATTCAAAAGGATATTTTCATTGGTGCTTCTAAAGCAGTTATGCATATTGTGACAGATGTTTCCTAGAGAAATTGATGCTAAATATTTCATTTTTTAAGGTGCAGCAATCTGATCTATTTCCATGGGAAGTTCCGTGAATGAGTTGGGGATAACTCTGCTGAGGAGAATACGACAGGCTTCATTAATTACCTAGCTGTAGATAGTGATTCACAAGGCACAGTTTGGGCTGTGTGTCTGGGAGAGAGGGGGCGTTTGTTTGAGGGAGAGACTGAATAATGAATACCTTAAACCAAATGATCTGTGTCTGAGTGGCAGACAAAGAGGGCTTTGGGGCAGTGACTGATTATTCCATGTGAAAGGACCACAACCATATCTGGCCTGCGTGCTGAATCTCGCATGTGAGATTACATTCCTTATTTCCCTGGAGAAAAAGGGGAGATCAAATCTGCTTAGGAAACAAGTGCACCTTGCTAGTGAAGGTGCTGTTACTGACTGCATGATGCTCATACAGTTACTTTAATGAGGAATGGTGGTGAGAAAATTTTGGTTATTTTCGTTCTGTTTTACAGTCTTTTGACAAATGCAGTAGATATTTTTTAACAAGTTATGCAGAGATCTTTCTTTGTTCTCCCTTCCACTTTTATACTTCCTAGATGTAGTCTGTAATGTTTGTCCTACAAGCTGATTGTAAGTCACAGCCCAGAGCAAATGGAGCAGCAGATGAGGCAATTCCTGGATTTTCTGTGATCAGACCAAAATGCTGACCTGAGGCAATTGCAAGTCCAGGACCACACTCACTTCCACTGACTGTGCTACACAGGCACTATTGTCCTGAACATGAGCTGGGTGAAAAGCTGGAATATCATCACCTTAAACTGTTCAAGCATGATTTAATGAATCTTAATGGTAAAATGAATGAGTTTCTAATTTCTTGGCTTCCTATTTTTTTTGTCTCGCAACCTGAGCACTGGAGGAGAAAGCTAAGGAGAGCATGTTTGTTTTACTAGGTTTATTTGTTGACTTGCTGTAAAGCACAGAGGGAAAGATCAGGTGTTAAAATATTTTGAGATACATTGATACTCAAAATGTAGAATTCTCTGTATTTTTTTGTAAGCAGTGGGAAAAATGAGGGCAGTGTCTTAGATTGGGAGAGGATTTGAGGCTGTACTTAAATGCTTAATTTAGTAATTACATCTTGTGCTTCTTTCAGAAGTTGCTAGGGAAAACAAAGCTACAGATTTAAATTTTGACACACTTCTAACAGTCCTTTTCCTTTATTTGAGAAAGAAAAACATTCAGTAGAAACTACGACTTTTATCTAAGTGCATACTTCTTACACCTTAATCTTAACTTTCAGATAAAAATTGTTATCCCAGCCAAAGGAATTGGTGTTTGGTTTTTGGGTTTTTGTTTCCAAATATACAGAGCAAATCTTTGTCAGCAGATGCAACGAAAACGTCTCCCACCCCACCCACACGCAGAGAAGGAAAAATGAACAGTTGTGTGACATTGGAGGAGATAGGACCTCATTCAAAACAGAGAAACTTTGTATGGTAAATTGAATCGTCACCATGAGGCTGCTTGGCAATTTAATTGAAGTAGTTGTTTCTTTTGTTTGAGTTTATCTGCTTAAGTCAATTACATATGCAGATTCGATTGTACCTTCCAGCAAAACTATAATAACTCATCAACAGATCTTTACTGGAAAGGCTTATACAAATGAAATACCGTGATGTTAGTAAATAACTCAAAACAAACAAAACCATTAACAAACAGAATTAAGACAAGCGTGAAGGCAGAAAACACCTTTTCTTCTGTCATGGAGAGCCTTCCACTGAATTTTACAGCTTAGATGGTCATGATAACGAGTTTTACAGCCTTTCTGTAGTGTGCAGACAGAGCAATCACCACAAAGTTTGTAAATGTCAGTAGGAAGATATTTACCAGTTTAAATACCAGTTGTGTATTTCAAAGATACTACAGTGTCTTTTTCAAAAATATCTGTAAAGCTTCTTAGGAGTTCAGTGTAACGGGGAAAGGGGAAGGCATCTCCATACAACTAAAGAAAATAACACAGCTTCTCTCAAAGTCAAAAAATCTCTCATTGTACCTCTTTTGTAAAAGGCAGTGTGTTAGTTTGGGCTATTTTTGTCTTTTCAAAACTCTTCTGATGCCTGTTTTGTGGTCATTTGCCACAGTAGTTCTTGAGAGAAAATGAAGCTGTTGTACTAGTCAGTGGTTTGTATCCCCAAATTGCTGCAGTGAGGGCATGGAACAAGTTCCACTGTGTTAAATGAGACTAAGTCTGTGTTTTAAAAGGGAAGCATGTACTGACGGTGGTCAGTAAAAGTACCAGTAAAAGTAATGGATTTATATATTAGAAAATTCTAGTGGTTTGTTTTTCCATAATAACAGTTGGAGCCAGGATGATACTTCTGAATATGTATTTACCTTGTGGTTTAAGGAACTAAGTATTCGCCAAGAGAAATAACTGATTAACTTAAATTTACCTGTCAGAAGAGTAGAATAAGACACCAGATGGTGAGACTAGCGTAGGAGGTTCTGGAAAAACATTTATTTTCCAGGCTTAAACTTGAAGGTGTCTAATCTGAAATCTGTCAGGAGCTAAACCTTGTCATTTACCCTGCTGTCTGTGGCTTGTTTAGGTCTTGGAGGAACCTGCCAGTCCTTCCTGATACAATGGTTGCCACTGCCATTTTCCTTATGGCTGTGCTACATAAACTGGCCTGCTGCATTGGCTCTCTGAAAAATCTGTAGTTAATCTTGAGTAAAGGAAATTATATTTCCCTGTTTTAACTGGGTAGATGGTTTTGATTGATGTGAGAAACACTTGAGTCTTCATGCTTATATTTATTGAGATTCTTACTCTGTGGCAGCAGCATTCTTTCCATAGTGAGACAGCACAAGTATTGTACTTCACATTTGTTATTCAAGACTTTTCAAGTTATCAGCAGAAGTACTCCATGCCTTGTGATTGTTTTGTCATGAGAAATACTGTGGTCAAAACGTTTATTTTTTAGGCTTCCCTTAGGGTTTCTATATAGGTCAGAAGTTTGGGAACTAGAGGGAAGTATTTTTTGTGTGTATTTCATTTGCCTTCCTTACCTGTTGGCAACAGGTAACTGATTAAAATAATGTAAGAGAGGTAGCTTCGAGACAGTATGCCTCTGATCTATATCACAATTGCTGATACTGTTTTCAAATATGTTTTCTTAAAAATAACCTCATTTCTTTCCTTTCCTCCCTCCCAAACAAATTCTCCAGAGCTAGTTCTTTGTACTTGAAAGTGTTCATTTGATACGGGTAAGCAAATATTGCCAGGTAATGTGATGGCCAAATTTGAAGTGCCCACAATGGGGAAAGAATGTAACTTCATGGCTGTGCTATCTTACAGCAACAGGATTTTACTTCACACCGATAACATCTGCTGTAAGTAGATACTATTTTTACCAGTACAGAATTTAGGGTTTAATGGATCATTTTTCCTTGCTACATGTGTTCAGTGGAGGAAAGAAGTGCAGATAATCTTGAGGAAGGAGAGAAAGCAAGAAGTAGGTAAGAGAAATGTCTGAAGACTGTGCTGGGCTGGTGTGGAGACCTGGCCGACACAGAGCAAGGCCATAAAGCACAGGCTCCTCTATTAACAAAACTTGAGGGAACATAAAGTATAAAAAGACTCCATAGCAAGAAGAACCTAGTTCTCTTTTATAATTGTGTGTAAAGAGGTGAACACAGCATGAAAGGGCTGCTTGGCTTGTTCTTTCTATTTTGTTTTCCAGCTTTTGGCTCCTATCCCTATTGTCCCCAGGATTTTACATGTCTGCTTCACAGTGCAGATTTGCAGGAAGAATGGAGGCAGCACAAAAGGAAAAGCACTAGAGACTGGGAATTGGATAGCTTGACACACCTCGAGGGTGATTGTTTGGTTTTATTGAAATACCAGCAGGAAGGTAAAAGTTGCACACAATTCTAACATCAGTTTCAGACTTAACACAGCATACTAATGGGAGTATCTTGAGGAATATGCCTAGTAGTTTGGGGGTCACTTTTCCCAAGTTCTGCATCCTCTTGTCACTTTAGTATCTTTATTTCTTTGAGATTTGAGCTGTACCAGTTAGATCATCCTACAGAAGCTAGATACATAGACAAGAACAACAGAATATTTATTAATTTTTAAAAAATCCAAAACGTATGGAATACATCCGTAGCAGAAATGCCAAGGTGATTGTGAAATAGTGAAAATTACTACAAAGCCTTGGTTAATTTATTTTAAAACAGTGTGTTGTATGTCTTTACTTGGTGTTGTTCATAATGAAAATAATAGTAAAAGGCTAGTGATGTGTGATCTCCCCCAACATGCACACCTTCCAGATGCTTATTTGTACTTCTTCCTCTATCTTGCCTTTTCAAACGTGAGGAGGGTGAGAAAATGTTCTTTGAGAAGAGGGGGAGAAAGTTAAGCTGGGGCGGAACAAGAAAGTGCTTATGAGCTGTAACGAAATGGAGAGGTGTATTTTTCAGACTTAGCTGGCTTAATCATCGGAATAACTTTCTTAGAGCACTAATGGGTACTACATCATTTGTTTTCTTCAAATGGCATTTCAATGCCTATTTAAAAAAATAAATTATACAAACAGATTAGAGGTTCAACATCTTCACTTATTACTTTAATGTCTCTTTGTGTGAGTATTGGTTAATGGTGTTGTGGAGGCCTTTTCAGACTGGAAGCACACCTGTCCATTTATCACTGTTCCTGTTTGTAACTAGAAGTTCTAAAGCAGGCTATCTTTAATGAATCTGGCATTTATATACACAATGAGCTTTTAAACTTCAGGGAGGTTTTTTCTGTTCCTTAGTTTACAAAACTAAAAAAAAAACCAAAACCAAACAAACCAACAAAAAGCCCCCGCCCAAACAAAAGCCTGAACATTTGGGTAAATGCAAAGCAGTACAAGCATATTAGTGGCCACAAATCAACCAATGACTTAACTATGTATTTATTTGTTGTTTTAAAAATCTACTTTCAACTTAATAATGCTTGGCAAAGAGCAATTATGCAAAGAAATGTGGTTGTAGCACATTAGAAAACAGGATGTTACTGCTTTTCCTGGTAACTTCTGTAGGTCAGTATTAGTAACTAAAGTTTCTTTCCACATCGTATTTTGTTTCTTTAGCCTGTTTTTCTTGTGCAGCTTGTCTCACTTAAAAGGCTTTTGACTCTTATGCATAATCTCAAGCTCTAAGTATAAAGTCTGTACCCTGAGAAAAAGATTAGGCATTTTAAAATCCTGTTATGTTATAGGAGTATGCTTTCAAAATAGAATACAAAATTCTAGTGACTTACACAAACCCTGGTATTAATAAAAAGGGAGAAATGTATTATCTGGTACAGTTATAGTCCTGTATCATTTCCTATTTGTAGCAAAGACAACAAATCTTATGTTTTGCTTGGTGTGTACCTGGCAAGTAAGCATTGATAACTGTTTAACAACTGCATATGTGTTTGATTAATGTTACCGAAAGAACAGGCTTACTGTATCCATTTGGGATTTTTTAGACTGTTCTACAATGAGTTTTGTCAAAGAGCTGCTGAGGGTACTGCAGAGCTTTTGTAAATACACAAGATTGACATAAGGGGAATGAAACTACTAAGTACATAAAACTTATATAGTCAGGGAAAAAACTGTAGTTTGCTTACCTGCTTGGTACCATCTGTCAAAAGTTTCAGCCAAGTCTTTGAATTGTTACTGATTCAATTTTACTTTTTTGGTAATGTAGCTTTTTAACATACATTACGGACCTTTTCATTTCTTCCCCCACCGAATAATGTCCTGAAACTTCCACTACTTGCCTACTGAGACAGTTGTACAATTTAGAAAAAAAAAACCCAGGAAGTGTTTTTTTGATACTAGCTTTCTGGTTTTTCCCCTATGCCTTTTAACTTGGGTAAAGTGATTAAGTCTGTACTAGATTATTATGGGGGCCTGGCATCTGGGTGCCAGAGTACAAAAATGCTGTTTTGCAAACCTGCCTTAGTAATAACCCAGTTATATCAAAAATGTCACTTGTGTTTTGGACATAATAATTATTTTTCTAATTAAAGTTGTGTTTTATGCTTCCGTCTTTCATCTGAAAGCATGACCATGCGCATAAAAACCTTCTATGTTTGATAAATAAGCTAGATAACTTAATCTTATGTTTATACTTTGTAATTTAACTTTGATTTTTTATTTATTGGTGAAAACACTGTGCTGGTTTCTTAATTGGTGTCAGTGACTAAAAATATTCAGTTAGCAGAGGACCTTCTAGCTAACATCAACTAAATGAGAAATCCACATCTATGCTCAGTTTAGACACCTCTGTTTCCCTTCAGAGCAAGTGTCTTTCTGTGAAATTTACAGACAGGTGCCATACAAGGTGTCTGACTTGGCAACATGCTCTGATCTTGTCTGTGCTATGTGGTAGCTATTGACAAGTTGATACTTTACAATAGAAGATGTTTATGAGTACAGTGCTGTTATAAAGCATTTGCTTAGGCCAAACACAAAATCTCTTAAGTCCCTATTTTTTTGTTGTTGTTACAATTATATGGTTTTGCTTTTGACAGGAGGCAGCTCTGCTTTCTTTGTGCTGGATAGCAAGACACTGCATTTTTCAGCAGGAAAAGCACTTGTCTGACTAATTTGTGGCTAGGTCCTGTGGCATGACTCTGCTTTGCAATCATCACGTCTTAAGAACAAAGTTCGATCTGGCTCTGGGAGCCCAACTCTAAACCCTACAGAGATGGCTATGGAGGGGTTGAGGTACAAGAATGTGTGGGGCAGGGAGACCTTTGGGAAGGGGCCATGCTCTGAGGGTGGCCAAGTCTGGGTCACGTCCATATGTGGGAGTTGCAGCAGCTGGTCCAGACTCACTTTCTGTAGCCTTCTCCAGAAGTCTGTCTGGTGTAGGTAACACTCCTCTGCTTGTGAAAGTCAGCTCCCTCACATGAAGCCACACTTGGTATCTCCAGAGGTGCCATCATGGGATGTGAATGAAGTGTAGCACAATGATTATGCATAAAATCACATCTCAGCTAAACACCTACCTCTTCTGTAGGCATAGTGGGTGTGACAAAGGGCTAATCTACTCTCATATCCAGTGTGTTCTTCATTGCCCCTTTTCTTCCCCTTTCCAGAATGTTTTCTGATTTCTTAGTTAATAAATTGGTCTCTAATTTGTGAATTATGTTGAGAACAAAGTTTCACAGGCAGAAGCTGTTGTGTAGAAACATGACTAACTGAAAGCTAATAGAAATTAAGCAGCAAAAGCTGTCTGGCCTTGAGCTAAATTATTGAATACCCTTACTTGGGAACAGGGAGGATTGTGATGTGATTCTTTGGGGGCTTTTTTGGGTGATTAAGATTTTTTGGGAATGTCTTATGTTGTTGTGGTAGCTACTTAATAATTACAAATAGAACTCTCTGCTCAGTCCAAGGGAATGAACCTGATAAGAACAGCTGGGCACCTTTTTAATTTTTGTGTCATGGAATTGGGATGTAATTAAGAGTCCAGATTGCAGAAGAACTGTGTTTGACTGCATTCCCTACATCTGTTTCTGAACACAAGGTAGCAGGATATGAATTAGAGGATTTCGAACTGCACTTAATTGAGAAGACTGTGATTGTGTTGTGAGTTGAGTTTTACCATACAGAAAACTTCTTCTACCAACAATAAGGTTAACAGCTTACATCCACAGTCCTGGGATTAATTGATAATTTTTTTTTTTTTAAAATTTAAGTCCTCTTCAAAAGAGGTTGTATTTAGTCATCTGGCATGACTCAGCTTTGCCAGTGTCATGTTCTGCCTCTAGAGAATATGGTTTTTATTTTGTGACATGAGCTTAATCTAGATTGTATTGGGAAAAAAAGACTAGGTTGTTTCTAGTGCAAAATATGCTTAAGAGCAAACAAACAGCGTTTTTAAGAAAGCGAACTAACAGCAGATGCATGAGTGCATCAAAGCTAGCTGGCTGAAGTACTTCTGCAGTCAGAGTGAATCAGTAAATGTAACACAGGTGAATCAGGTTTTGTTTTGGGGAAGAAAAATAAAACCTTAGTAATCTAAATCTCCGTCTGTTTTCTCCTCGAGGTTTTAAAAACATGAGCTACCAGCACTGAGGGTGCTTGCAGGCGTACATAACATCCATGAGGCTGTACATGGGAGTTGGAAAGCTGGGTGAGGTCCCCGACCCAGGGCTTGCCTCCTGCGGTGAAGTCTGGAGCAAGCTGGATGCCCGGTGGCTGCACACACCCACCCTCTTGCCCCCTTGGCCAACAACCTGCTCCAGATCTTCCCAGTCCACCTGTTGGTCTGGTTACTGTCCCCCTGTTCTCACACAACCCAAATCTTAAACAAATCAAATGTGTCTATTTCACAGAAAACTTTTGAGCTAATGGTGAAATAGACACAACCGAGAATGTTGTTATCTTGAGGGTAGGCAAGAGACCACCTGCTGAATCCAGTTGTATCCTGGAAATTTTCTGTGGCTGTATTCTGAGGAACAAAACAGAAAGTGTCCAGGTGTAATGCCTCTCCTCTCATGCTTATTAATGTAATATATAGAAAATACTTTGCATTACAGAGAATAGAGGTTTCTTCAGTCCTATACATGATATTTTTCACAATTTGTTTCATAGGAATGTGTTTTTGAGAGATGAAGAAATTGAGTTTTGTTTGATTTTTTGTTTTTATAAAAAATCCCCAAAACTCCGAATGTAGAAGAGCAGGTTTTTATGTTATGAAGCGTGTTGAAAGCGTGTTTAAACACATTCTTTTATTAGACTCTTGGATAAGATTAGACAGTTTGTGACACAGGATAATCTGCAATTTATTAGTGAATTGTTGGCAGACTGAATTTACATCTATCAAAGTATGTCTGTGAATATGCCTGTTTTTACAAGGATGTTTCTAACTACGTTATGTACTTGTATTTTCTATCTACTGTATGGCAATACAATTTTGAAGTTGTTAATGTAACTAGGAGTTCATTGCAGAGTTCAAGGAGTGTCATCCTGTGGTTGCTTGGTGGCAAAGTACACTTCTCACATTACTGATTTACTTCCTTATAGTGAGAAGCTAAAAATTGAGAGGTGTAAGATTTCTTTCATATTTAGTGGACAAGTACTGCAAGTTGTTTATGGTTTTGTCAGCAGCTTTCAGTTTTGGGAGCTGAAATCAACATGTTTAAGATTTGCTGGTCTGAACAAGTTAGTTTAAAGCTCGTAGGAAAAATGACTTGCAGCCTTTACACTTTTGGTCTCGGTTTAGGTCAGCCATACACCCCCGTGTGTGGGGGGTGTTCCTGTAAAAGCCAAACTATTGGAGATTTGCAGTGGTTTTACACTGGCTGTCAAACTCCAGGTGAGTTTTACTCTGCCACTGAGATACTACTCACAGGACGTTTCCCAGATGGACATTTTTAACAGTAATGGCCTTTTTGTGGGCACACAGGGAGCAAAAGTCAGTGTTCCTTGGCAAGATAAGAAGCTCATTTCTGAGGAGACAATCTAGTTTCCTTGGGGTTCAGATTGCAGAGCAGCAGCAACTGTTCTGATGAGAATATATACTTTGTTATATACTTTGTTTCTGGAACATTTTGAAACTCCCTTTTTTGTGTAGCACTTTATTTCTTAACTAGGTCAATAATTCTGGTATATTCAATGAAATTGCATTTCCATGTTGAAAATTTGTGCACCATGTATTTTTATTTTAGGGTGACTAAATATACATAATTATTTGGTGTCTTTTGGGTTTAAAATTGGACAACTCTGCTTGGTTTAATGTTTTATTTTTCTAAATTATAGTATCTTCCAATTGAACTTTATTTGGTAAAGTTGTTCATATTATCCTGTGTATAAAATGCCATGAGGCAGGTGAACTAAGAGAAGTCATGGCTTCTAATGGCCATAATAAAAGGCTTTTATTAGTGATTAAATGGTGATCAAATTACTGTTAATCAGTGATTGAATGGAAATTAAATGGTAATCAATTAAGCAGTAATTTAATGCAAACTAAGCAGTGATTTAGGGTGATTTTCAGCAAAGGTGAGAGGGGCTGGTGACTACAGGCCTGTCAGTCTCACTTCAGTACTTGGTATGGGAGTTACTGAGAAACATCTTAAGGGCAATGCAGTCATTGGTCACAGCCAGCATGAGTTCATGAGGGGAACGGTCTGTTTGGCAAACATGATTTTCTTTTACAAGGTAACCCACCCAGCTGACCAAGGGAACCCAGTTGATGTAATCTTCCTGGGTTTTTGTAAAGCTTTTGACGCTGTCTCACTGTAGCCTTCTGGAGAAAGCGTCCAGCCCACAGCTGGACAAACACATCATGTGATGGGGGAGCAGGTGGCTCACGGGTCAGGCACAAAGGGTTACAGTGAATGGGGTGACATCAGACTGGGGACCTGTCACTAACAGGGTTCTATGGGGCTCCATCTTAGGGCCAGAGCTCTTTAATGTTTTTTAAAATGGTCCGAATGCAGGTATTGAGTAAATTGCATTACATGAAGTAACCTTACCGATTATACTAAATTAGGAGGATCTGTGGGCTCCCTTGAGGGTGGAGAGGCCTTGCATAGGCTAGAGAGCTGGGCAATCACCAGCCATATGAACTTAATATGAAACATGAGCAAATACCAGATTCTGCACCTGGTCCAAAGTAATGCTACTTGAATATACAAACTGGGGAGCAAGAGTCTGAAAAGCAGTCATCCAGAAAGGGTGTTGGAAAGAGATCTGGGACTTGGTTTTATGGCAAGTAGAACATTATTCAACAGCATGCCCTGGCAGCCAGGAGGGCCAACCCTGTCCTGGGGTACATCAGGCACAGCATTGCCAGCCAGGCAAGGGAGGGGATTGTCCTGCTCTGCTCTGCTCTGCTCTGCTCTGCTCTGCTCTGGGGCGGCCTCACCTCGAGTGCCGGGGGCAGTTTTTGGTTACACAATTTAAGATAATCATAAAGCTGTTAGAGAGGGAAGGGTGACCAAGATGGTGGAAGGTCTCGAGGGCAAGACTTCTGAAGAGTTTTTAAGGTCACTTGGTTTGTTCAGCTTGGAGAAGAGAAGGCTGAAGGCGTGACCCCATCAGAGTTAGCTCAAGCTGGTTCTGTTAGCTCCTGGTAAGACAATGGCCTAGATTCCTTGGTTCCTGTGAAAATATGGCCTAGCAGAGTTTTGCACAGCAGGACTGACTTCAGTCAAATCTTCTTGTTGGTGATATCTGAGTCAAAGCACTCTTCACTCAGAATGGGTGCATCCATCACAGTCTTGCCAAATAAACTTGATCTCCAACCAAAAAATTAGTAAGCATCTATCTATCACAAAATGAAAGCCAGTGAGGATTTTCAAGGTTTTGTTTGTAGTTACATTTTTTTCATACTCCTTGAAGATAAACATTTTATCAGTATAAGCAGCAAGATCTTTCTGTGGTCAAGGGCTTATTTTAAAGAGTAAATTAAATACACAAATTCAACTCAATATTAAGGATCATTTGCAGTGCATTTCAGCCTGGGAAGGGGAGAAGGAAGGAGCAGTAATTCCTTTTAATTAATGCATCTTGTGCGCTGTCTGAACCAAGCTGAAGTTTGAAGATAGATAATTTGGGAATTACAGTATTTCCTCTATGATAAACAGCCCTGTATAGGCACTGGTATTACTGCTACTAATGAGGTATGACTCTTTGCATGTGTAAATGGCTTAGAGTGAGCAACTGTAGGTGTAAAAAAAATCTGAAGAGTTTATAATTTTTTCCCTTTCCTAAATTTCATTCTGTTTTGAGAAATGAGTGGTCCTTCCAACAAAAAAGCCAAAAAGGGCTGTTGACTTGAAAAATGTTATTCTTGCTGACTGCAACTCTATGAATTCTTATTTTCAGGTGGCCCTAGAAACTTTTTTTTTAGTCTGTAGCTATTCTCCTCAATACAGGCTGGCTGTCTGAAGTTTGTAGAGGTAAAGGCTTGTTAGCTTTGTGATTGGTGGTTTTCATGCTGGCTGGATATAGCATGATTGCCTTGGCCATAGGAATTAAATACTTCATGATTGCTGCAGTTACTAATTATAGGTTGTGTGTGCAGCTTCATATGGGCATGAGCATGCACATGCAGTCATAGAATTTAGTGGGTTTCTTTTGTGTAGGCTAAGAGGGGTTATCTGTGCTGTGGAAGTATAGAAGCTCTCTTTGTGTACTTCTTAGTAGCCGTATATCAGTTTATTGTTTTCTTTGTACTTGTTACAGAATTAAGACACTCTTAATGTATTACGGCATACTTAAATTATGGTACCTGGACCAGCGTTTTTTGTTGCTATAGTTATGTCTAGATTTTCCTTTCCCTTAAGTGACTTAAGAAATGTCTGGAGGCAGGGGAAAAAAACATTTGTTGTTGTACATTGCTAGAAAATGATGAAACCTGACCCTCCTCTTTAGGCATCAGTTTGTGCTGTGTCTTATACAATTATGTGGTAACTAATCTCTGGTTATTGATGGAGAATAAGAAAAAGCCAATTTTTGTTTTTCATTTTACCAATTTTCTCCTTTTTCTCCACATGGTCTGGTCTGAAGCTGCACATAATGGATTTTTACATGTATGCAGGTTTCTGACTAGAGCATTCTTCATGGCGCTTGCTTGTTGAGTCTACTGGTGCCACTCCCCATGCTTATCTTTAGGGTGAAATATAAACAGGCCCAGTTAGCGCTTGCAACCTCTCACTAGTTGTAAAGTTTCTTTGCTTTCTGGCTCTACCATATGCTCCAGTAACATCCTTCTTTTTCTGCCTAATTTGGGTGGTATTTCTGCCCCATTTTCAGTCAGAAGATGGACTTAATGTGAAATGAATTGGATATTTAGTATACTGTTCTCAAGTGTCTGTTCAGGAAAAACTGATACCATTTCAGACCAGTCAAAGCCTAATTTAGACTTATGTATGTGTGGCTCTTGTACGAGTGCTCTTGAAATGAGCAAATCAAAAAAGTAAAGATGGTAGAAGCTGAAGCCAAGAGATGTCACCTGTGTTAAGCTGCAGAGTGGTCATTTAAGTGAGTTCTGAAAGTACAGTATGCTGGGTAGTAACCATAGACTGTACTGCTTTCTGGGAATTGGTATGCTTGAGAAAATGGACTGCGTGAACTCATAGGCCTCTGCCTACAATTACTGTGAGTATGTAATCCAAAAGTCCTAAATTCCACTTCTACTCTAGAGTGAGCCAAAGAACCTTTGAAAACTCAATTTGTCTTAACTTTTAGGTTGCATTAAGCAGTCTCCCATATGCCTGCATATGGGTGCATACACAGAGTTCAAGTCATCTAAACAAGCTAATAATAAATTATGAAAGGGCTAGAGAACAAGTATTAGTAACTGGTAAGGCCTTAAATGCTAGCAGATTAAAAATATGCTGTTCTGTCGCATTTTGAACAGAAACCTACTTTGGCTTTGTTGCTTGCGAGCTGTGGAACTGAAAGTTGAAGTAGAGACATCCTGCTGATGCCATCTTCCTGTTCGAAGCAGGCATTGTCACATGCCAAGGAAGACTTGAACAGAGATGATTAATCTGGTTTTTCAGTGGGCACATGTGAATCCTGGGTAGTGTCATGGGGTGACTGAGTGAAAGTTACTCAGTCCCACAAAATGTGACAATGCTTATGCCTACTGCACTTGGTCTCTCGTAATTGTTTTGTACATGAGTGGGAGGTGAAGTGATGTCCAGGTATTAGATAAATTACTTAAAGGTAGAATTGCCTTGTTAAGATTTAGGGTTTGACATTCTTCTGTGATCTCAGACCCATGGGGAGGTTGACAAAGGTTGAGGAGAAGAATGTACTGCTGATAGTGGACAAAAACAATGAAGAATTTATGTGCCACAAGGACTTTTGGCAGAAGTCCTAAGATAAGGAAGAAACTAATAAAGCAAATACAGCAACTGTGCTGAGATCAGCTCCAACTGGGTAAAATTTAATTCTGGCAGAGGGAGACTGGGACCACTGACTCACAGCCCACCGACTAAAGAAACCCACGGACTCAGGCGAAAGTCCTAGCATGTGGTCTAATTAGCATGAGAATAATTTAACCAGTAGAAGGTGTAGTACTAATTAAAGAGAACTGTAACTTGTAGCCAGTGGTCTGTGATTTCTTTGTTTGCTAAAATGTATAATTGGTGTAAAGTTTTGATGCCTGGGGAGCCAGCCTTTTGTGGGTTACCACCTAGCTCCCTACTTTGTGCAAACTTGAATAAAAAAATTGCAAGGGCCAGCTGTGACCTTAAAGCAGAAAACCTTTAAGCATCTTTACAATTTTTTTTTTTTTACAGAGTTAGGACATGTGCATTCAGGGTTTGAAAATGTACAAGAAAGTCTTACTCAGACTTTGAAGAAGGGTGTTATTAAATATCTTGAAACTAAACCTTAAAGCACTTGGGAGGGGTTTGAGGCAGGATTGATATGGGAAGGTTATGAGGAAATAAAAAAGGGATTTCAGCCTTATTTGGGCTATGCTGATGGTGAATGTCGTCCCTTGTGTGGCAAGAGTTACTTGCAGCTCAAGTTTCTCAAGATTTGAAAGTGCAAAACATAATTGCTACATTAAAATCAGTGTCAAAGTCCCCAGAAGTGTTCGTTCTGGTAGTGGGGAATGGAGGAAGAGTGCTTCTCTAAGTGCAGTGCCCTGATGAGATAAAACTTTTGATACAAAATTCATGAATGATGGCAACTTTCTCTGTAGGTTGTCTTTGTTTAAAACCTCTTGCTTCTTGTAGATTGTTTTTTTCAAAACAGGAGGCTGGCCAAATAATAAACACCTCTCACTTCCTTTGAGAGCTGTCCTTAGTTGCTACAGCTGTTAAGTGTATGGAAGTGTGCACCAGCACAACCTCTCTCTTGGTTTGAACACATCTTCTCCCCTCCATATTTTTGGTTGCCACATGACTTTATTTAGTCATCTTTAAGAGGAAATAATGTGGCTACAACAGAGATTTAAAGTGAAAAACATGAAAGAAGTCATAAAAATACTCTCAGAAACGATAATTTTCTACTTACAGCTTGCAGCATTGAAAGAAATTACAGCTCTTCAAAGCCTTTAGGGCAAAAAAACCAAATCAAAATACATATGTATTTCATGGAATGAATCTAATATAGTAAGAATAACTGTAAATTGTTTTCTTTTGAAGAACTTGAGACTAAAATACTAGTAGTAGGCTTGGTTGTGACTTTGTGCCTACATGTGATTATTTTGGTATGTCGTGTTGTATCATTACATACCGTGACATGGCATACTTATGACTTTTTGTTCATGTTTTGCTCTTTTTTTACCCTTTCCCCCCCATTCTCCTTAAATAGTAGATTGGGCTTTGGAGCAAACCTAGTTAAATTCAGATACTAACAGCTGTAATTTTTTTTTCACTTCCTGTGGTTTTATTTGCTTCAAGTAATGGTTGAAGAGCATTGTTACCACACCTTCTGTTTGAAGCCGCAGTGAACAGTACGTCGTCAAAGGATATAGAAAGTTCACCCTTAACAGGAACTATAGATGCTTTTTTTAAAAGAGCAGGGTATTCTCAAGCTGTGTAATTAATTACGTAGTTTTATTCTTACTGACTCTCCACAGCATAGCGCAATATGCCTGTTTGGATCAGTTAAGGTAAATGTCTAACCTGCTTTATGTCAATGAATGTGAAGAGCTCAGAGGGAAAATTGATTTCTTAGTTTACCTTTCCTCCTTTCCTGCTCTGTATATTTCTCACAGAACAGCTAATACTGCTTTAGTAAGAAAAATGGATGATACTGTAACAGAATGTGCTGTGCCCACTATTCGTTAGTGCAGTGCTTGCACTTACTCCTTTGTGACTGGTATTTAACAATAAGCAGTAGTTTTGGTTTTTGCATTAGACAGCCACTGTGGAATAAACGTTAAGAGTAATGAAAATTACCTTTTTGCTTTTCACTTTAAATTTGAAGCAATGTATTTTTTTTTAAATTTTGGTTTCTTCATACTTAAGAATTTCTGTAAATGTTATGGGATTCATATCATAACTAAAATATAAAAGCCTTAAAGTATGACAAAGTAGTTCAGCATGATAGTCCTGTGCATTTTTGTTATGTGAATCATCTGCTCTAAAGTAAGTTGCGTTCAGAGTTCAAAAAGTTACATAGGAAAAACAAGTCGGTGTTTCACCACTCATCACTCTGATAAATTTCTAGTTCAGACATAGTAATTGTCTTGTCTTTTCAGTGTGAGCTCTACGCTGTTCTGCCACTCTGAGTACCATAAACTGGGCAGAGAGCAGAACCATAGCGCAGCAGAACTGTTACCATGAAGTGGGTTCTTCACCTTCTGTTCTGCTCTTCATCTGGCAAGTTACACAGACAAATGCACCAGTGCTGCAAACGATGCCATGTTAGGGTGGTGAGATGCTGGCACAGGCTGCCCAGAGAAGCTGTGAATGCCACACCCCTGACAGCGTTCAAGGCCAGATTGGATGGGGCCCTGAGTAACCTGGTCTGGTGGAAGGTGTCCCTGTGGAAGGGAGGCTGGAACAAGGTGATCTCTGAGGTCCCTTTCAACCCAGACTTCTGCACCCTTGGTCATTCTGTAACCAGAAAGAGTTTTCCAGGCTTGCAGGTGCACCCACAAGCCCTTCAGGTTTGTTTCCAGGGCTTCAGCTCAGCACAGCACTTGGGGCTGCAGTGAGCTGGAGGAGTGTGCCAGCTGTCAGTCAACAAATACAGAGACAGATCAACAAAAGGAATTTCCCTGCCCTTGCAGTGTACACCTTCTGTACCTGGGTGTAACAGCCAGATCAAAGTTAGCCCTTCTGGAGAACAAGATTTTGATGTGTCAGTTCCGGACTTTGTCAAAAAGAGATTGTAAGGAAGCGATAAGTGTCATAAGTTCAGGAGTCACAAATCAGAATATTGGGGCAGAGCAAGAAAAGCTCACTGTACAATATCCATGTATTGCTCCAGCAGATTACAATATATCAAACTTCAAAATGGAAACTTGGATTTCTAAGTTTCTCACAATCTGAGCAGCTAGGTTTGGGGGTGCATTGCTGTTTCAGAACAACTTCAAGCCTGTCTTCTCAGAAGTAAATTAATTGTGGGCCTGCAGAGAACAGCAGAGTATTTTCCTATCAGGGTATTCTTTGTTAGTCTTGCTATTTAAAGTTCATGACATTTTTAGTCACCAGAATAATTGAGAAAATGGTGTGAAGCCACCTAATTATGGAGTGAGGACTTCCTTAGAGCCTTTTTTTTTTCATTCTTGGATTTCACACTACTCGTTGTTGACTCCCATATTTTATTGCAGTTTCTTGACTCATTCATGGTATTTAGGTGGTGCTCTTTAAAGCAGGAAAAATGTCTTCTAAGAAGTGAAAATATGTCTTGATAGCACTGTTCCAAGAGCAAAAGGTTGTGTAGAAGTGTTTTTGTCAGAGCAGGGATAGTTTGCTTGTTTAGGTTTTTTACTTACCCTCAAGGTATCCTGTTTAATAAAATTGCTTTGTTTTATATGATGTTAGCAATAGGATAACCTACCAAAGCATNGATCTTCAGGCAAGGTATGCCTGAAACAGGCATATAAACCTAATTTAGACCCTATCATTTGATTTTTCAAAGCTAGGAGGTGCAACTTCTTAGGCTGGGATTTTGCTATTTAGATGGTGTTACTGTGGCATGTGTTTATTTCTCAAAGAGCTTCAGTTAGTGTCTTAAAAGCTAAGAAGTGTGAAAGCTTCCCAGAGGCTTTGGGTACAGTATTCCTTTTGTGTGTGTTGCAGACACACAATAGTCCTGGAAAGTACCTGGGTACTGATGGCCACGCAGTGCAGTGACTTGGCACTAGTGTAGTAAATGAGGGACATCTCTGCTCGTGTGCCTGGCACGCAGAGAGCTAATGAAGGTGATAGCAAAGTGGAACTGTTCTGCTGCAGAACACGTGTACATACAGATGTGTAGTTTTATGTGTTGCGTGGAGTCTCCAATGTGGGGAATTGCATAGAAATAGTAGTTGTGCAAGCACCTGTGTGAGCGAAGATGCAGTCGTTTGAAGAATTATTAAGGAACATGCCTGTAAAAACTTCTGAATACTCATCTCACTTTCTCTGCAAGTAAAGTTTATGATATATGGCAAGATAAAAAAAATCTCACAGGAATTTTTATTGCTACTGAAAGAAACCGGAACGGAGGTTTACCAACAAACATTACTTTAGCAAAGGAATGGTTGGAATCTGGAGCCTTGTTTGTTCCACTTGAGGAGTTTTAGAGGTTTAAGGAAACAGTTTCAAGCTCTACAAGTAATATCCTATTTTGAAGTCAACTGTAAATGAAACATAGGGTAGAAGAGGGTGGAAGGAAAATACGATGTGTAGACCAGGTCCAGTCATTTTGCAAATTTTCCATATACAGAAATGTATTTGTTTCCTCAACATTTAGAAGAGCATGCCTTTGATTGACAATTGTGTAACCTGGTTAGGGTTAATTACTATTTAAAGCTCACACTGTGGATGGACTGGGTAACTTTTGCATTGAGAAATATGATGTGTTAATAGGCATGATCCCCTAAGAGATGTAAAGGGGTGTATGGGCAATTAACACTTTCTGAAATGACATTTGAAAGTTAGAAACAAACCAGGATGACTGCCAAGAGATTGGACACCAATTCTTGATACCATTTTGTCTAACCAAAGCTGGAATGTAAGTCCCATATGGATTTATGGTATGTGCTGGTAATGGTAGTCGCTGTAGAAATAAGCATATGACTTGTTGGCTAGTCTCTCTTCAGGCTGTGATTCAGGGTATTACCAAGAAATCAGTGGTGTGGGTGGCTGGCTGGGAGATTGAGGTTCTTTTTATTCTCTCTTTTTGATTAATTCACTTCTCTTTTCAGGTTCACGTAACGCTAGGGACCAAAGAAGCATAAGTAATATTTCTCTGGTGCTGGGATCAACCTTCTGGAAGAAGACTCTAAAATTTAACTTTTTGCCTTCGTGTTCTTTGTCCCGGGACTGACTTGTCTTTCGAGAAGAGCTCAACAGAAAAAGCGATTTTTACTTTGGAGCCATTAAAAATAAACCTGTTCAAAGAACTTACTACCTGCCGACAGACTTACGAAGGTTGAGTCCTGCTTTTCATCTGTGTTCCCACTTCAGACTGTAAACAATGAGTGAGTTTTGGTTGTGTTTCAACTGCTGTATTGCAGAACAGCCTCAGCCTGTAAGTATGAGTATTGGCACTGCTTTGTTTTTATCTGAAATTTCCACTTTTATTAGTTTTCTTATGGT